>CM061133.1:329975603-330347931 GCA_030789695.1 Scilla litardierei | reverse complement strand
CGGAAGTTCACCTGGCGCAGAAATGACAAAAATAAAGATGATGCACCCACACCCAAGAGAGAATGTGAAGACCAGTGCCATCGCTGTGGCATGAAAGTGCACTGGTCCAGAGTGTGTCGAACTGCGCAGCATCTCCAGGATTAGTATAAAGGAAATAAGAAATATAAAGCTGAAACAAACCTGATGACCTCTGATGCTCCAGTCAAGTTTACAGCTGACGACTTCGAACATGATGACCTGCTTGATTAGCCTTTTATTTTTATCTTAGCAAATTGTTTAGAACATTTCATGTTATGAGAGCTTTCATATTAGGTAATTTGATTTTGAATGAAAATGTTTCTCTGAAAATGTGCATATATAATTCATCTTTTAATAGATGAACTGCTCTCATGACTGATTAGTAGACAATAAACACACAGACGATCCTCCAATACAAAGCCCAATATCAGGGCCATATTGAAGGTTCTAGGAACGCAACACTATTGCCCCCAAATGACACAGAAATAAAAATAAAGGATGCACTATTCTCTCCTAATTCCAAAAGAAACTTACTAAATTTCAAGGATATCCATTTCAACGGATTTCATTTGGAAACAGCAAATGTAAAATGAAAAAGAATTACTGTATGTAATGTCTCAAGAAAAAAGGAGTAAAATCCATACTTGAACGCTTTGAGAGCCTTTCAGGCCTCTACCATACAAAGATTCGGATAGATGAAGCGGATTTAACGGAGCACCTGAAGTGCCCGACATCAGCCAAGTTTTTTACTTTGACATGATAGACATGGCCACCCTGAATCCGTAATGATGCACCACATCTTATCCTATGTGTATGACTTGAAGAACCAGTAGATTCTTCAGAAGGGAGAATTCCCTCGCACTCCTTGCTATAAGGGAAAGCAAACTACAAAACCATCTCTATTAAAATCTGACAAAAGAATCTCTATGCTTCCTCGAAAAAATATGGAGATTGATGTGGACAAATCCACCACCCCTAGTGGGCTATTTCGGTACTTTATTGTACTGATAATTGCATCCTCAAAATATTCGTATGTGTGTCTACTATCAACCCGCAACCTAGCTTTTCCAAAGCTATTGGCACAAATAATAATGTTACGGGCACATTTTCCAGATAATCAAAAAAAGAGAATAAGTCTGGTAAATGTTAAGGAATTTACCTCCCGGTCATTTCAAGAGTACTGCCAAGCAACGGGAATAGAAAATGAACATACAGTGCCGCATGTTCATACACAAAATGGGTCGGCAGAGTCACTGATAAATAGACTCCAAGGGATTGCACGTCCATTGGTATGAAATCCTGATTGCCTATGGATGCATGGGGACATGCAAATTCTGCATGCTGCATCGTAAATGAAAATAAGACCCTCTGGAGGTCAGAGTCTCTAATGCAACTTGCATATGGAATGCCACCGAACATTTCTCATTTGAGAATCTTCGGTCGCATAGGTTAAATCCCCATCGTACCAACACAGAGGACAAATATGGGTCCTCAACGTCGCCTAGGTATCTATGTAGGATTTGACTCACCCTCAATTATAAGATACCTAGAACCCCAAACGGGAAACGCATTTAAGGCACATCTTGAAGACTGTGATTTCGATGAGACGGGTTTCCCCAAAATAGACCCAGATACTGGAAAATCTGCCGCGAAGCAAATTATAGCGTGAGATACAAAAAGCTTGACCCACTATGATTCGATAACAAAACAAATGTGAAGATGTGATCATGAAGATCCTCCACATACATAACAATGTTCACCCCTTACCGAACTCATTTACTGACAACCAAAAGATTATCAGATCACACATCCCTGCTGTAAAAACTCCAGCTAGTATTGACATCTCTGAGAATGGATGCAATCCACCAGCGGCAGAAGTGGCTGATCCTCCACAAAAAAGAGGCAGACCACCAGGCTCCAAGGACAGAAACTCCTGGAGACCTTAAGACAATTGTAACGACCACTTTTCGGTCGTACGTATTTTAGTGTGTATGTTGTTTTCGTGTGCGTATATTCGTATTTGGTCTTATTATTGTTTTTCCGTTGCTCAGACGCGTGACTGGACCCCGTATCCATGATCCTCTCGGAGGCGTGAACGCTCGGGTACATTCGTTGTAATTTTTGGACGTCGAGAGACCAATCTACTATAACCCCATTAATAATTTTTAAGTTATTTTGTTTTATTAAAATTTGCAATTCATATTGAGGGCTACGTTTTAATTTTAAGCTTATAATCATTAATTACTTAAGTCCTAGCCTAATAACTCTATCTTGTTGTCACTTTCCAGAAGAAGAAAAAAACACCAAATCTTATGATTTTTTTAACCCATTGATATCGAACTGAAACAAATGCCTATAAAAAACAAAAGGGGAAGTGAATCCGTACAATCAATAATAAAATCAAACCTAACCTAATTCTAAGGCCGATGCTTTCAAAATGAAACAAATTTTTTTAATTAACAAGGAAAAAAACGATTGCTATTAAAATCTGTTAGAATCAAATCTTTTCCCAACTGCTCCCCACATCCATCTCCAACAGAACAGCCTCTTCCCCATTATCTCTCCCCACGTCCCCACGTTCCCATCTCCCCACTGACATATCTCTCTACAAAAAAAAACAAGTGACAGGCCTACACACCTCCCATCACACAGCAAGGGAACCCAGTACCATTTTTAAACAAAGAACCCTCTTCCCCTAGGCTTTCATATGATCGGCCCATATTTTACACCTTTTTCCTGCATGTTTTCACGCCATTTCGATTGCTCATATTGCGATTTTCACGAGTATTCGACGATATTTTGTTATTTTCACTGTTTCTTGTTTTTATCGGATTTCAGGAAATATGGAGCAATCGGGAGCAAAAATGAGCTTAAAGGACTTGCACATGTACCAGAGCGTCGCCTGTGGCCCTATCAAGAAGCTAACTGTGTTGGATGATGAGTGAAAGAAGAAGGAAATTGATAGAATCAAGGAGGAGACGAAAAGGAGAAGAAAAGAGCTCAAGAGTACCCCCACTCGGCCGAGCAGACTGCTCACTCGGTCGAGTGAAGGACCGCACTCGCCCGAGTGAAACGGATACGCACCGAAGATATGCCATGTTCACTCGGCCGAGTAAGAAAGCCCACTCGCCTGAGTGCTACAGAGATTTCGTCCAGAGAAGAGGCCAACTTACTGGAATTTGGAGAAGCCTCACTCGGCCGAGTGGCAAAGCCCACTCGACCGAGTGAAGAAGCCCACTCGCCCGAGTATTACAGGGTTTTTCTCTCGAGATCTAAGCAGACTCTCTGGAATTTTTGGAGAACCACAGAAGACTCTACTCGGCCGAGTAGAGAAGCCCACTCGACCGAGTGAAGAATCCCACTCGGCCGAGTGATGCCGAAGACACGAGCGCCCAGATTTTCAGATAGCCTCCCACTATTTTGAAATATTCTATCATTCCAGCAATCAAATTATTTTTCTCTTATTTTTTATGGATAGTAGACTTCATGACGGTTCCAACACCACCAAAAACGTGCCAATCGGAGGTCGGATGAAATCTGGAGAATTTCTGTAAGTTGATACTGCAGTGCTGGAATTTCCACTCGGCCGAGTCATTTTCCCACTCAGCCCGAGTGACTGCAGGCCCAGATTTTAAGTTGCGGCCAAGCTGATTTAGGGCATGAATTTGAGAGGGTTTTGAAGGGGTTTTACTAGGGTTTTTTGGGGGCTATATAAGAGGTTTGTAGCCCTCATTAGAGAGAGTTCTCATATGTTTTCTTAAAGACTTTTTAAAGGTTAGGCCATGCCCTAAGCCCCCTCTTAGATCCAAAACGTTGTAATTGGGTTGAAGCTCTTCATCAAAGCTTGTATCAAGATAAGTACTTTTGTTCTTGTTAATTCTATCGTTGATTCTTAGTGATTTCTTATTGTTTATCTCTATTTGATGCAAGCAATGTATTTTATTGTCTTCTATATCGTTATTGCTATGCTTGGGTGATTGTTGTTCTAGGGAAGGGGATGAACCCTATGGATCTCATGTCAAATTTGTGATGAATGAATTTCTATGTTGCTAGAATTGTTAGATGGTTAGGTTGTGATTAATTTAATACGAATAGCTAGGGATTTCCATCGATTGGGGTTTGCAAGAGATTGGATTCCTATCGATGGGAAGGCCTAGATATTCGAATTAGGTTTATAATCGAAATTCTCTCGACTTGGTTTGCAAGAGATTGGACCAAAGCTAGAATTTTTATTATAAATCTATACCCATATTCGTTTGCAAGAAATTGGACGAATACGAACTATCACAACCTAGATCGTAACTCGAGTTTGCATGAGAGTGGGCTCAAGGAGCGATTGGACGATGATGTCGATCTTCATGCTGGTGGCTTAGGTTAGAGTTTGCACGAAAGTGGGCCCTAATCTAGGTTGCTATAGACCGGCAATAGCGCGAGAGCGTGAGCTTGGTTCTACATTCAGTTACGACTAGTTCACCTCAACACAAGTCTAGTAATATTGAGATTCACTATTTACAATGATGTATGACGATCCGTAGTGGGGATTCCCTATCCCTAGACACTTTTATAATATTGTATTTGAATCGGTATTTGACCAACATCTCTATCACCGGCACCGACATCCACCACCATTTCCATTATATCATTCCATAACCATCTCCACCAATAATACATTCGTAGTCAAACCAACCTAGGATAGATTGGAATCAACACCACCTCCTCGTGTTTGATATCCGCTCGTCACTTGACTGTGCGCTTGTGATAAAACTACAATCATTCTCCGGGTGTATATCCGGGGCCGATCAAGTTTTTGACGCCGTTGCTGGGGATTCATCTCCGTGTAAATTGCGCCATATTTGGTTGTTCTCGGAGTTACATTTTGGATCGATCAAGTTTTTGGCTCCATTGCCTGGGATTCATCTCCGTGTAAATTGCGCTATATTTGGTTATTCTCGGGGTTACATTTTGAATCGATCAAGTTTTTGAAGCCGTTGCCGGAGAGGTGTTTTCCGTTGGGTGCCAATTTGTCACAATTAGGTTGATTAGACTACGAAGAAAAAAATTAACAAAAGGAAATTTTCACCCCCGCCACCATTATTATCATTTATATATTCTTTTGTGCCACTGATATTTTTCTCCAGGTATTTATCTTTGTTGATCAGGTGATATGGATTATACCACGTGGACCACAGATTTTGATCAGAGTGCTCAGATGGGAGAATACTATTATGATCAGAGTGCTCAGAAGGGAGAATACTATTTTGATCAGAGTGCTCAGACGGGAGAATACTATTTTGATCAGAGTGCTCAGACGGGAGAATACTATTTTGATCAGAGTGCTCAGACGGGAGAATACTATTTTGATCAGAGTGCTCAGATGGGAGAATACTTTTTTGAGGAAACGCACTGGCCCGAGCTTGATGAGAAACAAAGGATTTTTTTTGATGAGATGCATGCACACCAAGTTGAAATACAAGCCAGGATTGATAAGGGCGACCTTCAATTGGAATGGGTGAAGAGGGAACTTGAAATGAATGCGCGCATGCTTAAGGTTGCAGAGATTTCCAAAGATATCAGTTCTGCTTCTTCATTTTATGGGCAAGAAGCATCACCGGTCATATTACCAGAGCCAGAATGTGCCGTCGTCGATCCCACATCCTATGATACAACTATTGCATATGAAGAATGGATGGACGAAGAGGCAGTGGAGGAAGCAGAAATTGAGTCATATTCGCAGCCAGAGGAGGACGCATTTCAGAGATTATTGGAGCACCTCTTGGAGTCAGTGAGGTTCGTCGGTTCAGAGAGCATTACAGCAGGTGATGCATTTGAGCTACGATTTGCAGATTTTGTTATGAACCGTGTTTCAGCTGCAGGAACAATTGAGGAGGACATCCATGTCAGTCTTGATGAGGATAGACTATATTTTCGGATTGCTTGCGGGCATTCCCCTCCATATGATACATCCCCATAAGTTGACACACCTGAGCAGCCAGCATCACCATTCCAGAGAGCCTACATTGATTGTTGATGAGAAGGCAAAGGAGCACACTGTCGAGCCAGACCATATTGACGAGGAGGCCTCGCATGCAGAGCCAGAGCATGCTTTTGAGGAGGCCTTACATGCAAAGCCAGAGCTTATCACCGAGGAGGTCGTACATCGGGACGAGGACACAGCCATTCATGTGGATCCCGAGCACTATCCTCCTCCATTAGAGCTCCCGCAGCCACCTCATCCTTCCACTGACGACGAGGACTATCCCACAGAGCTTACTGCCCCCACTCAGGGAGATATTTTTACCCACTCCATTTCTGAATCATGTATTCCATTCGATATTTATTTTGATTCAGATATTTTTGACACGTCATACCTTTTGCAACACACATACGATTATGGACCGGAGGTATGCTTGGACGTGTCACAGTTTGACGAGCCTATCGAAGAGGTCCACACCTATGATCCAGATTTACCTGAGCAGCTGAGAGAGGACACCACGGAGATAGCTATCAAAGCACAAGAGGATATTGAATTATTTCCAGGGAAGTATCGTCCACCACTATTTATTTCATATATTTCTATAGACGATCCTCTTTGGGATACTTTTATAATGAGGGTGACTTTTTTGTAGCGAACTGATGCATCCTATTCTCTGCAAGGCACATGTGGAGTCCTTGTGGGAATGCTGGAGGATGCATTGCTGGAGTTCGTTGGTGTTCGTGGACACACGCGCCTGGCGAAGCCACGGAAGGAGCAGTTGGAGCAGTTGCCTGCACCAGCAAAGATACTGGACCCGCCTTTTGCTATAGGTGATATCAATCCAGTAGTGTAGAAATTGTTATGCTTCAAATAAACACGAATCCTCTCAACAGTGAGAGGACCGTATAGATTTGATTGAATAAATATCACCTCATATGATGGCAACAAAAATTTTTACACCCCAAACCCATTATATATATTAATTGCCCTCTTCATAGTTTGATGTGTCACATCCTTTTTGCTTACCACCCATCGAGCATTTCTTTCAAGTGAATACTCACATTCTTATTCGTTTGACTCAATCTCGCTTAGCAAAGCCGTGCCATTTTTGATCGAGTCATTTGAATAGGATTGTTTAGCATGAGCTTGGGGGAAAGCGCTCTCATGCATCATTGTTTTTGCATGTATTTGCATTAGGATTTTATGTCACTCATTTCATCAGTTTTCATTCACCCCCCATTATTATCGTTGTTCCTCATATTTTTCCACTACGATCACATTGAGGACAATGTGAAGTTTAAGCTTGGGGGAGTGCATTTCCATGCCATTTAGATGCATTAGTTGCATTTTTTCTCTATTTTTAGGGTTTTAAAAAAAATTCAAAATTTTTGCATCATCTTTTTGATTTTTCCATCTTATTTTCCTTTCATGTGTGTTCATGCACCATATTGTGTGCTTATTTTTTCTTTTCTTTCCTCTCTTTTATTTTTATATCTTTATTTTCTTTTCCTTATTTTGCTAGATTTGTTCCTTATGATGATATATCTTATCGCTTTAGTAGCCATCACGATGCTTATTATTCCATGCCATGCTACTTTGAGTATTCCATAGTCTTGCTATCCATGTGCTTGCTTATATATTCTTCTGATGATTCCTCTATATGAATGCATGATATTAATTGAAGTTGAATGTATTGATTAGTGTTTAGTATGCTTTTTTTGGAAATGCACCAAGATTCACGCATCATTAGTATATCTGAAGCATCAGTTTTATTGTCTTATTCACCTTCTGTTGCATGCCTGATATGGTTGTAAACTTTACTGCTTGACTTCACTATTTATTGAAATGATTGAGAATATCCATGCTTACATATGATTTTTAGTTGAAGTATTATTTTATTGAACCGTTCGTGCACATCTTAGAGTGAACCGAGTGTTACATTATTTCTTTCTCACACATATCTTTTTATTCTCTACATGTCACTTGAGTTCACCTCCTAAAGCTACTTATATCGCATCTATTTCCCAAAAATCCCTACAAAAGAAAAAGATTGCTCCAAAAAGTCCAAAAGGCCAAAAAGGAGCCAAAAATCAAAAATACAAATCAAATTGCTCCTACAAAAATCCAAGAAGAAAAATGAGAAACAAAGTCCAAAAGAAAAAAATATTTCTCATTATCGGAGCCACAAAATGCTTGGAAAAACCAAGGCAAATATCCCATTTTCCATTATTATATTCCTTTGGATGCGACGCCTCAAGCTATGCTTGGGGGGTGAATTCATTTGACCAAATGAGTGAGTATGACCTTAGAGTGGAGACGTGCATGAATTGGAATATTCGATAATGCTTAGACTTTACAAAATATATTAGATATGGAGATTTTTCATGATTTGAAATAAATATGTGAATGCCATGACTCTTATTCTATTCTCTATTGCATGCTTGGTGTGTATCTTATATGCTTCATTTATAACTTTTGATTGAAAAGTGCATCACCGATGAATTGTATATTATATTCTATGAAATTCATGATGTGAATATGAGTTGATTGCATGAATTTAGGGAGTCCCTTCCTTTGTTCTTAAAAGCTTGCAAGTACCATGTTTAAATAAGATATGAAATCCTTATAGCATGTGATTCATATTTTCTGAGTTATCGTAATGTATAGCTTATGGCTTGAGATCTGAGAGAATAATCTAGCGACCCCTTCCACTTCGTATTATTTTTCTTTCCATTCATTTCGTTTGTTTTCATTTCCCGAGTTCATCTCTCTACTTATCTTCCTCGAGGATGAGTAAGAGGTAAGCTTGGGGGATTTTGATCGGTCCATATTTTACACCTTTTTTCTGCATGTTTTCACGCCATTTCGATTGCTCATATTGCGATTTTCACGAGTATTCGACGATATTTTGTTACTTTTCACTATTTCTTGTTTTGTCGGATTTCAGGAAATATGGAGCAATCGGGAGCAAAAATGAGCTTAAAGGACTTGCACATGTACCGGAGCGTCGCCTATGGCCCTATCAAGAAGCTAACTGTGTTGGATGATGAGTGAAAGAAGAAGGAAGTTGATAGAATCGACGAGGAGACGAAAAGGAGAAGAAAAGAGCTCAAGAGTACCCCACTCGGCCGAGCAGACTGCTCACTCAGTCGAGTGAAGGACCGCACTCGCCCGAGTGAAACGGATACGCACCGAAGATTTGCCATGTTCACTCGGCCGAGCAAGGAAGACCACTTGGCCGAGTAAGAAAGTCCACTCGCCCGAGTGCTACAGAGATTTCATCCAGAGAAGAGGCCAACTTACTGGAATTTGGAGAAGCCTCACTCGACCGAGTGGCAAAGCCCACTCGACCGAGTGAAGAAGCCCACTCGCCCGAGTATTACTGGGTTTTTCTCCTGAGATCTAAGCAGACTCTCTGGAATTTTTGGAGAACCGCAGAAGACTCTACTCGGCCGAGTAGAGAATCCCACTCGACCAAGTGAAGAATCCCACTCGGCCGAGTGATGCCGAAGACACGAGCGCCCAGATTTTCAGACAGCCTCCCACTATTTTGAAATCTTCTATCATTCCAGCAATAAAAGTAATTTTCTCATATTTTTTATGGATAGTAGACTTCATGAAAGTTCAAACGCTGCCAAGAACGCACCAATCGGATGTCGGATGAAATCTGGAGAATTTCTGTAAGTTGATGCTACAGTGCTGGAATTTCCACTCGGCCCGAGTGACTGCGGGCCCAGATTTTAAGTTGCGGCCAAGCTGATTTAGGGCACGAATTTGAGAGGGTTTTGAAGGGTTTTTACTAGGGTTTTTTGGTGGCTATTTAAGAGGTTTGTAGCCCTCATTAGAGAGAGTTCTCATATGTTTTCTTAAAGGCTTTTTAGAGGTTAGGTCATGCCCGAGGCCCCCTCTTGGATCCAAAACGTTGTAATTGGGTTGAAGTTCTTCATCAAAGCTTGTATCAAGATAAGTACTTTTGTTCTTGTTAATTCTATCGTTGATTCTTAGTGATTTCTTATTGTTTATCTCTATTTGATGCAAGCAATGTCTTTTATTGTCTTCTATATCGTTATTGCTATGCTTGGGTGATTGTTGTTCTAGGGAAGGGGATGAACCCAATGGATCTCATGTCAAATTTGTGATGAATGAATTTCTAGGTTGCTAGAATTGTTAGATGGTTAGGTTGTGATTAATTTAATACGAATAGCTAGGGATTTCTATCGATTGGGGTTTGCAAGAGATTGGATTCCTATCGATGGGAAGGCCTAAATATTCGAATTAGGTTTATAATCGAAATTCTCTCGACTTGGTTTGCAAGAGATTGGACCAAAGCTAGGATTTTTATTATAAATCTATACCCATATTCGTTTGCAAGAGATTGGACGAATACGAATTATCACAACCTAGATCGTAACTCGAGTTTGCACGAGAGTGGGCTTGAGGAGCGATTGGACGATGATGTCGATCTTCATGCTAGTGGCTTAGGTTAGGGTTTGCATGAAAGTGGGCCCTAATCTAGGTTGCTATAGACCGGCAATAGCACGAGAGCGTGAGCTTGGTTCTACATTCAGTTACGACTAGTTCACCTCAACACAAGTCTAGTAATATTGAGATTCACTATTTACAATGATGTATGACGATCCGTAGTGGGGATTACCTAGCCCTAGACACTTTTATTATATTATATTTGAATCGGTATTTGACCAACATCTCTATCACCGACACCGACATCCACCACCATTTCCATTATATCATTCCATAACCATCTCCACCAATAATACATTCGTAGTAAAACCAACCTAGGATAGATTGGAACCAACACCACCTCCTCGTGTTCGATACCTGCTCGCCACTTGACCGTGCGCTTGCGGTAAAACTACAATCGTGCTCCGGGTGTATACCCGGGGCCGATCAAGTTTTTTTGCGTCGTTGCCGGGGATTCATCTCCGTGTAAATTGCACCATATTTGGTTGTTCTCGGAGTTACATTTTGGATCGATCATCAGACTCTCCCCTTCCCCAATCAAATCGCTTGAACCCCAGACCCCGGGTTTGCTTCATACGCCCAGCTATTTAAAACCCAATCAAAAAAACCCCTACTCTATCACAGCCCAGGCCTACTGTCATTTTGTTCGCCCTAGGCTCTTACGCATCAAACACCCCAGGCCTCCAAGCTCCGACCCCATCTCGACGACGACGTCGCCTCTCCAACCCAACGCCGACCACCGCACGCCGCCACAACTCGCCAACGCCCTCTCGACGATGCCCAACCTCGCCGTCCTTTCGTCTGAGCTCCGAACAGGCCGCCTTGCACGGTGACCTCGCACCCACTCTGCCCCTCTAAACCCCATGACCTCCCTCTCCGACCAACCCATCTTCCGCAAGCTCCCACCGATGACACCCACCTTCTATCGCCAGTCCGCCTTCCGAACACCTCCCCTGCTAATCCCGAAGCCTCCACCGCACGGCCTATATCTGACATTCCCCTCCAGTCCATCTCCTATCCTTCGACAACGACCGACGTCGCGCCTCCTTTCCGTTCAACATCGAGAGCCCACAGCTCCGTTCGAAGCCCGCACCAACATCTCCGACTCTCCCCGTTTGTCGAGGCACCGCACCAACCTCTCCCTCCTCAGCTTCGATGAGCCTTCGACTACCTCGTCCACCGGACCGTTGCCGTCAGCAACCAACACCTCCGACGCCGCTTCCGTCGCTCCGACCCATCGTTCACCTCGGCATACAAGCAACCCTACAAACGGTAAGTCAACAGGCTAATACCCGATTAGTTTTTGTCACGTTATTAATGTTGTGTACATTAAATTATGTTATATTGGTTATAAGTTAGTTACGGTTAGTGTCAGTTGCATGCAAATGAAATAGCAGACTGCGTCAGTACTACTTGCTTACATATGTATGGTGTAGCAGAGGGTTTATATGTTATAAATGATAGTATCAGTACGTCTAAGTATCTGTTGATATTAAGGGTTGGGATTATTAGTGACCCTAACTTACATACGTATGTTATCACTTGTAACCAGTATATTACTTTTATTATTACATGTTAGTTTATGTGTTAATAACCATAACGCACATACTAGTCTGTCGACTTACGTACTCTACATATACATATATTTGGTGTTAGTGGTAGAGCTTGTTAGTTGCCACTAAGTTAGCATGTTCATTTATATTTGGTTCCTAGTTTGACATTAATCCGTTAACGCAGATATATCCGTGTTTCCCATACGACCAGAACTACACAAATCGACCGAAAACAGGAAAGTGTGCAATTAAATATGAATTTTTGAAGTTGATAATACTTACGTCATTTTTACTTTAATCTGTATATCTTGAAAACTGCACGAAAAATGACGCATGAAAATGTTTCCATAATGTTCAAGACTAAAAATGTGACATTTTGACATATAACTTGATATGTTTCAATTTTAGACATTAGCAGAGAAAATTATTCCCTGTAACTAGTAACCCGTCTAGTCATTCCTTTAATTTTTATAAATGTTGTAAATAAGGAAATATTGACGACTTTAAATGAATGAACAACTTGATTGGTCATTAGAGAGTGACATCGTGAAATTGTGCGCCTCGAAGGCGAAATCGTGGCTTTCGTGATGTCGTGTGAGTCGACTAGACTGGCTCGTGTCCTGGCAAAATTTTGGGTGGGGTTAGGGTTGAATGGCTACTAAGCGTATGAAATGGGTCATGTCTTCAAGAACACCACCTATACGGTGGGTTAGTATCAAATCACGATTATACCCCCGTGAGAAGAATGACTTACTCATCACGTCTTAAGGGTGGGAACCCTATGAGTGATTAGAAAACACTGACATGAAACTATAATTGCCATGCTAACCAAGTTTATTAGTAAATGCCATTGCTTCACTTTTTAACTGCTTAGAACTGTCATGGGAATGTTTAACTTAACTTAACTTTTAAATTTTGTCATGCTTTAAAATGTTGTTGTGGACACCTTATATGCAAATAACTGTCAATTCTAAATTCATATTATATGCACACCTTCCCTTGGTTTCTGACATTTACTTGCAGACCTTGCTGACATACATTCATGTCTTTTCGAATGTATGTCAGATCTCGAGCCGGAGTCTCAGGAGGATCCTTTGGAGACGCTTGACTTAGCAAGCCAGGAGTTCGCCGTTGACGCCGAGTCCTTCCCTGCGGAGGACTAGACCTACTCGTTGCTGTTTTCCTTAGTTTACTTTCAGTACTTTTGTTTGTGTACGTTCCTTTGCTGTACTTCAGCCCTGTTGTGGTTTGTCGTTCAATTTTGTGTATGGACTTAATATTTTTGGATGTGGCTTTTATCTTTTTGAATGTATTCTTATTGTTTTGAAATGTAATGCAAGAACCTGCCTTATTATTGTTATCACCACGCTTATTGGACTCGAGCTTCACCGCTCAAGTTCAAGCGAACCTAGTGACATTCTCGCTTCCGGTGTCTTTTGGGAAGCGGGGCGTGACAACAATACTACCACGGGACAATGAGCTCATGTCCACACCCTCACCCTTCCCGGAATCCACTACAGAGGAACTGCCGGGAAAAACTGAAATTGAAAGTAAATGTTGTACGTACTGGGGAGGTGTTGGACAGATAGAACATAAATTGTCAACAATGTATTCACGTATCATATTGCCATATATATCGCAAAAGCGATGATGTTTATAAATTATCGTTACATACTCCGCTGCTAGAATGCAAATGTAGAGATTGGACAAATGTGGAACGAGGCAATAAAAGATGAGCTGTACTCACTTATGAACCGTGAAATGTTCGGACTTGAAGTCCAGACACTAAAAGGTGTCAAACCTGTGGGTAAAATAAGTATTGCACACATAAGGAAAAAATAAATATAAAATCGTATGCTATAAGGTACAACCTATAGCCCAAGGAAAAAATTCGCTAAAACTAGGGATCGAACAAATTAAAATGAGTATGATGGATAAATGATGCATCAGTCTCCCTAAGTTATCAAAAGCGAATACCTTACGATTTGTCAAAGGAAATTTTGAATATGCTGTTATTGAATGTTGTGACAGCATACCTTTGTGGATATCTTGGTAAAGATAAATTACACATTTCCTTAAATGCCCGAATAGACTTTGGGCATCAATTCTATTGAAGAAAAATAATAAGAATAATAAATAATGTACAACCAAGAGAATCACTTGACAAATCAATGATTTCTACTGAGGGTTGTAACGGTCTGTTTTCGTTGTACGTTTTACGTGCACGTAGTTTTGATCGTGCACGTATTTATTTTAGGCTCTGTTTGTTTGTGAACACTTTAGTGTGATATTTCGTTGTGATCGTCTCTGAGAGTATTAAATTGTGGCACTAATTTGGAACGACATTTCTCGGGTCGCTCTCTCACGATTTGATCTTATTCAAAGAGACGTCGCGGTTTTCGCTTTTGACGTGAGATGTTTCTATTTTTAGTTTCGTCCCTCGACATCGAAATTGAGAACCGTCTTCTTAGTTTTCTTTCTCTCGTCACCCCGATCACCCTAATATTTATTTCACACTTTTTGGATTTCATTTGACCTATTTTACATTTTTGGCCAAGCTTAAAATATTTTTAAATACCAAGTTTTAAAGTATTTTCGACCCAATATAATTTCTATTAGATTATAATCTTCAAAACATTTTTGACCCAAATCCTAGCCCCTTGGCCGTATCCCTATTGCTTGAGATATAGTGTGGGTGAATTTTTGGGTTTAAAATTGATTAAAAAGCAATTTTAATTCAAATTAAACCCTAGACTTGGTCAAACCCATCTACACTATATATAGGAGGCTTAGGATACCCATTTCCCTCAAGCAAACAAGCCCTAGCCGTCACAAAACCCCCCAAACCTTCGCATTGCAACTTGCGACGTTCGTCACAGCCGCACCCCGCTACGACCGAGAGCATCTCTCGGTCTGACCAAGAGATTTTTCCGCACCGCCGCTCCGCCCGCACGTTACAACTGCAACGTTGCAACCCCCGCCCCGTAGCCGCTACGACCGAGAGCTTCTCTCGGTCTGACCGACCCACTCCCCCGCTCCGCACCAATCCCCCGCTCCGTTGCAACCCGCCCCGCTGCAACCCCTGCTCCCAAGCGCCTGACCGAAGGATTTCCTCGCACCGGCCCGCTGTGACCGAGCGCCCACACTGCAACACGCTCCGCAGCGTTGCAGCCGACCCTGTGCGCTACGATCTCTCGGTCTGACCGAGAAAATCTCTCGCAGCGGCTCGGTCTGACCGAGCGAAGTTCGTCGCAACCCCGCATCCGTCGCACCGCTTGCCACAGTGGGCCCCCCAAGTTCTCCAGAGGTGTTGTGCGTCCCCCATTGACCCCTAGAACTGTTGTGGGTCCCACCCAAGTGTTTCCTCTCCGTTGTTTTGCCGATTACGACGTTGTGACACATCGTAGCCCTTCGTCGCACGTACTAGCATTGGAATCTTGGTTCGTTGATCGGGTTGCTGCCCAGACTATTCGAGCGAGGAATCTGATCTGGAATTGGACTAGGAGCGCGTTCTTATATTCCAACCCCTGGCGTCGCTACCTGACGCCAGTGTAGCTTTCGCGTTGTGTTGAGGTAACGTTTTGCACCCCTAGGACCCCCAACCACAGCCTGTTAATCAAGATTAAAATTGATGTTTTTAAATGTTTTAGAATCACTAATTAAGATAATCTAAATTGGGAATGTAGGCTGGTGGACTTGTGCACGTAGGTTGTTTGTGACTTTGGACTCGTTGGACGGTGTTTTTCAGACGTTTGAATTCAGGCAAGTGAAACTTGCCCGTTGTTTGTTTAGGCCATGTTTTAGGCCACTTTTTCACCGTAGCGTAAAAGAGACTAGGCAATGAAATGATAGCTGCCTTGATGCCTATTGGATCTAGTTTGACAACGAAACTAGATCTGTCACCTCATTCGATCTAGCTTGACAACGAAGCTAGATCCAACCCCTTTTACCTGTTTTGTTCATGCTACCATGTCATCCATGCATTTGTAACTGCCATGTTTAAATTCCTTAACTATACGCATTTAAATTACAGCTTGCCATGTCATGACATCCATGTCTGATTGTTGCATTCGTAGCACACGCTACTATACTTGTACTTGCTTGTTGAGGCTATGTGCACCCCTATGCCATATTGAAAAACACTTCCTGGCTCGTGATCCAGAAGCGAGCATTCATGTTCGGGGGTAAAGCCCTGGCTCGATACACATGGAGGGGTAGGGTTGAGCGACCACTCAGCGTAGAAGTGTGCCCGTACAGCCACTTCAGCTGTAAGACGTGAACTCTGTGCACGACATGAAAACGTGACTTGTGATTGTTAGTAGTTTGCAACTCTTGACATGCTAGATGCTTGTTGTACTTGCTTATTTACCTGTTGCACTCATACTTTAACTGCCATGTCATTGCATCATGCTAGAACTGCTAGGTTGCTTTGCTTTACTTTCAGTTTCCTTGCACAAGTGTCTTGTAGACTTACTGACATGTGCCCCTTGCTCTTTTGGGTGTCACATGTTAGACCCTGAGCCGGAGACCGTTACTGAGGACGAGGTGTTTGCTGACGCTGAGCCGGAGCCCACGTTTGACGATGAGTTTATGGACACTGGTGACCAATCTTAGAGACTGTTCTGAGTTACTTCTGTTTTAGGTTGCTGTTAGTTGTCGGTGCGTAGCACCTTTACTTTCCGTACGTTGTACTTTTGTTGGCCATGCTTGGGCCTTTAGACTCTTTTCCTTTCCAGCCTGGTGGCTTTTCTGTGATGTTGAAACTTATTTTTGGACATTCTGAGGTTGGTTATTTTATGTGTCTTTCTTTATTATTATTTTTGTTCCGTATCGCACTTGCAGGGACCTCTACTTGGTTTAAATCCAGACGCTTTACAGACTGGAGCCTCACAGCTCCAAGTCTGAGCGGACCTACTCACGTCTCGCCTCCATTTTAGGGAAGCGGGGCGTGACAAGGGTTGTCTTTGCAACTAAGCAAAGAACAGGATTTGAGATCATAGTTGTAAACAACTAAAATCTCATCAGATCTCCTGAAGAGAAAACTAAAAATCTGTTCAAGCCTGACTATTAAACATGAAATGAAAGACCTAGGCAAATATAAGTCATGGCTCATAGAATGTTGTTACATACGCCCAGAAGTGCGTTTGAGAAATTAAAAGGACCATTGTCATCCAAAGTGCACCTATGGCAATACACTCTATGGATGTACAAAAAGACCCCTTCCGATCGCTGGAAGAGGGGGAGAATATAACTGGTCCTAAAGTCCTTTATTAAGTGCAATCGGGCACTCCTCGCTAACTGTACGTGTTCCGATATAGCAGTTGCAGTAAACTCATTAGCCAGAGATAGTTGGAACCTAAAAGGGCCATTAGACCGGAGTTAAGCCTTCTGCGCTTCCTCTAAGGGTCAAAATATTTGGACTTAAATTATAAAGTATCATCCTCCACGTTTATGCAATGCAAGTTACAAGTCTGATCCCTATACTGAGAAATCACTGACAAGGTACCCACAGTGGGATGTCCATCTACTGCAGATCTGCAAAGAAACTTATGAAGGCAACATCATCCTATCATTCCGAGATATTCACCATTCCAGAATCACACTAATGGTGTATTTGAGGGCGCCTGGTGGTACATCACTTCCCAGTGACGACTGGGAAAAAGGCTGGTATTGTGGAGCTGACCACATAGTCTGAAGACCACATCAGAGGCGACGAAACTTAACACACCTCTCTAGAGTTTCTGGATTCAGCAGCTGTTTAATGGTGATAATATTTGTAATCGGTGTATATTTTTGGAACGTTGTAAATAGGAGTGATGAGACAAGCCTAAAGAGATCTGAAAGCCTAAGAGCTTTTACAGATCAGGGGGAGTTGAGGGAATTTGTACTCTTTTCCCTTAGCTATGGTTTTTCCCATTGGGTTTTCCATAGCCAAAGGTTTTAACGAGGCAAATCACATCAACTCTGGATCCTGAAGTATCCACCCCTCTGTGATGCTCAGAATCCAGAAGTATTCATGAGCAGAGTCACTTGTACAAATCAAGGGGAGTTAAAGAGCGTTTGTACTCTTTTTCCTTAACTATGTTTTCTCCCACAGGGTTTTCTATAGCTAAAAGTTTTAACGAGGCAAACCTCACTAACTCAAGATCCTGAAGTATTCACCCCATGTGAGACTCCTATTACGCTCAGAATTCTGAAGTATTCTTGAGCAGAGTCCACACCTATGGCTGGATAAGGGGGAGTGTTGTGAATGGAAATACCAGAGTCGGTTAGGATTGCGGGTATCTTAGAGATACGCCCATATCTATGTATCTTATCTTTCTACCCTCTTATCCTGCCTATAAATAAAGGTCTGGGGGTTCCTCCCTCAGTAGTTGATTCATAACATATACTAAATTATTAAGCTCATGATTTTTTGTGCATGTCTTTATTTTACAACAAAGCAGCTTTCTCTTTTTCTCTTGTATTTTTATAATAATGATAAACTTCCAAAAAAAATTCTATTTAGAGAAAAATAAAAACAAAAAAGAATACAAAGTTACAAGCTTTTGCTTTTAAAAATGGTTACAAATAGATTATAGATAGTCTATAGATGTGCATTTAGACGTTGCTTTTTTAAGCATATGAAAAAAGGTTAGCATGTTATAAAGGTGACGGCTACAAAAGCCGTATCCCTATATTTATAGAAAAGTAACGTAATGGGTGGATACCCAATAGACCCAATGTGCCCTATTCATAACACTTCCCTTTATCCAATCATCGTTGAATACTCAACATATGTATACTGCAGGATCCATAGTGCTTATGAGTATCACAAGTGGTGGATACTACTAGATCCTAAGTTAGGTATAACTGCATCATTAGAACCTTTAGCTATGAAAAACCTAGTGGAAAAACTAATACCCAAGGAAAAAGAGTACAATTGTCCATAACTTCCCCTGATTAGTGGAAGTATTTAGGGGTGGAATGTTGAGTATTGATTCCCCGGATTTGGTTTTGATGATGAACAAACATAAATATCGTGAACTAACTCTTTGTGAGCGCAGTTATGGAGATCGTCGCCAAAATTCTACGTACATCAAAAGCGACGTCTCAAGACTTCTCAAAGCGCGTGATCGTGTGCCTGAAGCTTCGTTGAAGCTCAAGGAGCATTATTGAAGTCAAGAGATTCGGATTGAAGCTTTGAAGACGGTTCGTCTAGTTTATTTTATAGTCTTCTAGCTTCTTTTCGTAGAATGTTAAGCCTTGAGTAGGACTTACATTATAATCTTCATAATGCTCATATCTTAGAGCTAGGATTATCGTAGAAGCCCATAAAAACTTTACCGAAGCTTTACGCTTCATTTCGCGGCTTCTAGTGCATCTTAGTTGGTTCAAGAAGAAGAACCAACCGACTAGATTGTCATCTAGTCGGTTAAGAATCCTTCTTGAACCGACTAGGTTTCCTTGCTCAATTCAGCCTAGGCACTGTTGACCAATTAGTCGGTCCAAGAAGGTTCACCGACCGACTAGTTGTCAAACTAGTCGGTTTGGAATCCTTCTTAGACCGACTAGTTATACTTTCATTTCTCAGCCTAGCTACTGTTGACTAGTTAGTCGGTCCAAGAACATCCATCGACCGACTAGTTGTGAAACTAGTCGGTTGGAATTTGTTCTTAGACCGACTAGTTCTCCTTTATTGAATTTCAACTCTTAGTCAATCAAAGAACACTCACCGACCGACTAGTTCTCCTTGTGTTCAGCCTATTGAATTTCAACTCTTAGTCGATCAAAGAACACTCACCGACCGACTAGTTGTCAAACTAGTCGGTTGGCAAGTCTTCTTAGACCGTCTAGTTCAATCTCCTGAATTCTCTATCTTGGTTGTCTGCCTTCTAGTCGGTCCAAGAAGAATCACCGACCGACTAGTTGCGAAACTAATCGGTCAGTGATCCTTCTTAGACCGATTAGACGGCTTCAGAAATAGATCCGTTGGGGCATTTAATGCCACGATTTTGCTTCTCTCTTCTCTCTATCCTATATATACTTGAAGTGCTTCTAACCTAGCATTCAAGGCTGCCATTATTGAGTTTTAAAGAATCAAAGAGAAAGCATTAAATTCTCATTTCCAAGCTATCTCTTCTCACAAAGAATCTCTCCCCAACTCCTTGAGCCATTATTTCCTCAAGATAGATTCTCTTCATTGTGAGCCACTCAAGCCAAGAGCTTTATTCAAAATCACCAACTCCCATCCTAGCCTTCGATCGCTGTTCATCTTGGTGGAGCTAGGGTTTGGTGACATTCTCTCCTTCAAAATCTTCATTGCCCTAAAATCAGTAAGTTTACTCAAGGCATAGGATTTTGTTGGTAAGTGTTTATTGTTTCATTTACTTTGATATTGCAAGTTTATCTCTCGGTTGTGAGAGAAGTTTGTGATCCCGGTTTGTGGGAGTCACATTTCGTTTTGTGTATGATTTGATATTGTAGAGGTTTTCTACAAGAATTTCATAGTGCAAAACTTGGGTTAGAGGATTCTAACTCAAGTAGCCGGAGGGGATCCGGGTGTTTGGGACGTAGGATCACCGGGAACAAGTCAGTGAGACTTGGGTGGATCCGAACCCGTTACATCGCTTGTTTGCATTGTCTTTCTTTGTTGTCATATTATCATTCCTCATTGTTGGTTGAGTTTGCACAATAATTAGGAATAATTATCTTGATTATTTTAAAGTACTATTCACCCCCCTCTAGTACTTGTGCAGTAGTTATCAGGGCATTACATTTGATATCAGAGCCAAGTTCATAGCTATGTCTACCAACAACAACAAGACCGTTCGTCCACCTTCAGACTATAGTACCTTCAAGAACCGTGAAGGAGCTTCTTCGGTGATGGAAGGACATTCCTCAACTAGGCCTCCTTACTTCAACGGTGCCAATTATGGGTACTGGAAATGCCGGATGGAAACGTTCCTCTGGATCACTTCACTATGGAGAGCTATGTTAACGGAGTATGTCGAGCCCGCCGAACAAGACTTCGCTAAGTGGACTACCGTGGAGGTTGCCGCGGAGGTAAACAATGCCATGGCAATGAATGCCTTGCAATGTGCGTTGGAGCCCGAAGACTTCAACAAGATATGCACATGTAAGAGTGCATATCAAATCTGGAACTCACTCCTCATCTTGCATGAAGGAATGAGTAGGGTAAGAGACTCCAAACTCACGGTTGTAAATAAAGAATTCGAATTATTTCACATGCAACAGGGTGAGAAGATGAAGGAGAACTATGCTCGCTTCGTTAACATTACCAATGAGTTGGAGGCTCTTGAAAAGACTTACACCCAAAAGGAGAAAGTCTCAAAGATTATTGACGGACTTCCTTCTTGTTGGGAAAAGCGTACCTTCGCCATCGAGGCAGGTAATGATATGAATAAGTATACTGTCGTACAACTAATGGGTACCTTGATGTCCTATGAGGTACGCAAGGACAGTAAATTAAAGATGCAGGACAAGATGAAGTCGTACTTGAAGCAAGACGAGCCGAAGAAAAAGGCGATTGCATTCAAGGCCGCTCCATATACATCTACCGATGATGAAGAATCGGAAGACGAGTTGGACTTAGAATCCATTGCCCTTATGGCAAAGAAGTTCAACCGATTCTTCCGGGAAGGTAACTTCAAGAACAAATCTAAATTTAGTTCTACTAACGCCTCCGCTCCTTTGTGTTTTAAATGCAACAAGTCAGGACACATCAAAGCGGATTGTCCTCAAAATAAACAAAAGGAGAAATGGACGGCGCCAAAGTTCGAAAAGTCACGAAAGTACAAGAAAGGGTGCAAGAAAGGACTTGTCGGCACATTCACCGACTCCGACGAGGACTCCTCAAGTGGAGAGTCGGATGATGAACAAGTGGAGCAAGCACACATGTGCTTCATGGCTAGAGAGGAACATGATCAAGAGTCCTCCTCCGATGAAAGCGAGGATGAAGGTGATGAGGTAACGATGGATGACCTTAGATTAGCTAACGAACAAATTTGGTCTAAGTATTCTAAATTGGTAAATATATATACTAAGATTAAAGATGAGCTAACTAGTCTTCAAACCTCACCTAAGCCTATCATCATCAACAACGACACCGTTGTTGAAAGTTTGAGAAATGAGATTGTAAATCTCAAATCTCAACTTGAGCATGTTCATATTGAGAATTCGGATGAACGCGAGATAGAGGATTTGATTTCTCGAAACTCAACTTTGAGTATTGAGAATGAGAATCTCAAGTCTCGTGTTTGTGTACTCACAACACAAGTGTCCACTTTGGATACTTCAATACTTTCTCTCACTGAGAAGTATGAGTCCACATTAGGCCGAATTAATAAATTCAATAAAGGCAAGGACCATTTGGATAATATCCTAAATGACTTACTTCCGGCCAATCATCGTATTGGCTTGGGTTATAAGATGGGAAATTCATCCAAATCTTCCACCACCTTTGTAAGGCCAACTTCCGATGCCTCAACTAGTGGGAGTAAACACCCCATGGGTAGTTCATCTACCAATGGTGCTTTCACTAGGTACACACCCCCGTTTGGAAAGAAACCCACTTTGGGTGGACCTCCAAAGAAGGGTCATGCATTTATGTACACCAATACTATGCCACGTAGGAACACACCTCCTACTCCACATGTTCACACGTATGATGATTTCTATGCTCCACGTCCACGAGCACGTGCACACCAAGTGAGACACACTCACGCACGTGTTCCTCCACATGCATATGTTCAACCACAGCAGTACTATATGAATGATTACCATCATGCACCGTATCATATGTCACCACCACCATTTCATCTTGTTCCATATGCTTATCCACGCCATGCATTCCCTCGGCCACTTCCTCGTAGGCCACATGCATCACGTAGACATCAACCACATGTGCATGCTCCCAATAGGAATAGGGCTCCCGAGACATTCACAATTTGGGGCCCGAAGGACACTAGCATGTATGAAAAACAAGCTTACATAAATTCTTATTTCATAAATGTAGTGCACAATGATGATTATGTTGGGAAGTCTAAGTCCAATTGGACTTGGCTTCCAAATGTCTAATCTCTTAGGACCCAATGACCTTGGGTACCATGATACGATATGTTTTATCGTCAGGTACTCAAGAAAAAGAAACGGAGCAACAAATCCAAATTTAGCTACAATGATGGGTGGATACTCGATAGCAGGTGTTCAAAACACATGACGGGTGAAGCTCAATTGCTCTCCGAAGTGGTGCCCATTGAGAATGGGAACCGAGTAGTCTTTGGAGGCAACGAGAGCGAAACCATCATTGGTGTTGGTAAAGTTGGTAACCCATCTAAACCTCTTATAAGTGATGTTTACCTTGTTAAAGGCTTAAATCACAATCTCATTTCAATAAGCCAACTTTGTGATAATGGTTACAAAGTTAGCTTTGCGAAAGGAATGTGTCATATTTTTAGTAAAGATAATAATAATTTGTTATTTTCTGGCACACGCCATAAGGATATATATATCCTAGACCTCCCCAAGTCACATGAACAATGTCTCATTGCCAACACAAGTGAACAACACTTATGACATCGACGTTTTGGTCATGTGAACTTTGGAACACTTTTAAAGCTATCCAAGTTAAATTCTATTAAAGGATTTCCTCAGCTTACTTTCCAAAAGAAAAGCTTTTGTGACTCGTGTCAACGAGGCAAACTTCCGAAGTCGTCATTCAAACCTAAGAAAAGCATTTCATCTAAACGGCCTCTAGAGCTTTTACATCTAGATCTTTATGGGCCAACTAGAGTTGCTTCATTAGGGAATGCACGATATGGACTTGTCATCGTTGATGACTTTTCTAGATTTACTTGGGTATTTTCTTTAAGTAATAAAAATGATGCTTTTGAAAACTTCACAATATTTGTGAAGAAAGTACAAAATCTCATTGGAACCACCATTGTCACTATTCGTAGTGATCATGGAGGGGAATTTGAGAATGAGCATTTCTCAAATTTTTGTGAAGAAGTTGGTATTACTCACACCTTTTCTTTCCCTCGCGCACCCCCTCAAAATGGTGTTGTTGAGAGAAAGAATAGGACGCTAGTGGAATGTGATCGCACGATGCTTGATGATAGCCAACTTGGCCATCAATTTTGGGCGGAAGCGGTACATACCGCTTGCTATGTGTTTAATAGAATACTCTTGAGGCCCGGCACCAAACAAACTTGTTATGAATTGTTGTTTGGTAGGTTTCCTCAAGTTAAACATTTTTGAGTTTTTGGTGCAAAATGTTTTATTACAAACACGTATGGGAGCTTGGACAAATTTGATCCAAGATCCGATGAGGGGATATTTGTTGGATATTCCTCCCATAGCAAAGCCTACTGGATATACAACAAAAGAACCTCAACGATCGAGGAATCACTTCATGTTTCATTCAATGAAAATTTTGTCCCGTCTAGAATTATCAATGATGATGACTCCATGGAAGTTATATGTGATTCTATTGGTAATTCTAATTCTATTGATTCTATTGATACTAACCCTACTGATGATTCTTTTGAGAATGTTCCTAGTGATCAGGGAGTTCCCAAACGGCTTCATACAGTTCCTGACCATCCCCATGAGCAAGTCATTGGCAACATACTTGATAGTGTCAAGACGAGATCTCAAGTCAACTACTTCGCTCATTGTGCCTTTGCCTCTTCAGTAGATCCAAAGAATATTAACGAAGCGTGCGAAGATAGTGCTTGGATCCTAGCAATGGAGGAGGAACTCATTCAGTTTGAGAGGAATGAGGTTTGGGAGCTAGTTCCATTGCCTTCGAAGAACCACACCGTTATAGGAACGAAGTGGATCTTCAAGAATAAGACCGACGAGAACCAAAACGTCGTCCGGAACAAAGCTCGGTTAGTAGCTCAAGGCTACAGGCAAGAGTAAGGTATAGACTTCGAAGAATCCTTTGATCTTGTAGCTAGATTAGAATCTATTAGGTTGTTGTTATCTTTTGCATGCCATAAAGATTTTAAACTCTTTCAAATGGATGTAAAAAGTGCGTTTTTATACGGAGATGTCGTTGAGGAAGTTTATGTTTCTCAACCTCTGGGTTTTATAAATGAAAAATTTCCAAATCACGTTTTCAAACTTAAGAAAGCACTTTATGGTTTGAGACAAGCTCCTAGAGCTTGGTATGACCGCCTAAAGAACTTTCTTTTGGATTTGGGTTTTAAAATGGGTGAAGTTGATTCTACACTTTTTGTTAAGTATGCCAATCACGATATTATTTTAGTTCAAATTTATGTTGATGATATCATTTTCGGTGCTACTAACTTCACTCTTTGCGAAGAGTTTTCTAATGTCATGAAGGCCCAATTTGAGATGAGCCACATGGGTGAGCTCAAATATTTCTTAGGACTCCAAATTCGCCAAATGAACGATGCAATCTTCATCCACTAAACCAAGTACACGGTGGAGTTGCTAAAGCGATTTGGAATGGAGAATGCCTCTGGCAAGAAGACTCCAATGAGCACTACTACACATCTTGATAAAGATTCGGGCGACAAAGATGTAGACATTCGTCTATATCGAGGTATGATAGGTAGTTTATTATATCTTACTGCTAGTATGCCTGATATAATGTTCGTCGTATGTGTTTGTGCTCGGTATCAGTCACAACCTAAGGAATCACACTTAGTAGCGGTAAAACGTATTTTCCGTTATTTAAGTTACACACTCGACTACGGATTATTTTATCCAAAGTCTAGCACATATGAGTTAATCTCATATAGTGACGCAGATTATGCTGGATGCAAATCCGACAGGAAAAGTACTAGTGGCACGTGCCATTTTATAGGAAATTCTCTTGTCTCTTGGTTTTCCAAGAAGCAGAATTCCGTATCACTTTCAACCACGGAGGCGGAATATATTACCGCCGGTGCTGCGTGTGCTCAGGTTCTTTGGATGAGACACACTCTTAAAGACTTCTGTATAAATTGTGATACTTGCCCTATCATGGTGGACAACCAAAGTGCAATATGTCTCTCTAAGAATCAGGTACACCATTCCCGTTCCAAACACATAGATGTCCGTCACCATTTCCTAGATGATCATGTTGCTAAAAAGGACATCATTTTAGTGTACGTTGAAACCCAGAAGCAAATCGCCGATATTTTCACAAAACCACTCAAGGAATACTCCTTTGTGCGGTTACGTCGAGAATTGGGGATTATGGGTGAATCCGAGATTTAGGATTCATATTTTTCGATAATCTTGCATGATAATAATTTTTTTATATGCTCATGCTAGATTTGTTGTGATTTTCTGGATTTATGATTGGATTTTCAGAATTTATGCTAGATATGTTCATGCACATCGTATTTAAGATTTTCTGGTATTTATGGGGTAGAATAAGAGTGTATGAGAGTATTTCGATGTCTCGTCCAAGTGTTCTTTGGAGAGAACTCAAAATTTCTGATTTTCAAATTTTTGGACTCTCTTAGTCGGCCCCAGTTCATTAGCCGACCGACTAGTTTCAGTTCTAGTCGGTCAATGATTGAACTCAGACCGACTAATTCTTGCCCTATTTTTGACTTCGGTTGCGGTTTGCACTTAGTCGGTCCAAGCTCATCGGTCGACCGACTAGATTGCATTCTAGTCGGTCAGCACTTGAACTCAGACCGACTAATTATGCAGGGGCATTTGCGTCTTTGACCGACTGAATCGATTTATATCTCCTCTGCACCGATTAGATCTCATTCTTCGTATTTCCCAAACCCTAAACCCCCGCGTCTCCTCAGCTCTCTCTGCTGTTTCCGGCCTCCGACAATCACCGTCGGCCATCTCCCCTCCTCCTAGGGTATATCTCCTCGCCCCCTCTCATTGTTTAGAGTTCAATCGTGTTCATTTTCCACTTAATCTCGTTCGATTTAGGGTTCACTCTAAGTCGATTTCGTTCGGTTTCTTTGTCTTGATCTCATGGTGAAGACTCACATCCATGTCCGTCCTACCGCTCCGTCTCCCATGACCGTAGAGCCATCAACCGACCCTCCTCAACCCAAACGTCGTGCCAAAACCACTCGTCCTTCCTCTTCCTCGCCTCCCCTCAAGAAGAAGAGGACTGCCGTTTCCAAACCTAAGCCCCAGCCTAAAAAGAAGACTGTGACTCCTGGACCCTTCCATGCTCCCACTCCACCCTCTGACTCAGACGAAGAGTATATCCAGGAGACTGAGCCTACCGAGAAGGCTCCTACTCCTCCTCCTCGATCTTCCTCTCGTCCGTCTAAAGGGAAGGCTCTCATGCCTTTGGGTGGGGTCGATATCTCGTTGTGTCTCGATGACCCGTTGTGTCTTGCGGCATACAATCGTATTGAGCACTGTCCGTTGATTCTAGAGCATTTCGTTCAGTTTTCTGACTTTCCTCTTTTAGCAGATCTCCTCTCCTATAGCGGCCTTCTAGATTATCTTCGCCATGATCCCAATGCGAATCCTCATCCCTATCCCAGACTCGTCAAATTGTTCTATGCCAATCGAGTTCGGGGTGAGTATGATGACACCCACTGCATTGAGACCACTGTCTTGGGGACACCTATTGTCCTCACGGCAGAGATCTTAGGGAAGTTGATTGGTGTCTCCTCCTCTGGCCTGCTCCCTTCTGATATCTCCGTGGATAATATCCACGATCTTGACCAGTCTATGCTTGCTGAGATGTTCCACGTTATTCCTCCCGCCATTGTTGGCGTTCCATCGAAATCATTCAAGCCGAATGCGTGGGTCCTGAATCTCATTCTGAAGTCGTGTCTTCTACCGAAGTACGGCTCTTCTAGCTTGCCCTCTCAGCCATTTCTCAAGCTTATCTACGCTCTTTTTATGGGGAGCGAGATAAATTGGGCCCGCATCATCTTGGACAAGATGGATTCCTTTGAGTGCATTAGCAAGTCCACCAAGTCTGCTCACATTCCATATCCTTGTCTGCTGACTCTTGTCTTCTGTCACTTTGGCATTCCTCTCCCTCCCGATGATCAGCGTCCGTTGGATCCTCCCCTGAATGCGACTGTCGTCAAGAAGTCTCTTGCGGCCTTGTGTCACGTTCAGAGGACTACCCCTTCTGCTCCTCATCCGCCTTCACGCCCTGACTCTTCAGCTTCTCAGAGCCGTCAGGAGGCTCATATTGCTAGATGTGAGGAGATGCTTGCTCGCTTTTATCACTTGGGCATTGAGGTTCCTCCTACTGTTTCTGACGAGGAGGCCATGGATGATGCTGATCTTGAGGAGCTTGTTGCTTCTCATATTCGTGCCCCAGAGGGTACGTCTGTTGCTGCTTCGTCTAAGCACTCCTACTGCCACCATCCCTTCGGTGAACACTCAGTCGTTCCAGAGACCACCACCTCTTCTGCACAGCCTGTTGCTGCTGCTGATCCTGCCTCTGCCTCCTGAGCTTACGTTGGATGACTCTCCCATGTGCACTTGGTTGATCTATTTTGTCGTGAGAGAGTGGGGTAGGTTAGTTGGGTGGTTATGTATTTTTGATGTATTTTTGTATGTTTTTTGATACATTTTGATGTATGTTCATTTTGATGTCTGTTGAGACATGTGTTGTATGTTGTGCACCGATCTGATGATCGTTTATATTTGAGTTGGCGGATGTATACCTTTTGATGTATCATGTTATCTATCTATCTATCTATCTATCTATCTATCTATCTATCTATATACATCGTGTTGCCATTTACTTCAGTGTGCACATTATATTTCTTTTTGTCTCTGATGTTGATTTCGTCGCTCGACGATTATATTGATTAAATAGAATTATTTCTATGAAAACATAGAATTGTTTTCCATGCACTAAATTCACTAAGAATGTTGATATTGGAGAGTATGTTCCATAACTCAATACGTGAAATTGATTTGAGTTTTGATGATTTCATTTTTCGACTTTCGACTATGGTCTCGTTGGCACGCTTTGATTTTCTTCGTTATTTTACATTGGTGTCATTTGGATCGTGGTCGTATTCTTCGACTCTCGTGCTTTTATTTTAGCCATTGTTGTTGTCGTTGATCTCCTCCCGCTCTTTTTGCTAATGCCAAAGGGGGAGAGAATTAATAATGACGATGTGCTAAATGATAATTTAAAGCAATTTACTGTGAATCGAATTTGATATGTTAGATTCAGGGGGAGTTAAGAGATAAAAATGGATTTAGATCTTAAATTTCAATAATTGGATCATGTTTTATACTTTCCTCGTCTGTTTGAAGCGTATGATTATTATTTAATACAGAATTAACGTGTCATCAATGCAGGGGGAGTAAGTAAATTTCATTTGACTCATTATTATTGATTATTATTTATGTTGGTTTGTCATCACCAAAAAGGGGGAGAATGTTGAGTATTGATTCCCCGGATTTGGTTTTGATGATGAACAAACATAAATATCGTGAACTAACTCTTTGTGAGCGCAGTTATGGAGATCGTCGCCAAAATTCTACGTACATCAAAAGCGACGTCTCAAGACTTCTCAAAGCGCGTGATCGTGTGCCTGAAGCTTCGTTGAAGCTCAAGGAGCATTATTGAAGTCAAGAGATTCGGATTGAAGCTTTGAAGACGGTTCGTCTAGTTTATTTTATAGTCTTCTAGCTTCTTTTCGTAGAATGTTAAGCCTTGAGTAGGACTTACATTATAATCTTCATAATGCTCATATCTTAGAGCTAGGATTATCGTAGAAGCCCATAAAAACTTTACCGAAGCTTTACGCTTCATTTCGCGGCTTCTAGTGCATCTTAGTTGGTTCAAGAAGAAGAACCAACCGACTAGATTGTCATCTAGTCGGTTAAGAATCCTTCTTGAACCGACTAGGTTTCCTTGCTCAATTCAGCCTAGGCACTGTTGACCAATTAGTCGGTCCAAGAAGGTTCACCGACCGACTAGTTGTCAAACTAGTCGGTTTAGAATCCTTCTTAGACCGACTAGTTATACTTTCATTTCTCAGCCTAGCTACTGTTGACTAGTTAGTCGGTCCAAGAACATCCATCGACCGACTAGTTGTGAAACTAGTCGGTTGGAATTTGTTCTTAGACCGACTAGTTCTCCTTGTGTTCAGCCTATTGAATTTCAACTCTTAGTCGATCAAAGAACACTCACCGACCGACTAGTTGTCAAACTAGTCGGTTGGCAAGTCTTCTTAGACCGTCTAGTTCTATCTCCCGAATTCTCTATCTTGGTTGTCTGCCTTCTAGTCGGTCCAAGAAGAATCACCGACCGACTAGTTGCGAAACTAATCGGTCAGTGATCCTTCTTAGACCGGTTAGACTGCTTTAGAAATAGATCCGTTGGGGCATTTAATGCCACGATTTTGCTTCTCTCGTCTCTCTATCCTATATATACTTGAAGTGCTTCTAACCTAGCATTCAAGGCTGCAATTATTGAGTTTTAGAGAATCAAAGAGAAAGCATTCAATTCTCATTTCCAAGCTATCTCTTCTCACAAAGAATCTCTCCCCAACTCCTTGAGCCATTATTTCCTCAAGAGAGATTCTCTTCATTGTGAGCCACCCAAGCCAAGAGCTTGATTCAAAGTCACCAACTCCATCCTAGCCTTCGATCGCTGTTCATCTTGGTGGAGCTAGGGTTTGGTGACATTCTCTCCGTCAAAATCTTCCTTGCCCTAAAATCAGTAAGTTTACTCAAGGCATAGGATTTTGTTGGTAAGTGTTTATTGTTTCATTTACTTGGATATTGCAAGTTTATCTCTCGGTTGTGAGAGAAGTTTGTGATCCCGGTTTGTGGGAGTCACATTTCGTTTTGTGTATGATTTGATATTGTAGAGGTTTTCTACAAGAATTTCATAGTGCAAAACTTGGGTTAGAGGATTCTAACTCAAGTAGCCGGAGGGGATCCGGGTGTTTGGGACGTAGGATCATCGGGAACAAGTCGGGGAGACTTGGGTGGATCCGAACCCGTTACATCGCTTGTTTGCACTGCCTTTCTTTGTTGTCATATTTTCATTCCGCATTGTTGGTTGAGTTTGCACAATAATTAGGAATAATTATCTTGATTATTTTAAAGTACTATTCACCCCCCCCCCCCCTCTAGTACTTGTGCAGTAGCTATCAGGGCATTACAGATACTTCTGGATCTTGAGTCAAGGAGATTGCCTCGTTAAAACCTTTAACTATGGAAAACCCAGTGGGAAAAACCAATAGCTAAAGAAAAAGAGTACAACACTCATTTGACCCTCATGATCTGTACAAGATGCAGGCTTGCAGATCTCCTAGGCAACTATACATCAATCTCTTACAATATTGCGGGAATAAGTACCCCCGTACAAGACATCGCTCGTCTATACAAGTATCGCTCATCTATACATGTATCATTCATATATGGCAGCTACTGAATCTGAGAGAGCTCTTCTGAAGAGGAGTGGTCTGTAGACTCGGTAGGTACCTCCACGTCTCTGACCCAGTCGTCACTGTGTCTGCGAGGTATTGCAGGACCTGGCTGTACATACTCATGATTTGCTTCTTGGATGATGAGCCTCTCGTGATGGTGGGATTGATGTTGCCTTGGAAGCATGCTTTGCCGGTCTCCAGTAGTTGGTCGTTCCTTTGTTGTATTCATCACAATGATCTGTAACATGTATCTGCAAATACATTCAACATGTAGGATTATCCTTGACCCCTATAGGTAGCGCAGAAGCTACGTATCTTTGGTCCAGTGGTGCGTTGTAGGTGCTGCATTGTATCTGGCTAACAGATTTACTGCCAATGCTCTCTAGAGTCGTGTGTAGTTGGCCAGATAAAGGATTGTACCAAAAACACTCAAGTAAGGCACTTTAGGAACTAGGATATTCTTTCCCTCTTCTAGCGAATGGAAGGGGTGTTAATGTGCATTCATACAACTAGTAGGTGTATTTAGTGGATTGCAATTGTCTATGCTTCTTCATCAACTTTGGGTGTATGAAATTTAATGTCACATGTTTTTCATCTTCGGGATGATAATTTCATCTTCTGGATGGTGTTTTCATCTTCTGGCCGATGTTTTCATCTTTGGATGATTATTCATCTTCTAGATGATGGTTTCATCTTCGGGATGATGTTTTCATCTTCTGGATGAATCTTCATCTTCTGGATGATGGTTTCATCTTCGGGATGTGTTCATCTTCTGGATGAGCATTCATCTTCTGGATGATGTTTCATCTTATGGATGATGGTTTCATCTTATGGATGATAATTTCATAGGATAGATGTCCAAAAAATCTATCCACGCAATAAAGGAAATAAGGAGGAAATCCGTAAGAGTATGTTGTCACATCATCCATAGAAATATAGCCCAAAATTTCATTTGCCAATCGCATGGTTTTCGTAACTATGCCCAGAGAACCTGATGCATCAGTTTATATACTTTTATAAGTGAGTCAAGCTTATCTTAGTTGATTACTTACTGGTTTCAACGAAATAAACCTCTAAGCTATAGCGTGTTGTAGTGCCCTGTGGTAGCTACTGCACACGTACTAGAGGGGGGGTGAATAGTACTTAAAATAATTAAGAGAGTTATTCCTAACTATTGTGCAATGAACAAACGACAATGCGGAATTAAACGACGAACAACAAGAATAAAACATACGCAGACAAAGTATGTTACTGGGTTCGGATCCACCCAAGTCTCCCCGACTTGTTCCCGGTGATCCTACGTCCCAACCACCCGGATCCCCTCCGGATACTTGAGTTAGCAACCCTAACTCAAGATTTCCACTATGAAATACTTGTGAAAAACCTTCACAAGTCAAATCATACAAAAGACATGTGACTCCCACAAACCGGGATCACACCCTCTCTCACAACCGAGAGACACAATTCAAATACGATAGAAATGAAATAAACTCTTACCTTACAAAATCCTATGCCTTGAGTATACTTACCAAATTAGGGCAATGATGGATTTTGTGGAAGAGGATGTCACCAAACCCTAGCTTCAAGAAGATGACCAGCAATGGAAGCCTAGGGTGGAGTATGGTGACTAGGATCAAGCTCTTGGCTTGAGATGCTCACAATGGAGAGAATCTCTCTTGAGGAAGATGGCTCAAAGAGTGAAGGGAGAGATTCTTGTGAGGGAGAGAGAGCTTTGAATTAGCTTGGGAGAGCTCTTCTCTTAGGTCTGAAATTACTTGTAAAATGGACCTTCAACTTTGCCTCAAACGAATCAAGTTTGTATTTATAGAGGCAAGGAAAATCGTGTTGGAAAAGTTCCCAACGGCTCTTTTCTGAACCCAACTAGTCGGTCAAAGAACAACCACCGACCGACTAGTTCATCAACTAGTCGGTCGGTCAATCAACGTAGACCGACTAATGGAAGAACAGCCAAAAGTCGAAGTTCCAGGCAAAGACAACTAGTCGGTCTAAGAAGACTTGCCGACCGACTAGTTCCACAACTAGTCGGTCGGTGAATGATCTTTGACCGACTAACAGTCGAAATAGAGTAGGTTGACTTCAAGATGAATTAGTCGGTTTAAGAACAAATGCTGACCGACTAGTTTCTCAACTAGTCGGTCGACAAACGTTCTTTGACCGACTAACTCGAAACAGTAACTCAGGCTGTACAGAGGCAAGCTCAACTAGTCGGTCCAAGAAGGATTCCTAACCGACTAGATCGTCATCTAGTCGGTCGGTGACTCTTCTTTGACCGACTAATTGATCAACCTGGGATGAGCTGAATTTAGCAAGGCATCTAGTCGGTTCATGTAGAGTTGCTGACCGACTAGATCGTCATCTAGTCGGTTGGTGACTCTTCTTGAACCAACTAACATGCACTCGAAGCCGAGGGAAGAAGCGATAGGCTTCGGGAAAGTTTCTAATGGCTTCTATGATAATCCTAGCTCTAAGATATGAGCGAAATGCAGTTTATAATGTAAGTCCTACTCAAGGCTTAACATTCTAATCTATGAAGCTAGAAGACTATAAAATAAACCTTACGAGCCGTCTTCAAAGCTTCAATCTTCATTCTTCTAGACCTCAATATTGCTCCTTGAGCTTCAACGAAGCTTCAGACACTCGATCATGCGTATTGAGAAGTCTTGAGACGTCGCTTTAGATGTACGTAGTATTTTGGCGACGATCTTCATAACTGCGCTCACAAATAAGTTAGTATACATTATTTATGTTTGCTCATCATCCAAAACCAAATCCGGGGAATCATATCACAACATTCTCCCCCTTTTTGGTGATGACAAACCAACATAAATAATAAACAATAATAATGATTCAATTGAAATTTACTTACTCCCCCTGCATTGATGACACGTTAGTTCCATATTCAATAACATTCATATGCATCAAGCAGCGAGGGAAATATAAAATATGAATCCTATTATTGACATATAGGATCTAAATCCCTTTTTATATCTTCACTCCCCCTGAATCTAACACATCAAATTAGATTCATGGTAAATTCCTTTGAATTATTAATTGGCACATTGTCATTATTATATCTCTCCCCCTTTGGCATTAGCAAAAAGAGCGGGAGGAGATCAACGACAAAACCAATGGCTAAAAATAACGCAAGGGAGTCGAAGAATACGACCACGGTCCAAAATGACACCAAAGCAAGATATCAAATGTAAAGTACCGAATGAAAGCAAAGCGTGCCAAAGAGACCAAAGTCGAAAATCGAAAACCGAAATCATAAACCATCGGCGAAAATCGGAAAACGAAATCACCAAGCCATAGGCGAAAATCGAAATATGAAATCATCAAGCCATAGGCGAAAATCGAAATACGAGATCATCAAGCCATAGGCGAAAATCGAAGTCCGAGATCATCAAAACTCAAAACAATTTCACTTATTGAGTTTTGGAACATACTCTCCAAAATCAATAGAATGCATGGAAAACAATTCTATGTTTCCATAGAAAGAATTCTATTAAATCCATAAAATCGTCGAACGACGAAATCAACATCAGAGACAAAAATAATCCGATGTGCATACCAAATGTAGCATGCAAGAATGTTATGCCAAAAATAGATAGTACATCATATAACAATGGCATACACTAATCTAGCATACCAAATGAAGCAAAATGATACCAATTGTAATATATTCTACCAATGGATACCAATATGAATCAAAAGTATGAACATACTTACAACATTAAGCTCCCCCTACTTTGGTGCATCACTCAAGCACCAACAACTCCAATCGAACGAAAATCCTTGCAAATCACGGAGTTGGTAGGGTTGGTATCTCATGGTGGATTTAACCTAGAGAATATCATTTTGGTATCCAAAAATCTTTTTGGATCCTATGGGTTAGGCAATAAATTTAGCTAACTAAATTCAAATTAAATGTAACCCATACATACCACAATTGCTTTGGTACCCATAAAATGAAATTAAACTTATGGTACCAAGCAATGAAGGGTCAAAGGGAACTAACCCTTCGGAAACCAAGTCCAAGAGGAACTTGATTTCCCAACATAATCATCATTCAAAATAACATCATTTATAAATGATTTCACATACAAATTCTTAGCATGCATGCTTGTGTTCTTCGGACCCCAAATAGTGTATGTCTTGGGAGTCCTAATCCTATTGGGAACATGCATATGTTGTTGATTTCTATGTGATGCATGTCGTGGGTAAGCATATGGCATGCGATGCAATGGTGCATGACGATAATTATTCATATGAGAATGAGGATGAACATATGAATGTGGAGGAACACGTGCATGAGTGTGTCTCACATGGTGTGCACGTGCTCGTGGATGCGGAGCATAGAAATCGGCATATGTGCTAACATGTGGGGTAGGATTTGTGTTCCTACGTGGCATGGTATACATGAAAGCATGACCCTTCTTTGGAGGTCCACCCAAAGTGGGTTTCTTTCCAAATGGGGGCGTGTTCCTAGCGGAAGCACCATTGGTAGAAGAACTACCCATGACGTGTTTACTTCCACTAGTAGAAGCATCGGAAGATGGCCTAACAAAGGTGACGGACGATTTGGATGAATCTCCCATCTTATACCCCAAACCAATGTGATGATTGGCCGGAGGTAAGTCATTTAGGATATTGTCCAACTTGCCCTTACCTTTGTTGAATTCATGAATTCGGCCTAATGTGCTCTCATGCTTCTCGGTGAGAGAATGCAAAGAAGCATCCAAAGTGGATACTTGCGATGCAAGTACACAAACACGTGATTTGAGATTTTTATTCTCAATACTCAAAGTTGAGATTTGAGACATCAAATCCGCTATCACATGTTCATCCGAATCCTCGATATGAACATGCTCAAGTTGAGACTTGAGATTTTCAATCTCATTTCTCAACCCATCAACAACGGTGTCGTTGTTGACGATGAAAGGCTTAGGCGAGTTTTTAAGACTATCTAATTCATTTTTAGTCTTCATAAATTTAGTAGCCATATTAGAAAACTTATTCCATAGTTGTTCATTGGCTAATCTAAGTTCATCATTGGTTACCTCTTCGCCTTCATCCTCGCTTCCATCCTCGCTTTCATCGGAGGAAGTCTCTTCATCACGATCCTCTTTTCCCATGAAGCACGTGTGTGCTTTCTCCACTCTTTCATCGTCCGACTCTCCACTTGAGGAGTCGGAGTCGGTGAAGGTACCTACAAGTCCTTTCTTGTGCTTGGATGCCTTCCACTTCCCCTTATGTTTGTAGAGAGGACAATCCGGCTTGATATGTCCTGGCTTATTGCATTTATAACACACGGGAGTAGAAGCATTAGTCGAAATAAATTTTGATTTACGATTCAACTTACCTTGTCGAAAGAATCGGATGAACTTCTTTGTTATATCGGCCAAAGCTTCCATGTCCAACTCATCGTCCGCTTCTTCTTCCGAATCTTCATCATCGGTAGATGGAGCGGCCTTGTATGCAATTGATCACTCCATATTTTACACCTTTTTTCCACATGTTTTCACGCCATTTCGATTGCTCATATTGCGTTTTTCAAGATTATTCGACAATATTGCGATGCTTTTCACTATTTCTTGTTTTTGTCGGATTTCAGGAAATATGGAGCGATCAGGAGCAAAAATGAGCTTAAAGGATTTGCACCCACTCCGGAGTGTCAACCATGGACCTTTTGAGGGTTATTCTGCAATGGAAGACGAGTGGAAGAAGAAAGAACGTCGTAGGAGCGACGAGGAAGCGAAAAGATGGAGATTGGGCATTTTCAGCATGCCACTCGGCCGAGTGAAGGAGTCACTCGGCCGAGCATTGAGACCCCGCTCGGCCGGCCAGATCGGACACACAACAGAGATGTATCAGCGTGCACTCGGCCGAGCATCGCACGCCCACTCGGCCGAGTGCAGAGACTTCGTCCGCCCGAGTGGCACCCAGACGACGGCAAGCCAAAATGTCCAACTCTCTGTAATCCGTCAGTCGACTACGAGCTCCGACTCGGCCGAGTTCCAAAAGCCCCTCGGCCGAGTGACATTTGCCACTCGGCCGAGTGATGCCGAGGACACGCAGCGCCCAGATTTTCAGACAGCCTCCCACTCTTTTGAAATCTGCTATCATTCCAGCAATCAAATTATTTTTCTCATATTTTTTATGGATAGTAGACTTCATGACGGTTCCAACGCCACCAAGAACGCGCCAATCGGAGGTCGGATGAAATCTGGAGAATTTCTGCAAGTTGACACTGCAGTGCTGGAATTTCCACTCGGCCGAGTCACATTTTCCCACTCGGCCGAGTCGACGGCGGGCCCAGATTTTAAGTTGCGGTTTGGGCTGTTTTTGGGCACGAATTTGAGGGGTTTTCAAGGGTTTTCTTGCTAGGGTTTTGGGGGGATATATAAGGGTTTTGTAGCCACCATTAGAGAGGATCCCCCATTATGTTTTCTTAGCCCCCATATGTTTTTCTTAGGATTATTTTAGAGATTAGGCCATGCCCTAGGCCCTCTCTTGGATCTAAAAGCTTGTATTTGGATTGAAGATCTTCATCAAGCTAAGTATTTTGTTCTTTTTTATTTGAATCTTTGTTTTTCTATCTTTTGTGTGCAAGCAATGATTTTTATTGATTCTCATATGCTTATTGCTATGCTAGAGTAGATTTGTTGTTCTAGGGTTTGGGGATGAACCCTATGGATCTAATTTCATATTTGTGATGAATCAATTTCTAAATTGCTAGAATTGCTAGGAGGTTAGGTTGTGATTGATTTACTACGGATAGCTAGGGATTTCCATCGATTTGGGATTTGCAAGAGATTGGATTCTAATCGATGGGAAGGCCTAGATATTCGATTTAGATTTACAATTGGATTTCCCTAGATTTGGTTTGCAAGAGATTGGACCAAAGCTAGGATTTTTAATTGTAAATCTATACCAATATTCGTTTGCAAGAGATTGGACGAATACGAACTATCACAACCTAGATCGTGACTCGAGTTTGCACGAGAGTGGGCTCGAGAAGCGATTGGACAATGATGTCGATCCTAATGCTAGTGGCTTAGGCTAGGGTTTGCAAGAGATTGGGCCCTATCCTAGGTTCGCTATAGACCGGCAATAGCGCGAGAGCGTGAGCTTGGTTCTCTATTCAGTTACGACTAGTTCACCTCAGCGCAAGTCTAATAATATTGAGATTCACTATTCACAATGACGAATGACGGTCCGTAGTGGGGATTCCCTAGCCCTAGACACTTTTAGTGTATTGTATTTGAATTGATATTTGACCGATTTCTCTATCTCCGACACCGACATCCACCACCATTTTCATTACATCATAACCGTCTCCACCAATAAAACCATCGTAGTCAAACCAACCTAGGATAGATTGGAGCCAACACCACCTCCTCGTGTTCGATACCCGCTCGCCACTATACCGTGCGCTTGCGGTAAAACTACAATCGTTCTCTGGGTGTATATCCGGGGACGATCAAGTTTTTGGTCGTGCTCTTGGGTTGCATTTTGGAGCGATCAGCAATCACCCTTTTCTTAGGCTCGTCTTGCTTCAAGTACGACTTCATCTTTTCTTTCATCATGAGCTTGCTATCCTTGCGTACCTCGTATGACATCAAGGTACCCATTAGTTGAGTAACCGTATAAGTTTTCATGTCATTACCTTCCTCGATGGCGAAGGTACGCTTCTCCCAACAAGAAGGAAGTCCATCGATTATCTTCGAGACTTTCTCCTTTTGGGTGTAGGTCTTCCCAAGAGCTTCCAACTCGTTTGTGATGTCGACGAATCGAGCATAATACTCTTTCATCTTTTCACCCTGCAGCATATGAAATAATTCGAAATCTTTATTCACGATCACGAGTTTAGAATCTCTTACCCGACTCGTCCCTTCATGTAAGATGAGGAGGGAGTTCCATATTTGATATGCACTCTTACATGTGCATATCTTATTGAAGTCCTCGGGCTCCAATGCGCATTGCAAGGCATTCATTGCCTTGGCATTACTTACCTCCGCGGAGACCTCCACGGGAGTCCACTTTGCGAAATCTTGTTCGGAGGGCTCGACGTACTCATTCATCGTGGCTCTCCAAAGTGAAGCACTCCAAAGGAACGTTTCCATTCGGCATTTCCAGTACCCGTAGTTGGTACCATTGAAGGAGGGAGGCCTAGATGAAGATTGCCCTTCCAAGACTGAAGAAGCTCCTTGACGATCCTTGAAGACATTGTAGTCGTTGTTTGTCATGGCTTTGACCTTGTAGCTTTAACCTTGGCTCTGATACCAATTGTAGTGCCCTGTGGTAGCTACTGCACACGTACTAGAGGGGGGGTGAATAGTACTTAAAATAATTAAGAGAGTTATTCCTAACTATTGTGCAATGAACAAACGACAATGCGGAATTAAACGACGAACAACAAGAATAAAACATACGCAGACAAAGTATGTTACTGGGTTCGGATCCACCCAAGTCTCCCCGACTTGTTCCCGATGATCCTACGTCCCAACCACCCGGATCCCCTCCGGATACTTGAGTTAGCAACCCTAACTCAAGATTTCCACTATGAAATACTTGTGAAAAACCTTCACAAGTCAAATCATACAAAAGACATGTGACTCCCACAAACTGGGATCACACCCTCTCTCACAACCGAGAGACACAATTCAAATACAATAGAAATGAAATAAACTCTTACCTTACAAAATCCTATGCCTTGAGTATACTTATCAAATTAAGGGCAATGATGGATTTTGTGGAAGATGATGTCACCAAACCCTAGCTTCAAGAAGATGACCAGCAATGGAAGCCTAGGGTGAAGTATGGTGACTAGGATCAAGCTCTTGGCTTGAGATGCTCACAATGGAGAGAATCTCTCTTGAGGAAGATGGCTCAAAGAGTGAAGGGAGAGATTCTTGTGAGGGAGAGAGAGCTTTGAATTAGCTTGGGAGAGCTCTTCTCTTAGGTCTGAAATTACTTGTAAAATGGACCTTCAACTTTGCCTCAAACGAATCAAGTTTGTATTTATAGAGGCAAGGAAAATCGTGTTGGAAAAGTTCCCAACGGCTCTTTTCTGAACCCAACTAGTCGGTCAAAGAACAACCACCGACCGACTAGTTCATCAACTAGTCGGTCGGTCAATCAACGTAGACCGACTAATGGAAGAACAGCCAAAAGTCGAAGTTCCAGGCAAAGACAACTAGTCGGTCTAAGAAGACTTGCCGACCGACTAGTTCCACAACTAGTCGGTCGGTGAATGATCTTTGACCGACTAACAGTCGAAATAGAGTAGGTTGACTTCAAGATGAATTAATCGGTTTAAGAACAAATTCTGACCGACTAGTTTCTCAACTAGTCGGTCGACAAACGTTCTTTGACCGACTAACTCAAAACAGTAACTCAGGCTGTACAGAGGCAAGCTCAACTAGTCGGTCCAAGAAGGATTCCTAACCGACTAGATCGTCATCTAGTCGGTCGGTGACTCTTCTTTGACCGACTAATTGATCAACCTGGGATGAGCTGAATTTAGCAAGGCATCTAGTCGATTCATGTAGAGTTGCTGACCGACTAGATCGTCATCTAGTCGGTTGGTGACTCTTCTTGAACCAACTAACATGCACTCGAAGCCGTGGGAAGAAGCGATAGGCTTCGGGAAAGTTTCTAATGGCTTCTATGATAATCCTAGCTCTAAGATATGAGCGAAATGCAGTTTATAATGTAAGTCCTACTCAAGGCTTAACATTCTAATCTATGAAGCTAGAAGACTATAAAATAAACCTTACGAGCCGTCTTCAAAGCTTCAATCTTCATTCTTCTAGACCTCAATATTGCTCCTTGAGCTTCAACGAAGCTTCAGACACTCGATCATGCGTATTGAGAAGTCTTGAGACGTCGCTTTAGATGTACGTAGTATTTTGGCGACGATCTTCATCACTGCGCTCACAAATAAGTTTGTATACATTATTTATGTTTGCTCATCATCCAAAACCAAATCCGGGGAATCATATCACAACACGTGTTGCTTATAACATACGATTGTATTTATTTATATTTGTATTTATACAGTACTCATTATGCCCACGGGTTTGATATCTTTTGATATTAGGACTTCGGGTGCAAACACTTCACATTTAATAAGTAAGTCCAGCTCAACTTATTATTGCCTCCTTCCACATTATTGGCCAATCTCTACGTTTGCTTCAAATAACGAAGTGTGGAACGATATTTATAATTATCATTTAAATGGCAAAATGAAATGTGGGTAATTTTCGACAAGTGTGTATTTTATCCAAACATCTCCCCATGTACGTGCATTATTCAATAATATTTCAATTTATTCCAGATTCATCTCTTCTAAAGGTTCTGAAAAGGGAGAGGACATGGAGATGAGCTCACTTTCCTGTGGTGGTATTGATTTAGGGTCTTCAGGAGTTATTTCTCGCTTTGGAGCCTCGTGGTTGTTCTCTCATCCGTTGAGGACATCCACTTTTGCTACTGGTAGATTACATCCATTATAGTTGGTATGTCATTCCTAGCTGGATTTTTAGTAGCAGTGATGTGTTAATTTGACAATATTTATATTGTTAGTAACTATGTCCGATAACTGTTTAACAGTTTCATAAGTGCGGATCTTCAGGATCTCTTCATAATTCATGATAATCAGATCATAGGCATTAATGTTTTGAAATGGTCAATTGATCTTCAGGCTCATGGATGATTATAATATTTCGGTTGAACCTAATACTAGGGAATTAAAGATGTCAAGGATCTTTAGGATCTCATCGAATCTTTAAAGGAGTGCCTATCAATGCACATCGTAGAAGAAGTGATTTTAAATGCTTCCCCTGTTTAGAGGGCATTTTGATGGTTTATAATGGTGATATGGGGATGTATACTCATCATGTCACAATCTATAAGATGTGATATAAACGCTTCCACCGTTAGGGATTCTCGGAAATTGTTTATATGAGGTGATCAGGCTCATATAAATAGGTTCTAAGGAGGCATTTTGATGGTTTGCATTGTAATTGCATGTTTCCATGTAGTCACCTACAACTGGATTTTTAATGTATAAGTAATCCGTTTAAATCATTTTAATGAATTATTTATATAACCCATTTTTGGGTGTGAACACAAACTTCAGGGTGTTTGACATTATTCCGGTTGCAAATATTTCTGATTTCCCAGTGTTATCTGCCATTTATTAACATGTCATATATGCTTGTTAATAGCTGGACTGCGGTTGGATAATAGGTTTGATAATGACCATTTTTAGAGGATATATGGATGAGTACTCTAAAGTACATCATCAGCCCTATGTAGGGTGTGGATAAGTACACTTTTATCCCTCAAATACTCTCAAGAGACTTAAAGGTCGTATTATGTTAATGATGATAGTAAATATATCATCGTAAATTCTTTCGAGGAGGTGAAGAGAGTCAATGTCCACGTGAATGGAGATGATCACGTAATCATTTTTCCCTTTTGAACGGGACAATGAAAGTTTCCTCCTTTTTGAAGAATCTTCAGGTTCGTTAGATTTAATGGATTGGTTAATGATGCCTTGCACCATCAATCCATGGTGATATCGTTCCAAAGTTGGTCGATTCTGGACACTTCTGGTGTTCTAAATTAATTCCTCTTTTCGAATTTATGTGGGACTTTTGAAAGTCCATTAAAATGCTCAATTTAATTTTGTCCGGTAATAGGTGAACTGTGTTCTAAATGTGAAGGATTACATCTTCACATTGACTATTATGCGGATCAAAGTGGGACAAAGCTTCAGGCTTCATTGATTTCTTGAGTCATTAATTTTGGATTTCGTTTTGATGAATATCCATCAAAACTTGGTAAGTTTCTTTTATTGATTTTTGAGAGTACTTGGCATCCTCATATAGAGTGTTCAGCTTTGCAAAGCCTGAATCTCAAGCAGACGTCCAAAAAATAGTTTTCAACTGGACTATTATTAGGGTTAAATGTTTTTGAAAGCATACGTCTACAACTATACTCATTAAGAATTATGTTATGACAACAGATTAAATTTGTTTTCAAAGTTTATTTATCCTCGGGAGTAGCTAAGTATACATAAGTTCAATCGACTTTCGTCATTTAGACTAGATATGCATATATTTTTATTTTGCATAAGTTAATGCACATTCATGTTGCAAAAGCATTATGGGTCTTATCAGAACTTCTGGTCTGATACTGGTTTGCCATTGCTTACTCAATGTCGAGGTATATCATATCTTCCCTTTCTCATTTTATGGCAGGACTTCCCTTGTTTTCAGTCTTCCTTATTGTTATTTATAAGGAAGAATGAAAATTAGTCTTACTAAGTAGACATATACAAGGGAAATGAGTTATTTTCTATATTTTCACTTTTCTAATTTATAAGAGACTTTTAAAAGTCTATTTGAATGCTCAAGTATGGTCTCCAGACCATTGTTATTGAGTCATTCAAGTATTATGTGGATAGAGAATCATGCTCAAGTGGAAACAAATACGTGGATACGAAATTTATAATTTCTCACTATCTATGTCACGCCTCACTTCCCAAGTATCGAAGGCGATACGCGAAGAGGTCCACTCAGACTTGAAGCTGTGAAACTATTGTTTGATAAGCGTCTGTGTGTTCATCCATTCGCAGATTCTTGCATTGCAATGAAACAACAACAATAATAATAATTTAGAAAGCAGGCAATAATTAACCAACATTCAAAAACAACATCCAATCTTTATTCAAAACATCCAGAGATACAGTCATAAAAGAAGTAAAAGAGTCTAAAAAGAAAGGCCCCAAGCATGGCCGAAACTATGACATATATAAGGTGCTGCGCACTGAAAAACCTAACAGCAACAACTAGGAAAACAAACAGCAACTAAGAAAAGCATCCAGCCGAGACTAGGATAGGTCTCAGGTATCCTCAAACTGAACGTCAGCAGAAGCCTCAAGCTTGACGTCAGCGAACTGGTCGTCCTCAGCAACTCCCTCAGACTTAAAGCCTAACATGCGACACCCAAAGAGAAAAGGTCGCATGTCAGCAAAAATCTCCAAAAGGTAAAAATGAAGAGACTTTTGTGCAAGGAAACATAAGGGTAATGAATGCAACTAGCAGTTTAAAACACGATGACATGGCATAATATTTAATGAATGCAGCAATTTGAAATGAACATGATAGTTAACAATGCATGTCCCGTCGTAGCAAAAAGCTACTAAACATATTTCACGATTTCACGAAAAGCTAGTAATCACGTCGTGCACAGAGTTACGTCTTTCAGCTGAAGTTGCTGTACGGGCACACTTCTACGCTGAGTGATCGCTTAACCCTACCCCTCCACGTGTGTCTGAACTGGCGCTCAGCTTCTGGTTCATGAGCCAGGAAGTGTTGATATAGCATTGGGTTGTGCCTGCTATGCAGGTGCCTAGCCTTTACATGCTATAGGAGTCAGAATTCCACTTGCCGCAGCTTATGATTCATTGTAGCGTGTGCTACGCATTCATGGCATGACAATCAAATGCATGAAATGACATGTGATATGCAACATTGATAGTAAAAAAGGCAGTTATTGCAAACAACGAATGCGTACAGTATATCTGAAGTAAACGTTACATGTGATATGCATGAACATGTCATGGCAAGGGTGTCGGATCTAGCTTTGTTGTCAAGCTAGATCAAGCATGGGTGTCTAGGCGACTATCATTTCATTGCCTAGCCTCTTTTACACAAAATCTCAGAATAGGCTAAACGTGGCTTAACATACAACTGAGCAAGTTTCACTTGCATGAAATAACGTGCTGTAAATCTCAGATCAAAGGGTCCAGAATCTTCCTATGTGCTCAAACCAAATTCCAACCTACAGTCCCATATTAATTAACTTCAATTAGTTATTATCCAAAGCAAGGAAATTACGGCTTTTATTCTTGTTAATCATGCGGGTGTGTGGGTTCCTACGGATCGGGGGCTTACCTTAACACGACGCAAAAGCTACACTGACGTCAGGTAGCGACATCAGGGGTTGGATTTCGGCAGCGAGCAAGGTACGGCGTCGGCTTGCGACGAAGGTGGCGACAACTAGTGGTAGCGAGACAGCGCGCGGTCGGCTGAGCAGCGCGCGAACGTGTCACGACCCCCATCCCTGGGATACATAAGGAGGCAGGGTACCCGACGAGAACTAAAACGTATCTACAGTTCCACTGTGCATTGCTGGGAATAGTACATGTAGTATTCAACAAACAGCCAACCAACAACACAGAACGTCACAAAGTCACAAGGAAGTACTGAAAACCAAACATTGACAATTTCATATACATCTCAAACATCCCATTGCATCAATTCTAGAGTACAAGCATCTCTCACCCCAAAAGAAAACCCAAAATACACATAGCTCTCTCCCCTCCCCTCACCACCCAACCTAAGCTCCAACTCCCAACAACAGCCCTCTAACCTCAACCTTCAACTCCACTTGCCATCTCCAGGAACCACACCTAAAAAGTCAACGGGGGCACGTCACGCGTGACTCAGTAGGAAAGCCAACTCCCTCTAGTATGCTATTATGAAAATGCAACTATTTTACATGCATTCATAGCAAGGTGCTAATGAAGTATGGGATGAGCTAAAAGGAACACGTGTATGACATAAAGCATTGAATGCATAACATAACGGAAGTACAACAACAAAAGAGTGCAACAACATAAGTAAAATAAACGCAGGCGACAAGAACTACAATATGCGATGTATATAACAAGGTATACAACATGGAAGGGCTGCAAGTAATGAACGTACAAGTAAGAAACAATTGATAATGCTACAAAAGTAATGAAAGTTATCTGAAGTGTTTTGGACCCTAAGTAGTGGGTAGACCCTCTTGGGCCTGGACCTCACCCCCAGTTGGGGTGGAACATTCAAACTCCCCGAGACAAGCTCTTACTAAAGGAGCCCTGTTTTTCCCTTATTTCCCCTTCACATTTCTCCAATTTTCCTCATTTCTGCCACTCCCCGCCACTCGGGCAAGAACGGGAGGGCCACCAACCACCAGTCCAGCCCCTCATGTTTTCCCCACAACTTAGTGTCCCCCAATCCCCGTGTCACCCTCATTTAAGAGGACTTAGTCATTTTCATGAATTTACGAAATACAAAGAAGAGCATAAGAGTCATAAGACACAATGCTTTCATGTAAAAGATAATTCACATTTCTAACATCGTATCAAGGCGTCATGCACATCGTGCCATGCCCACCATACCACCACAGCTCAACCACATCACCACGCATGTAAGAACCATAATCACATGTAACTGGAGAAATCGGTACATCATTTGCAACACTTACCATATTCCCCCTTTCTCACAACAACCCATACAATTTCACAACTACTTTTATCACGTTCCAAGTTCATTACATAAAGACATTCAACAACAATGTTTAGAGCCATATAGCTTGCATATTAAACATGCACATAGAAGCATGAGGTGAACATCACAAATGCCTTCATTTGGTGCAACAACTATGATAAGTGATCACAAATTCTCAATATTTACGACAAGGAATATCATGGCATAGAACTCGTAATTAACAACTAATGGAGTCTTGGTGGTAAGACACTTATGACCATGGCATGACATTGCATACTAATTAGGAAGTTTGATATTTTAGCTAGCATGGATGTCAATTGCATGATATAGTATAAGGGATTGAATTCCTACACAAATATGAAGTAACACCATTCTAATTTGCATGCTAGCTAATGTATCTTGCTAACTATTGTATGGCATTAGGTTGATTAAAACTAATGAATAGAAATTTGTTATCATTTAAAAAAGATTCCTACAATCATGGTTAGAAACAAGAAAGGCATAGAAACTAATAGCTAGGGCCAAATCCAACACCTTGCATTTCAGCTTGCTGAGAATTGCAAACAGTCACAAACATCAATGGTTATCAGCCATTTCTAGTGAGAATTTAACAAAACTTCCTGAATGAAAGTTGTATATATGGAAGTTTTGAGTTCACATATAAAATTTCATGCAAAACTATGAAGTATATGATTTATGGTGAATTATTGTGTGAAGGCTGCCAGTTCTGTTTTTCAGACAGATTACAGGGTCTGTCTTGGTTGCTGATTTTGGGCCTATTATAGTCAGAATTTCGAAAGATAAGAAGTCAGATGAAGTTGGAGAAAAACTTGTTAACTTTCCAACGAGACTAAGAACATACAATTTCAGTGTGTGTGTGTGTCGGTAATTAGCTTCGTTTTACTGAACTGTGTCCAAACTGACAGAATTCCAGATAAATTGTAAACATTGAATTTTTAACCTTACTTTCAGTTTGAATTGGAAAAGGTTGTGAACATAAAAGTTGTTCTTAACTACGAAATAAACAACATATAAAATTTTCAGAGGATTCCTAATAGCCAATTAAACCCAGAACTTAGTCAAAGTTTCAGCTTTTCAGGATCAAATTTTCAGCATCAAGAACACAAGTGTTTCAAGGAATTAATCATGTATTAAGCTCAAAATTAAACATGAACCAATTCTACAAATAGCATATTAGGGGAAATTGGTTTCCTACCTCTCTCAAGAAGATGTGAGCTTCCCTCCTCCTTCTCCTTCTTCCCCTTTCCTTGATTTCCCTTGCTTCCTTCTCCTTCTCTTTCTTTCTTCCATTCTTTCTCTCTTTCTTTCTTCTCTTTTTTTTCCTTCTATTTTTTTTTGGCTCCCACAAATTTCGGCCATAATGGGAAGAAAAGGGGAGAGAGAGAGAAATAAAAAGAAAATGAGGAAGAAAGAAGAAGAAGAATGTAGAAGCCCATTTTAAAAATAATTAAGTAGAGGATATTTTCCAAAGCCCCATTTATTTACAAGTTTGCCACCCTCCACAAACTTCTCATCCCTCCTATACAGACAACCCAAACCTAATTACAAGTATGCCATTCCTACACATGGCATGCGACTACACACCCACTCCTAAAACTTAATTACAATAATGCCATCCTTAATAATAAAAATCTCATTTCTCATTCTAGTGTCTCAAGCCCAAGAACAAGGCCCAACAAACAACCCACTAGCTAATAAAATTAGCTAAGGCCCAACTAATAATAACAACAACAACAACAATAATAACAACATCCAACAATAAGAATACTAAAACTACTAATAATAGCACTAATAATAACCTCAATGCCATAATATTAAGAAAACATATCAATATCACTTCATTACTTGCAAGCATTATATTTAATACAATGGCAATATTTTCTATATACACTACATCAATTACTATACACACATCTCAATATATACCAGTATACGAGTACTACTACTATGCATGCATACATCAATAGGCATACCCTAGGTATATAGGCACTAGGGTCATTACAGAACGACAGCCAAAGGGGCGGCCAGTGCGGTGCGGCAGCAAGCAGGGGCGCGCGCAACAGGGACAGCCGATGGCCTGAGGCGGTGCTGGCAGGTTGCTGCGGCGGCGGGAAGGCCGCAAGAGGGGTCGGCCTGGGCTACGGCTGGGCATGGCCTGGCTGGGCTACGCGTGCGGCGACAGCGACCACGAAAGCGCGTGCGAGGTGGCTCGCCGGCCTGAGGGGGAGGCGCGGCAACTACGCCGATGGGGGTTAGGAGATGGAGTGAGGGAGAGGCCGAGAGAGAGAGATGAAGAAAGAGGCGGCTGCGTTTTATTATAACCTAGGGTTGGCATATGTTTTAATAGGAGCGATTTGCTATATGGGGTTGAAAATGAGTGGGTTTAAGGGAAAGTGGGAGAGAGCGTGTGAGAGGGAGGGGTATACTTAGTGTAGCAAATAAACTAGAATATATAGATATGATGCGTATGATATAATATAGATTTGATTCGATTATTTAATTTGAATTCAAATTTTAAACTCAGGGAAAATTTTATATTAAAATAATGGGATCAAACAGGTCGATCTAACGGTGTCCCAAAAATACTAGAAAAATATCGGGACGACCGTGACGACGCGAGGGTTGGGAGTATGTGGTTCGGACGGGCGTTGGGTTTACGGAAAAACGCTAAATAAATTAGAACTAATCGCTGCAGTCTATTGGTTCAAAACACCCCTTTAGGCAAAGCTGATTTGTGGAAGAATGACCCGTGAAATGACTTTCATAAAAAATTCCACAAAAATCCACTCTCCTTCACGGTCACAACGATATATAACATTGCGTGTTTAGAATAGAAGAAGAGACAACGATAAATACGTGTACGAAGAGAAAAATCCGCGTTGAAATCTACTCGGTCGAAAAGCGACCGTGACATCCTACCCTCCTTATGAATGATTCTGCCATCGGAATCTAAATCAACTACTGCTCAAGAAATAAATGTGGGAAGCGCTCTCTCATCTCTTCCTCGTGCTCCCAGATAGACTCCCCAGGTGAACCATGACGCCACTGCACTCTAACCATGTCGACGGTCTTATTCCTCAACTGCTTCTACCGATGATCCAGAATCTCTTCTGGTTGCTGCTCATAGGTCAGGTCCGGTCGGACCATGATCTCCGAGAAATCCATAGCATGAGATGGATCACTGACGTATCGACGTAACTAAGATACGTGAAACACGTCGTGAACTCCCTCCAGTGATGGCAGCAACGCCAAGCGGTAAGCCACTGCTCCAACTCGCTCTAGGACGTCAAAGAGTCCAATATACATCGGACTCAACTTGCCTCTCCTTCTGAATCGTATGACTCCTCGATTCGGGGAGATCTTGAGGAATACATGATCTCCAGGCTGAAACTCCAACGGTCGCCATTTAGCATCTGCCCAATGCTTGAAACAGTCTTGAGCAATCCTCGGCATCTCCCTGATGTTCCTCACAACATCCACTACCTCAACAATCATCTTTGGCCCTAACAGCTCCATGTCGCCAATGTCATCCCAGCTCAGTGGCAATCGACATTTCTTCCTATAAAGCGCGACAAATGGCGCCATGCCAATGCTTGCCTGGTAGCTGTTATTATAGGCGAACTCCACATGATGAAGATGATCCTCACATGATCCATTGAAATCCAACATGCATGCTCTCAGCATGTCCTCCAGAATCTAAATCGTCCTCTCGGACTGGCCATCAGTCTCCCGGTGGTATGCGGTATTGAAACTCAGACTCGTACCCAGACTCTTCTGCAAACTGCCAAAACTGAGATGTGAATCTCGTGTCTCTGTCCGACACGATACTCACGGGACTCCGTGAAGTCGCACGATCTCCTGCACGATTCACGATACATCACTATCTATACTAGGGAAAAGAAAATAAAACGGAGAGTAAAAGAATTTACTTCCATGTATCTCCTTGCTAGCGTTTCTGTCGACTGTCCCACTCAGAAAGGGATGAAGTGCATAGATTTGGTCAATTAGTCTACGATTACCCAAACTGCGTCATTCTACTTCGGACTCCGAGGCAGTCCAGTCACGAAATCCATAGTGATGTTGTAGCCACTTCCACTGCGGAATCGGAAGTGGTTGTAGCAACCTAGCCATACGATGATGCTCCGCCTTAACCTGCTGGCATACTAAACACTTGGCAACGCTCCGTGCCACACTTCGCTTCATGCCATGCCACCAGTAGTTCAGGCAAAGGTCCTTGAACATCTTTGTACCTCCAGGATGCATGGAATACGACGAACTATGTGCCTCAACAAGCATCTCCTATTTAACATCTCCAGCTTGCACACAAACTCTGGCTCCATACCTCAGCGAGCCATCCTCATGAATCAGAAAGTCAGTCCACAGACTGGCTTCTACCTGCTCACAGATCTTCTTCAGTTTCGGATCTCTAGCCTGACCTGCCTTGATCCGATCCACGATCGTCGACTGTATCTGCATACACATCAGCGACGAAACCTCTCCAGGAAGCACAATCTCAATGCCTAACTCACAGAACTCCTGCTGCAACCTCCACTGTGAAGTCAACATCATAACTGTTGGAAGTCTGCTCAGTGCATTAGAAACCACGTTCACCTTGTCAGGGTAATACTGCAAGTCGATCTCGTAATCCGCCATGAGCTCCAACCATCGACGATGTCGCATGTTGAGCTCCTTCTGCGTAAATACGTATTTCAAGCTTTTGTGATTAGTGAAAATCTTCACTTTCTCAGCAGGAAATGCCTCCAGATCTTGAGCGCGAATATGAATGCAGCCAACTCCAAAACGTGCGTTTGGTAGTTCTTCTTATGAACATTGAGCTGTCGAGAAGCGTATGCGACCATATGTCCTTGCTGATGCAAAATGCAACCTAGACCCTTGCCAGATGCATCGCAAAAGATCTCGAAGCCACCACTCTGATCAGGAACAGCTAGAACAGGTGCTGACATCAATCTCGCCTTCAGAATAGAAAAGGCCTCCTCACAAGCATCGGACCAAATGAACGGTATATCCTTCCTCGTCAGTCTAGTCATCGGCTCTGCAATTTGAGAGAAATCCTTGATAAAGCGTCGATAAAATCTTGCTAGCCCAAGAAAACTCCTGATCTCCGACGATGTCTGATCGGTCCATATTTTACACCTTTTTTCTGCATATTTGCATGCCATTTCGATCACCCATATCACGCTTTTCACGAGTATTCGACGATATTGCGTTACTTTTCACTATTTCTTGTTTTTGTCGGATTTCAGGAATTATGGAGCGATCGGGAGCAAAAAGGAGCTTAAGGGACTTGCACCCACTCCGGAGCGTCACCCAAGGCTCTTTTGAGGGCTATTCGGCGATGGGAGATGTGTGGAAGAAGAAGGAGCTCCGTAGGAGCGACGAGGAGGAGAAACGGAGAAGATTGGGCATTTTCAGCATGCCACTCGGCCGAGTGAAGGAGCCACTCGGCCGAGCAAAGAAGCCTGCTCGGCCGGCCGGATCGGACACGCAGCAGATTGAGTATCAGCGTGCACTCATCCGAGCATCGCCATCCCACTCGGCCGAGCATGGAGACACCACTCGCCTGAGGGGCATCATGACGACGGCAAGCAAAAATCTCAGACTTACTGGAATCCGTCAGGCGATTGAGGGTTCCGACTCGGCCGAGCAAGAAAAGCCCATCGGCCGAGTGAGTAAAGCCACTCGGCCGAGTCACCTCCGAAGACAGACCCCCAAGACCCCTGACTTACTGGAATTTTACAGGGTCTGTCACTCGGCCGAGTAGAGAATCCCACTCGACCGAGTAGAGAAGTCGCCTCGGCCGAGTGATGCCGAGGACACGCAGCGCCCAGATTTTCAGACAGCCTCCCACTCTTTTGAAATCTGCTATCATTCCAGAAATCAAAGTATTTTTCTCATATTTTTTATGGATAGTAGACTTCATGACGGTTCCAACGCCGCCAAGAACGCGCCAATCGGAGGTCGGATGAAATCTGGAGAATTTCTGCAAGTTAACGCTGCAGTGCAGGAATTTCCACTCGGCCGAGTCACATTTTCCACTCGGCCGAGTGCGGCCTGGGCCCAGATTTTAAGTTGCGGTTTGGGCTGTTTTTGGGCACGAATTTGAGGGGTTTTCTAGGGTTTCTTGCTAGGGTTTTGGGAGAGTATTTAAGGGGTTTGTAGCCACCATTAGAGGGGGATCCCCATTATGTTTTCTTAGCCCCCATATGTTTTTCTTAGGATTATTTTAGAGGTTAGGCCATGCCCTAGGCCCCCTCTTGGATCTAAAAGCTTGTATTTTGGATTGAAGATCTTCATCAAGCTAAGTATTTTCTTCTTTTTATTTGAATCTTTGTTTTTCTATCTTTTTGTATGCAAGCAATGATTTTTATTGATTCTCATATCCTTATTGCTATGCTAGAGTAGATTTGTTGTTCTAGGGTTTGGGGATGAACCCTATGGATCTAATTTCATATTTGTGAAGAATGAATTCTAAATTGCTAGAATTGCTAGGAGGTTAGGTTGTGATTGATTTCCTACGGATAGCTAGGGATTTCCATCGATTTGGGATTTGCAAGAGATTGGATTCTAATCCATGGGAAGGCCTAGATATTCGATTTAGGTTTACAATTGGGTTTCTCTAGATTTGGTTTGCAAGAGATTGGACCAAAGCTAGGATTTTTAATTGTAAATCTATACCCATATTCGTTTGCAAGAGATTGGACGAATACGAACTATCGCAACCTAGATCGTAACTCGAGTTTGCACGAGAGTGGGCTCGAGGAGCGATTGGACGACGACGTCGATCTTCATGCTAGCGGCTTAGGTTAGGGTTTGCAAGAGATTGGGCCCTAATCTAGGTTGCTATAGACCGGCAATAGCGCGAAAGCGTGAGCTTGGTTCTCTATTCAGTTACGACTAGTTCACCTCAATGCAAGTCTAGTAATATTGAGATTCACTATTTACGATGATGTATGACGATCCGTAGTGGGAATTCCCTAGCCATAGACGTTTTTATTTGATTTTACATCCCCATACTTTGCCCGACGATTGTGACAGGATCGCCGTAAGGCAAATTCTCTCTTTTATTATATTGTATTTGAATCGATATTTGACCGATTTCTTTATCATCGACACCGACATCCACCACCATTTCCATTATATCATACCATAGCCATCTCCACCAATAAAACATTCGTAGTCAAACCAACCTAGAATAGATTGGAGCCAACACCACCTCCTCGTGTTCGATACCCGCTCGCCACTTTGCCGTGCGCTTGCGGTAAAACTACAATCGTCGCTCGGGTGTATATCCGGGGCCGATCAAGTTTTTGGTCGTGCTCTAGGGTCGCATCCCGGAGCGATCAATGTCCGCAGAATTGGCCACTCTCTGATAGCCTTGATCTTCTCCTGATCCACGGATATGCCATCTCCTGACACCACATGTTTAAGGAAGGCAACTGTATCCAACCAGAACTCGCACTTGGAATACTTCGCATACAAACGATGCTTCCTCAGAATTTCCAGAACTGTCCTCAAGTGCTCGGAATGCTCCTCTTCCGACTTCGAATAGATCAAGATGTCGTCAATAAAGATAACGACAAACTTATCTAAGAATTCGTAGAAAATAAGGTTCATCAGGTTTATGAAAACTGCGGGTGTGTTGGTCACACCAAAAGGCATGACCATGAACTTGTAGTGTCCATACTTCATTCTGAACGATGTCTTCTGCACATCATCCTTCTTCACTCTCAGCTGGTGATATCCGCTCTTGAGATCCAGTTTAGAGAATACACTCGATCCTCCAAGCTGGTCGAAAATGTTGTCTATATGCGGCAATGGATACTTGTTCTTGATGGTGACTGCATTCAACTCTCTGTAGTCCACGCACATACGGCGCGAACCGTCCTTCTTCTTCACCAGCAATACAGGTGCTCCCCATGGAGACACACTCGGATGAATATAACCCTTCTGCAAGAGCTCATCCAACTGTCTACGCAGCTCCTCCAACTCTGCCGGAGCCATACGATATGGTGCTTTCGAAATGGACTGCGCTCCCGGAATAAGATCAATCGAGAACTCGAGAGCTCGGTCGGACGGCAGTCCTGACATCTCCTCGAGAAAGACGTCATCGAAGTCTCTCACTACAGCTGGTCTTCTTTCCTCCATCTGCATAGTTAATATCTTCTTCACTAGCTTGGCCCGAAATCTGACAGGCCCAAACAAACTGCTACCGCTACTGAATTCAAAGGTCGGATGACCTGGAATCTCAAACACCACCTTCTTCCGTCGGCATTCGATCGTAACAAAGAAACTTCCAAGCCAATCCATCCCAAGAACGACATCATAATTGTTGATGTCGTTGACGATAAAATCGGCATATAGCTCATGCCCACGGACGACCAAGGGACAAAATTGGCAACCAAGGTGCACTGAGATTACACCATTCCCCGTAATGATATCCCAACTCTTGGAAAGAGGAGAAATCGACAGAGAATGCTTGTCCACAAAACTCCGAGATAAGATGCAAATAGATGAACCTGAGTCGAAGAGTACTCGAGCAGGAAAAGCACAAACAAGGATAACTCCTAACAAAAAAGCTAGCAAATCAAAAACTATTCTAGCATAACAAGATCTAATCTAACATGCAAGATTAACTAATGAAGAGTAAAGACTAGTCTGAAGATTACCTGTAATAACTCCGTCCTCAGCCTTCGCATCTACCGTAGTCATCGTGAAAGCTTGCTTCCTAGGCTGAGCTTCCTGCTTCTGAGATATAAGAGGTGTTCCACGTCTGGAAGCTACTGGTGCTCTCTACTGCTGATTAGCACACGGATAATCCTTCAATGTATACGTAGCATCGCCACAAAGTAAGCACTGGCCCAGCAACCTCCTGCACTGCTCCTTCGTATGTCCAGCTTTGCCGCAGTGATAGCACACCTTCTGACTAGGCCCACCTGGCCTCTTAAACTGTGCAGACTGATTAGGCCTAATCACAGACCTAACCACAGCTCTGGCTTGCGCCATAGGCCTCTTTCCTCCTCCTGAAAACTGCACCTTCATCTGATTAGCAATCAATTCCTGCCTCTTCGCAGCTATAAGCAACCTCCGGTACGAGTCCTAGTCTGAAGAAGACATTGAACTCTACAGATCCAAGGTAAGGCCCTGAAGGAATCACTGAGCTCGATCCTCGGGGGTCCGCACCAAATTCGACGCATAGCGCCACAACCTGGTGAACTCCTTGTGGTATGATCGCTCCGGAATGTAACCCAAAGAACGGTTGTAGTTTTACCGCAAGCGCACGGTATAGCGACGGGCGGGTTATCGAACACAGGGAGGACGAATGACCATGCTTGTTCCAATCAACCTGGCAATTTAAGAAGAGAGAAATTTGCCTTTGGCGATCCTGTCACAATCGTCAGACAAAGTACGGAAATATCAAATCAAATAAAAGACGTCTAGGGAATGGGGAATCCCCGCTATTCACCGCATCTCGTCAATGTGGTTCATTGATATCAAAATTGCTAGAGTAAAATTTTGGATGAACTAGTTGCAACTGAATGTAGAACCTAGCTCACGCTCTCGCGCTGTTGCCGGTCTATAGCTTTCCTAGGTTCGGGTCCAATCTCTTGCAAACCCTAGCCTAGGGAAGCTAGCATTAGGATCAACATCATCGTTCAATCGCGCACCGAACCCACTCTCGTGCAAACTCGGGCCGCGACCTAGGTTGGGATAGTTCCTACCCGTCCAATCTCTTGCAAACGGGTATCGGCACGGAATTGCAACCAGGAACCCTAGTATCGGTCCAATCTCTTGCAAACCGATACTTCGGAAATTCGATTCCAACCCAATTCGGATTTCTAGGGTTTCCTATCGAATTGGGATCCAATCTCTTGCAAATCCCAATCGATATGAATACCTAGCCATCCGTAGTAAATTGATCCCAATCTAATCCCTAATAACAATTCTAGCAAAATTTCTACCAATTCATCACAAATATGAAATTGGGCTTGTAGGGTTCATCCCCACGCCCCAAGACGTGGAGACTACTCACAATTCATAGCGCAAACACAAAAATAATCAATGAAATTAACAAGAGAATTCATCACAATATTGAGATAAGCAATAAAAATAGAATTTTTAGAGAAGAGAGAGGCAAACCAATGGAGTTCTTCAAATAATCCAACAAAAATCAACTTTTGTCTCCTCTCCAATCACAAGAATAAAGCTAAAAAGTTAATCTAAAAAGCTGCAAAAAATCTAAGAGAAAAGCTCTCCAAACTAGGGTAAAAACAGGGGTTAAATACCCCCCAAAATCGTCCAAAATCTGTGACCAAAATACCCATGCGCAGCCTGAAATCCGCAATTTTCGCTACAGGCAGCGCGTCGCACTCGGCCGAGTGACAAAAGTCGCTCGGCCGAGTTAGAAACCCTGTAAATTTCCAGTAAGTCGGGGCCTTCAGGGGTCTTCACTTCGGGAGTCGCTCGGCCGAGTGCGTTGTCGTCACTCGGCCGCTGGCTTCTTGGTACTCGGGCGGTCGGCAATTGCCACTCGGCCGAGTGGGTCTTCTGAAGCTCAGGCAGACGAAAAACAGTAAGTTGGTGATTTTTGACATGCGTCGTCTGGGTGCCACTCGGGCGGACGGGATCTCGTCACTCGACCGATGTGGCTTCCGTCGCTCGGCCGAGTGCACGTATGGAGCGTATCAGATCTGGTCGGCCGAGCGGTGTCTCGCTGGTCGGCCGAGTGACTCCTTCACTCGGCCGAGTGGGACACCAAAAATGCCCAAACAGCTTGTTTTGGCCTCCTCGTCGCTCTTGCGACGTCCTTTCTTCTTCCGCTCCTTTCCAACAGCAAAATACCCCTTGGGGAGGTCGTCGGTGACCCTATGGAGTAAGCGCATCTCGAGATCACTCCAAATCGCTCCAAATCACCTGAAATGCGACAACAACAACAAATCGTGAAAAGCATCGCAATATCATCGATATATCGTGAAAAACATGATTTGGGCGATCTAAATGGCATGCAAACATGCGGGAAAAAAGTGTAAAATAAGGAGTGATCAAAATCCCCCAAGCTTACCTCTTACTCGTCCTCGAGGAAGATAAGTAAAAGGCGAACCCGGTGGATTCGGAAAACGAAAATGGCGAAAAATGAAAAATGAAAAACGGAGAAGAATGAAAAGCGAAATAAAAACAAAGAAGAAAGAAAGAAGCGAAGAGGGAAGCTGCTAGATCATTTTCTCAGGACGTGGGTTTCGCTTACTCGTATAACATGCACTGAATGAAAAATACACGTCAAAGAGTTTTATTTTGATATCATAGTATAATAGTGCAAATAGAAATAGAAAACCCACGAACAACGATATAATCATGAAAAACGGAATAATTTTAAAATTAACATCGTCTGAATCATTTAAAGCGGTATACAAATCGCAGATCGCACACTTTTCAATTGAATGCTTTCTATGAGGAGTATAAGAGTATCACACAATAGAATAGAGAGAATAGAAAAGTTTGGATTTCATGATATGAGTGCTAGGCTTAGATTTCTGGACTTCGTAAAGCTAAAAATAATCTCACCGAGTATAGAATATTACTTAGCCTAGGTAGTCGTGCAACGTCAAGTAGTCACTCTCTCACACATCAATGGATTCCCTCCCCCAAGCTTATCTATAAGCATGGTGGCATAAAAAATTTTCACATCCCCATTTTTATAAAGCTCCAAAAGTAATAAAAATGAACACGAAAAGAGAGAAGAAAGAAAGAAAGTGAGATGGGATCTTTTATTGAGGATTTTTCCTCTTTTCTTTTTCTTTTTCTCTCTTTTTTTTTCTTTTTTTAAGCAATGGAAATACACAACGATCCCAACTCAAAGAGAGATAATGATATACAAGAATATTTTCTCTCTTTTTTTGAATTCGGGGAATTTGGAGCTAGGAATTAATAGCGGGGGAAATGCCATATAATAGAATCGCTAAGGTGAGATTCACCAATGATTTTAAAAGTAGAGAAATAATGTTCAAGATTTGTGGAGAAAGAAATAAATATATCTCTCGGTTCACTCTATAAGACATGCACGACAACTTCAGCAGGGTAATCTAATCTACTCAGTTTCGATCACAAAAAAGCTAACTAATCCAGATTTATCATAGCTAACATCATTCAATCATCCTGAAGTGAAATGTACAATTCATGCATATAGAAGTGATATAGGAAAAGAAATCGGTACTCCAGATATAGGAATTCAATGCGTGAATCTTGGTGCGTTTTCTGTGATAGCATACATATGAATATTCAGACTCGCTAATAATAAAATTTCATCCATTTTCATGTGGAAAAAGTGTGGGTTACTATCTCTAGATGCAAGGCAAGTCATAGCATGTGATATCAGAAATAAAGTCCAAGACATGACAAATAAAGCATGCAAATAGAGTAAGCTAACTCCACGTCATCATCATCACAGAAAAGTCATCTCTAGCGTGAGATGAAAAGAAAAAAAAAGAAATAAAGATAAAGGGAAAATAGAACTATTTACAATGCGGCACACAGAAAAATAAGGAAAACGTGATGCATGGTAAAATAAAAGGAAAAAAATGAAAATAAGTGCAAAAGCGGAAAACGGAGTGAAAAACTAAAAATAAAGGTGGCAAATCGAAAAAGAACGTGAGAACTCACTCCCCCAAGCTAAATGGCACAGTGTCCTCAATGTGCAAAGTGTGGTGCACCGAGAGACAAGTAATGTAAGGGGTAAGTGAGGGTGCATGCATGAGGGAAGAAAGAAAATTAAAAATAATGAAATGAAAAATATGATGCGGACATGATGCATGCAACTAAAGGAGTGATACAGATATATAGGTGTGGCACCAAAAACTCTCCCTCTCTCCCAAAAAAGATATAAAAAGATACGATCAGAATGAGAATCCCAAAATAAGTGAGGGGAGGGGGGTGGACAAAAATGCATCAGGACCCAGCAGAAACGGGCAGCACAACGGCAAAAATAATCGATGGCATCAAGGGTGCCTAAGAAGGTGGTGCTGCGCTGTCTCCGTCCTGAGGCGGAGGTGGTGGTGGGGGTGGGGCAGGCTGCTGAGCGGGTGTGGGTATGGAAGTGGTAGCAGGCAGAGTGTGTGTGGAAGTGGGGGTGGGAACCTGCTGGGTGGGCGGGGGTACGCGTGGGAGACGCTCCAGGACCTAGGTAATGGTTGACTCGGAAAACGCGCAAGTGCACGCCTTCCACTCCCAAGCGTAGGAGTGTCAATGCAATATAAAAATTACCGGTGAGTACCGGGTCGGATCACAGGGACAAGTCATTCTACGTTCACAATATTGATCGATAACGAAAAATAAAGCGTGGTTCAACAATCTCCACTAACGGTGGATGAGTGTGTGGAAAGTGTGAAGAAATTACAAATCTAACCTAAGTGGCTAGGGGTGGAGAGCCGAATCGGCAAGCAACGAGGAGGACTCGTGTGGTGTGTGTGAATGAGGCCGTGAGCGTGGAAATTCATCCAAAATATAACTCAATTGATCTCCCGGCTAAGGGAGCTCAATCGGAAAATACGACATTTCATCAAACAAGTGGGGTGCAATAAGTAATGAATGAAACTCATGAGTAATGATCAATTAAGCACATTAGAGAGGGTCCGCTAGGATTATCCTCTCTTTGGATTTCCCTTTAGGGTTCCAATAAACAAGGTTCTAGGGTTTCATCCACCAATTTGGAAAATAACACATGCTAGAGATGAAATTTCACAACCCAACAACAACAACAAACACAACACAACCACACAAGAAATATTCAGAGATTCATAATGAAAAGGAGATGTTTTTACTCAAAATCAATCATCCAAATACAATACAAAACCCTAAATCAAATACACAAGAGAATGGAGAGATTTCACCCAAGTGTCACTCCAAGATGAAAATCTTCCTCTTCCAAATGCTCCTCCAAGCTCCACGCTTCATCATCCTCCCCCCATGGCCTCCAAGCTCTCTAATTTCAGTTAAAAATAAGAACTAGGGCTGAAAAAACCCCCAAATTCGCAATATAACCCAAGCACAGCTTATCGGGTCTGTTTTTAAGTCAAACGGGTCGGATTCTGGCCCAAACCCGCAAGCAATGCCAAAATCTGCAGAAAATTTCAGCACCGTCACCCTGTCTTGCGAAAATTCTAGAAAAATCATCCGACCTCGGAATGACGTGTTCCAGGTGGCGATGGAACCGTAACAAAGTGTACAATCACAAAAAAATATCATTAGGCCGAAATATATACTATAATAATAGCAGAATTCTGCACAAGAGGGGAAAAGCTGAATTTCCAGACCCGAAATTTTCAACACCATCACCATGTCTTCCAAAAAATGCAGTAAATTGCTCCGACCTCCAAAATTTCTGGAAAAATATGCGTTGGAATCGGGACTTCATGAAATTTGACTAAAAAATAATAGGAGACTAAGATGAAGATGATAATAAGTTGTAAAAATTGTGTTTTATGCATATGTAAACGATAAGCTCCAAATTTAAGAGATATCAAAAATATGTATGAAACAAAGCTAAGATATGATTAATACATGCACAAAAAGCACCGAAATGGGGGGATAAATATACAATTTTTACCCTGAATCACACCCCCAACTAGCTTTTTGCTAGTCCCTAGCAAAATATGCGATATATTCGGACAAAATTGAAAGCATGCACCAACTTCACGATGTCATCATGGCATACAAAAAATAGTATTTCCACTTGATTCCAAAGCCAATATAACCATTGTATGAAAGTAAATAACAAATGACACACTCTTCAATCCAATTCAAAGAAAAGTAAGGATATAAGCACCGTATCACACGTATCGGGAAATATCACAATGTCAAAATTTCAAATTTTCATGAAAATGACCAAAACCAAAAGAAATTCCTTCTAAGTGGTGGGAGATGAGACTGTGTCACTCATGTTGCTTATTCTTTCATTTATCATTCATTTTTCTTTTCTTTCTTTTTTTTTCTTTTTTTTTGTTTTTGATGTTTATGTTTTGCATTCACGCGATAACGCCATAAATGCAAACACCGGCACATTTGCATACACGCGATGACGCTATATATGCAAATGGATGGAGTGATATCCTAAATCTCATTTTTGGCGTCCTCCCCAATGTTTCGTGGGGCACCGGCTACTCAATTCGATTAGAAAGAAACATTCACTTATACTAACTTTTTTTTTCATTCCAACATGAATTAACAACTCATCCACCCACTCCTAAGAGGAAAACAAAGCATGCACAATTGGCCAAATCCAATCCAATTAAAAACTACACCATTCATCCCAACACATGCAATCACTTACACCAAACTTTTCCCAAACTATCTCAAAGAGATATCACGACGTATAAAATAGATTCAGACATGGCATATTAGCATTTGACTCCAAATTGGAAAAGAAATGAAAACGTGACAACCAAACATCGAGAAATCGATACCAAAGTGATAATCCGAAAAAAATAGCATAACATGAAAGCATGTAGGGACTAAACAAAGCAAGCGGCGTATGAACGAGAAGGTCAAATATGATATGCAATGAAAATCAATGGGTGATGGAGAAACATGGAGGGATCTCAAAAAAAATTAGCTCAAAATCCTAACAATCCTAGAGATTCTAACACTCTCCCTCCCAACTTAAAATAAGCATTGTCCTCAATGTTGGGAGAGTATTAGATCTCGGTAAAAGATCCTAGAAAAGAAAAAAAATACGAAAGCAAACATGCGAAAGCAAACTAACTAACTTTTTATTTATTTACACTACATGGAAAGAATACACCTTAGCAAAAGGCGAATCTCGTATGTATAACGGCGGTGGCAACTGCTCGATCATATCCTTACGCTCCTCCGCGAGCATCGCCACGTCCGATGCCCTACCTCCATTGCGGGCATCAATGGCAAGCGACACAACCCCAAGCATCTCCTTGTGATAAGTTCCTGCAAAATGGGGGAGATAGGTCGTGTCAAAAATAATTGGGCGAGAGCGCCCATCCAAGTGAAGAGCTTGCCAAAATGGGTCGTCGAAATGAATAAAAGAATTTACAATCAAATGACGACAATCCGAATCATTTTGATATGGAATTAAATAATTTGATTCGGAGGTGGAGGGAAAAGAAATGTGGGAACTTCCCTGAAATGTGATGCTAGGCTCGGTATGATGCACGGCCGCAGGAGGAGGTGGAAGTGGCTGCAGAGAGAAAACTGGAGTCGGAGGAAGCTCGGGCTCAATATATACCATGTCACAATCCCCGTCGCTATCCTCTTCCTCGACATCAATATCAACTATCTCTGCGGCACTCCCCACAAATGGTAACTGCTCCTGACATATCTCCTCGATGACTGGCAAGTGCACATCCTGAGGCGAGGGAAGTGACATCAGTGACGGGACTGGAGGTAGACTCGTCTCGGGCAAATCCAAGCACGCATCATCCTCGCCATCCTGGAAATAGTTCATCTCAGTCGTCCTCCCAAAGTACTCAACCGCATCGACCTGTGAAGCTAACTCAGAAGTGGATCGTGGCTCAGGCTCCATGATGTCCTCAATCTGCTCTCGGCCATCATGCACATCCGCTTCATCCTCAACCTCAAAATGAAAATGCATCGTGTCACCGTCGTGGTCGACACGCACTCCATCATCTATCTCCTCCGACTCATCAAAATATAATCTGTCAATATCCTCTACCTGGCTCTCATGCAACCCATCCTCCTGCTCTGCTCTGTATCCCATGGGGTCGCAAGGAAAAGAGCCCAAAAGTGGCTCCTCAAGCTGACACTGGGCATGCAGCTCTGCATCATGAAGTGGAAATTGGGACTGGCCATCATCCTCATATCCAAGTGACTGCTCTCCAGATGGCACAGTCTGCTCCCACTCTGTAAGGTCCCTCAGGTAACACCAGGAATCCTCGGTCGAATAATCAAAGAACTCTCCACCGCAGCTCATCTGCACCAAATCTCGCCCAGATGGCGATAACCCTGTGTACAAGATCTGCAGAAGATGATCCTCGTGAAAGCTCTGGTGTGGGCATGCAAGCACCAAATCAGTGAACCTCTGCCAAGTCTGATGGTAGGCCTCCCACTCAGCATGGATAAAGCTCTCTATATGCTCCATGGCCTGCCGCCCCTGTACCTGCTCCAAAAAGATAGGCAAAAATACCCGGAGAAATTCAGCCTGAAATGATAACCATGTAAAATGTGAGTCTAGAGACAATGAATCAAACCAAAGTCTAGCATCATCCTGTAAAGAATCGGGAAAGAATCTAAAATATATGCAATCATCATCGATATTCCCACCAAGACATGAATGCATCCAATCTTCAAAAATTTTAATATGTAAGTGAGGGTTCTCCCACTCCGTGCCATGGAAATATGGCGGAAGTGGGATATCCTCCAAATCAAAGTCCGAAAAATCCGAAGAAGATGCCATTCTTTAAAAAAATTTCGAAGAAAATGAAAATAACAACCAAAAGACTCAATAAAATGAAAATAAATAAACGAAAAGACACACACTAAGAGATAGAAGTATCACACTAAAAGTTTCAAAATCAATCAAAGATTGCTAATAGTAGAAACCGTTGTCCCCGGCAACGGCGCCAATTGGTTGACTCGGAAAACGCGCAAGTGCACGCCTTCCACTCCCAAGCGTAGGAGTGTCAATGCAATATAAAAATTACCGGTGAGTACCGGGTCGGATCACAGGGACAAGTCATTCTACGTTCACAATATTGATCGATAACGAAAAATAAAGCGTGGTTCAACAATCTCCACTAATGGTGGATGAGTGTGTGGAAAGTGTGAAGAAATTACAAATCTAACCTAAGTGGCTAGGGGTGGAGAGCCGAATCGGCAAGCAACGAGGAGGACTCGTGTGGTGTGTGTGAATGAGGCCGTGAGCGTGGAAATTCATCCAAAATATAACTCAATTGATCTCCCGGCTAAGGGAGCTCAATCGGAAAATACGACATTTCATCAAACAAGTGGGGTGCAATAAGTAATGATTGAAACTCATGAGTAATGATCAATTAAGCACATTAGAGAGGGTCCGCTAGGATTATCCTCTCTTTGGATTTCCCTTTAGGGTTCCAATAAACAAGGTTCTAGGGTTTCATCCACCAATTTGGAAAATAACACATGCTAGAGATGAAATTTCACAACCCAACAACAACAACAAACACAACACAACCACACAAGAAATATTCAGAGATTCATAATGAAAAGGAGATGTTTTTACTCAAAATCAATCATCCAAATACAATACAAAACCCTAAATCAAATACACAAGAGAATGGAGAGATTTCACCCAAGTGTCACTCCAAGATGAAAATCTTCCTCTCCCAAATGCTCCTCCAAGCTCCACGCTTCATCATCCTCCCCCCATGGCCTCCAAGCTCTCTAATTTCAGTTAAAAATAAGAACTAGGGCTGAAAAACCCCCCAAATTCGCAATATAACCCAAGCACAGCTTATCGGGTCTGTTTTTAAGTCAAACGGGTCGGATTCTGGCCCAAACCCACAAGCAATGCCAAAATCTGCAGAAAATTTCAGCACCGTCACCCTGTCTTGCGAAAATTCTAGAAAAATCATCCGACCTCGGAATGACGTGTTCCAGGTGGAGATGGAACCGTAACAAAGTGTACAATCACAAAAAAAATATCATTAGGCCGAAATATATACTATAATAATAGCAGAATTCTGCACAAGAGGGGAAAAGCTGAATTTCCAGACCCGAAATTTTCAACACCATCACCATGTCTTCCAAAAAATGCAGTAAATTGCTCCGACCTACAAAATTTTTGGAAAAATATGCGTTGGAATCGGGACTTCATGAAATTTGACTGAAAAATAATAGGAGACTAAGATGAAGATGATAATAAGTTGTAAAAATTGTGTTTTATGCATATGTAAACGATAAGCTCCAAATTTAAGAGATATCAAAAATATGTATGAAACAAAGCTAAGATATGATTAATACATGCACAAAAAGCACCGAAATGGGGGATAAATATACAATTTTTACCCTGAATCAGGTAAGACAGTAGTGAATGTGCGGGAGCAGGTCAAAGCAGTCAGCCATCGCAGTGACGGTGGCAGACAGGGTCCGAAGGTCGCCTCTGAGGCCACTCACCGCCCCCTCGAGAGCACGAATGCTCTGAAGTACAGTGTCAGGGGGAGGTGGTGCAGAGGGACGCACCGGTCGGGGCTGTGCAGGTCGGGGCTGGCGTACTCTGGTGGCGTAAGTGACGGGCTCAGCAGGCAAGGGAACAAAAGGGGCTGCGCTCGCAAGTGGGGGCCTGGCCTCAGTGCGAGGCTGGGCAGGACGGTGAGAAGTGGAGGCAGCAGCAGCGAAAGAAGAATACAAAAGTGGCGGCGAGGCGGCCAGAGAGGTCGGTGGCACAGAAGTGTGGACAGACGCCACGACACTCTCGGAAAATACAGCGGCGGTGGAGACAGAGGGCTCTCCGCACTCAACTATGGTCGGCGGGCGCTCGGGTGGGGCAGAGGAAATGGGCTCGGCAGACAGAGGGCCAGTGGTGGTGGTGACAGGCGTGGAAGCAGTGGAAGTGGGCTCAGATAAGGTGCTCCCGACACTGACAGCAGTGTGGACAGAGGTGTCGGGGGCGGCAGGAATATCAGGGATAGGCTGAGGGGCCACGGGGTCAACAGGGGCAGTAGGCTCGGCAGGTGCAACAGGGTCTGTGGGGGCAGCGTGGGCAGCGTGGGCCTGCTCGGCCTCCTCGGTCTCGAGCACGTAAGCGGCTGGGATCAGAACATCCATCACAGGGAGCCAGTCCACATGGGCCGGTGCAAGCTGAGTCCGAGCTAGGCTCGGAAGAATCATGTAATCTGCACCGTAAGGGCCGTGCAGCCAGACCCAGTGTCGCTCGCCGTGCGGACGCATCATCTTCATCTGGGCCATAACATCAATCGACAGAGAAGTGGGGCCCGGTGCTCGTCACAGGTCGTCAGGAAAGTCCTCGCCGGTCATAAGGGCGAGCAAGGTGATCAGGCCGCCGCAGCATATCGGTGAGCGAGCGCCCACCGATACAATGATGCGGTCCAAAAACCAAGCCGCGACATCAATCACGACGGCGGGGACCAGCTCATCGCCCTCCCTAGATAGAGCTCTGGGCTGTGTCATCGCGTAGAGCATGTAGAGCTCTGGCGTGGACATCGTACCCGGCTCATATCTGGCCAAAAAGGTCGTCGCCATAAGGCGCTGAGCTATACGGAGGCAGGGATGGACAATGGCCGAGGCCTTGGCCCTACTAGGGTCAAAGGCAGCGTGAAGACCTGTAATCCGGGCCCAGAAGGCACCGGCGTCGAAGGAAGGTGGGGGGATATGGGTGGGGGCGTAACCTCGATCGGCCCCGGGGACATCGGGCCACGAGAAGAAGGCTCTCATCATACCGAGAGTGACCTGGCACTCCCGGTCCATGAACCAAAACGAGCATCCCTCGTCGGTCCGGGCGATCGAACTAAGTACCTCAAGTGTCGGGCGGATAAACGTGTCCGCCGACACCTGAAAGAAATCTCGCCAGCCCACGTTGTCGTACAACGTGAGCATCCACTCTAGTACCCCCAGGCGTCCTAGGTCGGCAAGGTGTGCAAACCTGGAGGGTACGATCGAGCGCTGGGAGATACGCTCGAAAGCGACGCGGTGTGCGTCGTTCCGGAACGTGATCCCCAGCGGCCCGATAAGTGGAGCCGGAGGTGGTGGCTGTGGAGCGGCAGGGAGCGGCTGTGCGGGGTGTATGGGCTGTGCGGGCTCTGCAGGCTGTGCGGGGTGCGTGGGGCCTGCAGGGTGAACGGGGTGTGGTGGAGAAGGCGGAGGAGAGTCCTCCAACTCGTGGGAGGGGCCGGCATCATCCGACCGGTTCCGCTTGGCGAAAGCTCTCCTCGACCGCGGCCGTGTCCGGGGCGGCATATGGGCCCCGAGCGCGCGCCGAAAAGCGTGAAAAGTGTGGCGTGCGTAAAGTAAAGGAAAGAGTGTACCACGACACGCCGCGAGTGCAAATATGTGGAAGCGTGCGAAGACGACGCCTCGACGTAGCCCGAATCAGTCCCTGGAAGCTCCCCTGGGCTCCCCTAAGCTCCCAGAAACAACCTGCGCATGAAATGGAGATATCAGCGAGTAATTTTCAAAACGTATGGAGCATTAGGGGTATAATAGATAGATATAGAAATCGATTTGGGTTTGGGGTTTGTTTAACGCATGGTTCCTTGAAAAACACACAAAAGAGGAGAAAATAGGCTAAAATGGGGTTTACCGGAGGTGGCCGGAGTGGTGGCCGCCGCCGGCGACTCGGGCGAGGCACGGCGGGGCGCGGCCGGTGGTGGCTGGCCGAGCGGCGACGGCGGGGCGACGGTCGGGCGAGTGGGCGAAGGGTTCGGGCGAGGGAGCTGAGGAGTCGGGGCGCTGCGGTTTGTGTCGTTTCGAAAAACGAGCCCGACCCCGCCCCCTTTTATAGGAAAAGTTACGACTCGGCCGAGTGACGGGGTCACTCGGCCGAGCGAGATCAATGGAAAATCCCTACCCGCTAACGCTTCGACCGAGTGGCCTTGCCAGCCTCGGCCGAGTGGAGTAAGTCCATTCGGCCGAGTGGCTCAAGCTACTCGGCAAGACTCGCCCTAGGAGCGTATCCGTTTTACTCGGCCGAGTGAATATATATATTCGGCCGAGTAGCAGTTATACTGAAATCAGGAAAAATAAACAGAGAGTTGGGTACAGCAGACTTCCCTCGTTCGTGAGCGGCTCGGCCAGACGAACTTGTGTGCTCGGTCGAGTGACTAGTATACTCGGCCGAGTGAGCCTTGTCTTCTGCCGTTTGTCTTCGTTTGGGCTCTAAACTACGTCTTTCCTCCTCCAGTCGATTTCATCTTCCTCCTAAGCATCGAGCGCCTTCCTGGGGCGATCCTCGTCGCCTCGTGCATCCTCCTAATGATGGGTACCTTATTCTCCTCTCCTGTCAGGAAAATTAGGACCCGTTATCACAAGATTTTTGGGCGAACGACTCAAAACACTAAAAATTTCTAAAACAAAAATAAAAGAAAAGTGAAAATAAAGCAATAACCGTCGGGTTGCCTCCCGACAAGCGCTCGTTTAAGGTCGTGAGCTCGACCCCCTATGATTTTCAATTAATGCGGGATGTTTGGTGCATATGAGATGCACCCATCAAACTTTCCGGGGAGAACGCTTGGATTCGGAAGTTGCGACGGCGTGTTCTCCCTCGGTGGTCTCCCGTCTCGAATAGTGTTGGGGGGAGGCTCCCCCAAGCTAGCGTTTGCTCCGGTCAACGGCTTCACCGGTGACTCCGATTTCCGTATCGGCAGAGCTTTCTTCGGAGACTTCAATTTCGAGAGCTTGCAGAGCTCTCGAATCCTTGCGACATCAGCGTCGCCTTCATCATTTTCAGCGGAGAGGTCGGGGGAATCATTTTTCTTCTCATCTTGGCCTAAATCCGGGCCTTCCTCGAAATCCTCATCGAATAGAGCGCCAATCGAGTGGGGGATCGCCTCCTCAATTACCTCATCAAGGAGGTCCATGTAGTCAAGCTCCTCGTGGTAAGGCATGTGTTTCATAGCCTTAGGAATGTGAAGCTCCACCTCGATGTTTCCTACGTTCAAAGTTAGGGTACCTTCTCGCACGTCGACAATGACTCCGGCGGTGGCGAGGAACGGGCGTCCAAGTATCAATGACGTATCTCCCTCCTCCTTAACGTCCATGATCACGAAGTCACATGGCAAGCATATTCCCCCCGGGACTTGTAGCGGGATGTCTTCGGCGATCCCTACCGGCCTTGTTATCCGTCCATCGGCTAATTGTATCCGCATGTCGGTAGGTTTCAACTTCGTCCCGGTGTTTAGCCTTAGGAACATGGAGAGAGGCATGAGGCTTACACTAGCCCCTAAATCCACCAACGCTTTCTGTAAAGGGACGCCGCCCAAGGTGCAAGGAATCCGAAAACTCCCCGGATCTTTGAATTTGGCCGGCTCCTTTTCTCTCTTGGTGAACCAAGAGCCCTCCTCGGCTAGCATGATCTTTTCCTTCCTCTTCCCCCCCGAAATCAAATCCTTTAAAAATTTAGGATATGTGGGGATTTCCACGATGGCGTCGAGGAAGGGAATGTTGAGGCTAACTCCTCTCAGATACTCGAGAAACTTTGCTAGCCTTTTCTCCATTTTCGCTCTAGCAAGCCTTTGGGGGAACGGGACCGGTGGCATAAAGCGCCTCTCCTCAATCAATTGCTCCGCTCTAGATTTCTCCTTCTCTTGCGGCTCTTTCTCCTTCTCAACTTCAACTACCGGCTCAATTGGCTCTAAACTTTCCTCCACGGGCTCCTTGGTAGGAATCATGGCGGGGGTGGTGTCCTTCCCGCCTCTAGTAGTAACGGCAACTACGGCATTGATGTGGCCGGTGTTGTCCCGTGGGTTTTGCTCGGGTTGCGCCGGTAATTGTTGAGTATTCCGATTGAGCAACGCCAATTGCTCCGAGATTTGAGCGACAACGGTTGTAAGGGAGTCTTGGCCCGCTTTCAAGGTAGCATTGACCTTCTTTTGCTCGACCATAAACGCCTCCACTCTAGCTTCGAAGTCGGATTGTTGTTGAGCTTGTGGAGGGTTTTGATTTTGATTTCTCCACCCTTGGTTGTATCCGGGCGGCCTATAAGGTGGAACTTGTTGCTTCGGTTGGAAATTTTGTTGTGGAGGCCCCTCGGCGGATAGTGTTGTTGTTGGGGTGGTGGTGGTGGTCGAGCTTGTTGAGGTGGTTGTTGTGGCGGGTTCAAAGCTCCTTCATTGTTGGCGTAAGAGAATCCGGGATGATTTCTTGTGGCCGGATTGGCCCAATACCCTTGGTTCCCCGCGACGTATTGTACTTGCTCCAAGGATCCTTCTCCTTGCTCTCCTCCTGAATACATGGCTTGAAATTGGTCTTGCCAATCACACATTTGGTTCGTTGGTGCGGAGGTGGAAGGGATTCCTTGGGGCTCCGTGATAAACTTCTCCAGTCTCTCCACTACCTTGTGGAGAGAATCAAACTTGCTTGTAAGCTCCGCTACGGCCTTCGCTTCATAGATACTAGTTGGCTTCAAGGAGGACGTAGAGTGTCCTCGCTCATCGCCCCATTGTTGATTGTTTGAGGCCATCTCCTCAATTAGGGCCGTAGCTTCTTCGGGAGTCTTTGATAAGATAGCACCATTCGCCGCGGCGTCAATAATTTGTTTGGTCCCCGGTTGGAGACCATTGTAGAAGCTATGAACTAGCTCCCAATCTTCAATGCTATGGTGCGGGCATTGATGCTGCAGATCTTTAAAACGCTCCCAAGCCTCATAGAGCGTCTCTTGGGGTCCTTGCTTGAAGGACATAAGAGTGCTCCGAATCTTCACCGTCTTGGAGGGCGGATAGAACTTATCAATGAATGCACTCGCCAACTCGTCCCAAGTGGTAAAGACTCCCTCAGCCTGCGTCCTCAACCAATAGAGTGCCTTGTCTTTTAGCGTGAAGGGGACCCCCGATGCATCTGAAATGTGGCGCACTTCGACAAGAATAATTGGATGTGGTAGTGGGGATTTTCATGGGCATTCCCATGAAATGGATCCTGCTGCATCAGAACCACTAGTCCAGTCTTCAGCTCAAAGTTCTTGTCAGCCGCCAACTCCGGCATGGCAATGGATGAGGTCGTAGAAGAGGTCTTAGGCCGGAGCCTATCGCGAATAGAAATTATCCTCGCCATTCTTGCCGCTAATTGGTCCGTAGTTTCCGGTTTGGTCATAAACCTCCCTTCCCGATCTTGTCTCCTCTCTGCTCTAATTCTCCGGGCGGTACGTTCGATCTCGGGATCAAATAATATAGCTTCAGGGTCCGCCGTAGATCTCGTGTTCATGCACAGGAGAACAAAGTTTCAAAGAAGTGATTAGCACAATGGAAGGGTTAGGTAAAAATAAAGAAATAAAATAAAATAAAAAGAAAGAAATAGCTAGGGTGGTAAGATCAAACGCAATCGCCTCCCCGGCAACGGCGCCAAAAACTTGATCGCTCCGGAATGTAACCCAAAGAACGGTTGTAGTTTTACCGCAAGCGCACGGTATAGCGGCGAGCGGGTTATCGAACACAAGGAGGACGAATGACCGTGCTTGTTCCAATCAACCTGGCTATTTAAGAAGAGAGAAATTTGCCTTTGGCGATCCTGTCACAATCGTCAGACAAAGTACGGAAATATCAAATCAAATAAAAGACGTCTAGGGAATGGGGAATCACCGCTACTCACCGCATCTCGTCAATGTGGTTCATTGATATCAAAATTGCTAGAGTAAAATTTTGGATGAACTAGTTGCAACTGAATGTAGAACCTAGCTCACGCTCTCGCGTTGTTGCCGGTCTATAGCTTTCCTAGGTTCGGGTCCAATCTCTTGCAAACCCTAGCCTAGGGAAGCTAGCATTAGGATCAACATCATCGTTCAATCGCGCACCGAACCCACTCTCGTGCAAACTCGGGCCGCGACCTAGGTTGGGATAGTTCCTACCTGTCCAATCTCTTGCAAACGGGTATCGGCACGGAATTGCAACCAGGAACCCTAGTATCGGTCCAATCTCTTGCAAACCGATACTTCGGAAATTCGATTCCAACCCAATTCGGATTTCTAGGGTTTCCTATCGAATTGGGATCCAATCTCTTGCAAATCCCAATCGATATGAATACCTAGCCATCCGTAGTAAATTGATCCCAATCTAATCCCTAATAACAATTCTAGCAAAATTTCTACCAATTCATCACAAATATGAAATTGGGCTTGTAGGGTTCATCCCCACGCCCCAAGACGTGGAGACTACTCACAATTCATAGCGCAAACACAAAAATAATCAATGAAATTAACAAGAGAATTCATCACAATATTGAGATAAGCAATAAAAATAGAATTTTTAGAGAAGAGAGAGGCAAACCAATGGAGTTCTTCAAATAATCCAACAAAAATCAACTTTTGTCTCCTCTCCAATCACAAGAATAAAGCTAAAAAGTTAATCTAAAAAGCTGCAAAAAATCTAAGAGAAAAGCTCTCCAAACTAGGGTAAAAACAGGGGTTAAATACCCCCCAAAATCGTCCAAAAACTGTGACCAAAATACCCCTGCGCAGCCTGAAATCCGCAATTTTCGCTACAGGCAGCGCGTCGCACTCGGCCGAGTGACAAAAGTCGCTCGGCCGAGTGAGAAACCCTGTAAATTTCCAGTAAGTCGGGGCCTTCAGGGGTCTTCACTTCGGGAGTCGCTCGGCCGAGTGCGTTGTCGTCACTCGGCCGCTGGCTTCTTGGTACTCGGGCGGTCGGCAATTGCCACTCGGCCGAGTGGGTCTTCTGAAGCTCAGGCAGACGAAAAACAGTAAGTTGGCGATTTTTGACATGCGTCGTCTGGGTGCCACTCGGGCGGATGGGATCTCGTCACTCGGCCGATGTGGCTTCCGTCGCTCGGCCGAGTGCACGTATGGAGCGTATCCGATCTGGTCGGCCGAGCGGTGTCTCGCTGGTCGGCCGAGTGACTCCTTCACTCGGCCGAGTGGGACACCAAAAATGCCCAAACAGCTTGTTTTGGTCTCCTCGTCGCTCCTGCGACGTCCTTTCTTCTTCCGCTCCTCTCCAACAGCAAAATACCCCTTGGGGAGGTCGTTGGTGACCCTCTGGAGTAAGCGCATCTCAAGATCACTCCAAATCGCTCCAAATCACCTGAAATGCGACAACAACAACAAATCGTGAAAAGCATCACAATATCGTCGATATATCGTGAAAAACATGATTTGGGCGATCTAAATGGCATGCAAACATGCAGGAAAAAAGTGTAAAATAAGGAGTGATCATGGTACTAGTCTACCATCAGACTTCCTTGCTTTAAGTCGATGAACTGTGCATCAACTCCCTCCAGGCAGCTCGAAGAACTCCTCATCAAATCTAGCGCTGAATGTAGCCCAAGGGATAGGCCTCACTAGCATCTCTTCCTCAGCATCCCACCAATTACGAGCATTGTCCTTCAGCTGCTTCTTCACCAACTCGACCCATCCAGCCGGGTCATTCTTCGAAAGAAGCAGGTTGTCCTCAGTGTTCCTCATCCATTCTTCAGCAGCCAAATGTCCTTCTGATCCAGTGAATTACGTCGGGCCCAGCTCTCGAAACTGCTTCGCTCCAGGCTCGAAGCGAGGGGCAATCTGAAGCATGCCCTGCTGTAATTGCATCATCTGCTGCATCAGCCTCATCATCTCAAGCATGGTAGCTGCTCCATCAGCTCCATCACCATCTCCTGCACCACTACCAGCTCGAGCAATACGTCTTCCAGCCATCTAAGATAAGGAAAACGTTCACATTAGACTCCAATTTTATGACTCGAATGTTTCTAATGTTTCAATGGATGTTTTATTAATATCGTTGTTTCGATATTTCGCACGTGCAACGACCTACAAGGGCCACCACAAAAACCTGTCACGACCCTCTTTCCAATTATGGAAGACGAGACGCGAAGAGCTCTGCTCAGACTTGAAGCTGAGAAGCTACAGTCTGATAAGCGTTTGTGTGTTCATTCATTCGCAGATTCTTGTATTGCAATGAAACAACAACAACAATAATAATTTAGAAAGCATGCAATAATTAACCAACATTCAAAAACAACATCCAATCTTTATTCAAAACATCCAGAGTTACAGTCATAAAAGAAGTACAAGAGTTTGAAAAGAAAGGCCCCAAGCATGGCCGAAACTAAGACATAGATAAGGTGTTACGCACCGAAAAACCTAACAGCAGTAACTCAGAAAACAAACAGCAACTAAGAAAAGCCTCCAGCCGAGGTCAGCAGAAGCCTCAAGCTCGACGTAAGCGAACTTGTCGTCCTCAGCAACTCCCTCAGACTCAAAGCCTAACATGCGACATCCAAAGAGAAAATGGTGCATGTCAGCAAAAATCTCTAAAAGGTAAAAAGGAAGAGACTTTTGTGCAAGGAAACATAAGGGTAATGAATGCAACTAGCAGTTTAAAACACGATGACATGGCATAATATTTAATGAATGCAGCAATTTGAAATGAACATGATAGTTAACAATGCATGTCCCGTCGTAGCAAAAAGCTACTAAACATATTTCACGATTTCACGAAAAGCTAGTAATCACGTCGTGCACAGAGTTACGTCTTTCAGCTGAAGTTGATGTACGGGCAAACTTCTGCGCTGAGTGATCGCTTAACCCTACCCCTCCACGTGTGTCTGAACTGGCACTCAGCTTCTGGTTCACGAGTCAGGAAGTGTTGATATAGCATAGGGTTGTGCCTGCTATGCAGGTGCCTAGCCTTTACATGCTATATGAGTCAGAATCCCACTCGCCGCAGCTTATGATTCATTGTAGCGTGTGCTACGCATTCATGGCATGACAATCAAATGCATGAAATGACATGTGATATGCAACATTGATAGTATAAAAGGCAGTTATTGCAAACAACGAATGCGTACAGTATATCTGAAGTAAACGTGACATGTGATATGCATGAACATGTCATGGCAAGGGTGTCGGATCTAGCTTCGTTGTCAAGCTAGATCAAGCATGGGTGTCTAGGCGACTATCATTTCATTGCCTAGCCTCTTTTACACAAAATCTCAGAATAGCCTAAACGTGGCTTAACATACAACTGAGCAAGTTTCACTTGCATGAAATAACGTGCTGTAAATCTCAGATCAAAGGGTCCAGAATCTTCCTATGTGCTCAAACCAAATTCCAACCTACAGTCCCATATTAATTAACTTCAATTAGTTATTATCCAAAGCAAGGAAATTACGGCTTTTATTCTTGTTAATCATGCAGGTGTGTGGGTTCCTACGGATCGGGGGCTTACCTTAACACGACGCAAAAGCTACACTGACGTCAGGTAGCGACGTCAGGGGTTGGATTTCGGCAGCGAGCAAGGTACGACGTCGGATTGCGGCGAAGGTGGCGACAACTAGTGGCAGCGAGACATCACGCGATCGGCTGAGCAGCGCGCGAACGTGTCACGACCCCCATCCCTGGATACATAAGGAGGCAGGGTACCCGACGAGAACTAAAACGTATCTACAGTTCCACTGCGCATTGCTGGGAATAGTACATGTAGTATTCAACAAACAGCCAACCAACAACACCGAAAGTCACAAAGTCACAAGGAAGTACTGAAAACCAAACATTGACAATTTCATATACATCTCAAACATCCCATTGCATCAATTCTAGAGTACAAGCATCTCTCACCCCAAAAGAAAACCCAAAATACACATAGCTCTCTCCCCTCCCCTCACCACCCAACCTAATCTCCAACTCCCAACAACAGCCCTCTAACCTCAACCTTCAGCTCCACTTGTCATCTCCAGGAACCACACCTAAAAAGTCAACGGGGGCACGTCAACGCGTGACTCAGTAGGAAAGCCAACTCCCTCTAGTATGCTATTATGAAAATGCAACTATTTTACATGCATTCATAGCAAGGTGATAATGAAGTATGGGATGAGCTAAAAGGAACACGTGTATGACATAAAGCATTGAATGCATAACATAACGGAAGTACAACAACAAAAGAGTGCAACAACATAAGTAAAATAAACGCAGGCGACAAGAACTACAATATGCGATGTATATAACAAGGTATACAACATGGAAGGGCTGCAAGTAATGAACGTACAAGTAAGAAACAATTGATAATGCTACAAAAGTAATGAAAGTTATCTGAAGTGTTTTGGACCCTAAGTAGTGGGTAGACCCTCTTGGGCCTGGACCTCACCCCCAGTTGGGGTGGAACATTCAAACTCCCCGAGACAAGCTCTTACTAAAGGAGCCCTGTTTTTCCCTTATTTCCCCTTCACATTTCTCCAATTTTCCTCATTTCTGCCACTCCCCGCCACTCGGGCAAGAACGGGAGGGCCACCAACCACCAGTCCAGCCCCTCATGTTTTCCCCACAACTTAGTGTCCCCCAATCCCCGTGTCACCCTCATTTAAGAGGACTTAGTCATTTTCATGAATTTACGAAATACAAAGAAGAGCATAAGAGTCATAAGACACAATGCTTTCATGTAAAAGATAATTCACATTTCCAACATCGTATCAAGGCGTCATGCACATCGCGTCATGCACATGCACATGGCTTAACATACAACTGAGCAAGTTTCACTTGCATGAAATAACGTGCTACAAATCTCAGATCAAAGGGTCCAGAATCTTCCTATGTGCTCAAACCAAATTCCAACCTACAGTCCCATATTAATTAACTTCAATTAGTTATTATCCAAAGCAAGGAAATTACGGCTTTTATTCTTGTTAATCATGCGGGTGTGCGGGTTCCTACGGATCAGGGGCTTACCTTAACACGACGTGAAAGCTACACTGACGTCGGGTAGCGACGTCAGGGGTTGGATTCCGGCAGCAAGCAAGGTACAGTGTCGGCTTGCGGTGAAGGTGGCGACAACTAGGGGGCAGCGAGACAGCGCGCGGTCGGCTGAGCAGTGCGTGAACGGTAGCCAAAGGGGCGGCCAGTGCGGTGCGGCAGTGAGCAGGGGTGCGCGCAACAGGGACAGCCGGCAGCCTGAGGCGGCGCTGGCCGGTTGCTGCGGCAGCGGGAAGGCCGCAAGAGGGGTCGGCCTGGGCTGCGGCTGGGCGCGGCCTGGCTGGGCTGCGTGCGCGGTGACAGCGACCACGATAGCGCGCACGGGGTGGCTCACCGGCCTGAGAGGGAGGCGCGGCAACGACGCCGACGGGGGTTGGGAGATGGAGTGAGGGAGAGGCTGAGAGAGAGATGAAGAAAGATGCGGCTATGTTTTATTATAACCTAGGGTTGGCGTATGTTTTAATAGGAGTGATTTGTTATATGGGGTTGAAAAGGAGTGGGTTTAAGGCAAAGTGGGAGAGAAAGTGTGAGAGGGAGGGGTATACTTAGTGTAGCAAATAGACTAGAATATATAGAATGATACGTATGATATCATAGAGATTTGATTAGATTATTTAATTTGGATTCGAATTTTAAACTTAGGGAAAATTTTATATTAAAATAATGGGATCAAACGGATCGATCTAACGGTGTCCGAAAAATACGAGAAAAATATCGGGACGACCGTGACGATGCGAGGGTTGGGATTATGTGGTTCAGACGGGCGTTGGGTTTACGGAAAACGCTAAATAAATTAGAACTAATCGCTGCAGTCTATTGGTTCAAAACACCCCTTCATGCAAAGCTGATTTGAGGAAGAATGAGCCGTGAAATGACGTTCATAAAAAATTCCACAAAAATCCACTCTCCTTCACGGTCACAACGATATATAACATTGCATGTTTAGAATAGAAGAAGAGACACCGATAAATACGCGTGCGAAGAGAAAAATACGCGTTGAAATCTACTCGGTCGAAAAGCGACCGTGACAATCTATTAAATTACTACTTCGGGCGTACCCTTAAAATTAAGGCTAGATTCAAGAATCATACCTTTTAAAGTGAGATTACTCTAAAAGAGTTTAGCGGTGTTATGACAACTGATGGTGTCAATATTAGTTTATATAAACCATAGATCTGCGAGATCTATTTACCGCAAAATCTGTATATCTAAAAAGATCGCATAAATGGTTTTCGCATAATCCATCGTATTTGTAAATTTTTATTTTATTTCAGTAAAAGGGTGTTGACTTTGATTTGATTTGAACTTCAGGTTCAATTTGTCAAAGTAGATATGATGTTAAACTTTTTGAAATTATGATTGGTTTGTTGTCATAAAACATTGTCATATCATGAGCATGAGCATAAGCATGGGATGAGCATATAAGTGTGCAATATGTAACATTTAATGATTTATCAAGTACATAATATAAAGCTTGTAAGCTAAAAAGATATGCTCAATAAAATAGTTGAAAAAAACAACTAAATTATTCATGCAAACAATATCAAGCATGTGAGCTAAAAATGTATGCACAGTTAGCATGAACTGAAACATGTATGATGTATACATATATTATTTATTTGCTGCGGGTATATAAATAATTTCATCGTAGACATATAGTTATGCTACATGCATTAAAAATATATCATATCGATGTATATCATATCGATGTATGCACAGTTATGCTACATGTATGATGTATACATATGTTATTTATATGCTGCGGGTATATAAATAATTTCATCGTAGACATATAGTTATGCTACATGCATTAAAAATATATCATATAGATTTTAGCATGCTAAATAAAATGTGCATCACAAAACATTAAATATGCGACATGCGTATAATTTTCTAAATATGCATGTAGTAATGCAACATGCATTTTTTTATAAAAAAATTTCATCGCAGATATATAATTATACTACGGGCATTAAAAATATTTGAATGGACCAAAATTAAGTTGAAAAAAATGGATCAAGAATGTATTATAAACCTCGATAAATTTCCGTAATAGACCGGCAAAATTTTTTTCCGGAAAAACCCCAATTAGGGTTTTGCGTGCGGGGGGAGGGGGCGGCGACAGTCCGCAGGCGGGACGCACGGGCGTCGTCGACAGGCCACAGGCGGGCGGGGGGGCGACAGTCCGCAGGCGCGTGCATGCGGGGAGTGGCGACAGGCTGAGGTGGGCGCGCGGGGGGCGACGACAGGACGCAGGTGGGGGGACAGGCCGCAGCCAGGCGCGTGGAGGGCAGCGACAAGCCAAAGGCGCACATGCATAGGGAGCGGCGACAGGCCGCAGGAGGCATGCACCCGGGGAGCGGCGACAGGCTGCAGACTTGCGCGTGGAGGGCAGCGACAAGCCAAAGGCACACATGCATAGGGAGCAGCGACAGTCCGCAGGAGGCATGCACCCGGGGAGCGGCGACAGGCTGCAGACTTGCGCGCGCGTAGGTAGCGGCGACAGGCCACAGGCGGCGCGCATGCGGGGAGTGAAGACAAGCCGCAGGCGGGCGTGCACGTGGGGAGCGGTGACAGGCCGCAGGCGACGTGCGTGGGGAGCGTCCTCAGGTGGCGATTTCCCCTTGCCCTCTAGATCCACAAATTTCGGAGAAAAAAATCGGGGTTCATTGTAAAAATACAATTTTTAATCTTTATAATCAACGTTTTTAATATAAAATTTTGATTTTTACCGTTTAAACATTGAATTTTTGGTCAAAAATGGGCAGATCTAAACATACTTTATGATAGAAATAGGCTTAGATCTGGTTTAAAAAGATTTAAAAACTGTTTATGATAAAGATCTATGCTTAAAAGAAGGATTTTTCATAAAGATCTTAGCAGAAAAATAGATTTCTTGTAGGTCAAAGAAAAATAACACAGATCCATCGTCATCATATGCATGAAATATTAGATCTAGGGAACAAAAATGATTATCTCTAGATCCTACCCGCCGGATCTAGCGAAGTTCGGAGAAGAAACTCAATCCGCGTCCTCGTGATTTGTCCATCGGCATAGGTTCGATTCAGCTGATGAGCGTGCTGATAACGTGTTATGAAGATGACGGCTATTGAACCAGTAGCACTATATTTATAGAAAAGTAACGTAATGGGTGTATACCCAATAGACCCAATGGGCCCTATTCATAACATAGCCTAAATTTTTTTGGGACGAAGGATACGATGATGATCAGAAAAACGGGTTGGATGAAAAAAATTAATGATGACATATCATTTTTAGTAAGTTCTGTCGCAAAGAAAACTTCGATATTGTTGTAAGCTTGGCGGCTACGGAACCCGTAGCCCTGTATTTATAGAAGTAGGATTACATAATGGGTGGATACCCAATGCATTAATGGGCCTACAAAAGCCCGCTTATAACACTTCCCCTTATCCATCCATTGTTGTAAGCCACACATGAGCGCTTCAGGGTTCATGGAGCTTATTTGACCATGTGGGTATGGATACTTCTTGATCCTAAGTTAAGAGTACTTGCCTCGTTAAAACCTTTGCCATGGAAAAACCCAGTGGGAAAAACAGGTGGCTAAGGAAAAAGAGTACAAGTCTCTATAACTTCCCTTAATCGATGGATATCATCAGAAGTGGATACTTCTGGATCTAGAGTTGATGTGGTTGCCTCGTTAAAACCTTTAGCTATGGAAAACCCAGTGGGAAAAACCAATAGCTAAGGGAAAAAGAGTACAACACAACATTAACTCCTCCTGTTGCGTACAAGCTTTAGGATTGTAAATCTTTCAAACGGTCTCATCCCAATTCCTAATACAAGTTTTCTAAAGGTACAACGAGGTAAAGCTTTAGTAAATAGATCTGCCAGGTTATTGCAGGACTGGATCTGCTGAATGTCGATCTGGTTGTCTACTTGTTGTTCATGCGTCCAGAAGAGCTTGGGGGAAATGTGCTTCGTCCTGTCACCTTTGATGTAGCCACCTCGTAGTTGAGCTATGCAGGAAGCATTGTCTTCGTACATGGTGGTTGGTCCAAGATCTCCCGTCTTCAGTCCGGTAGTCGCAAGGATGTGGTGGATGACTGAACGAAGCCAAAAGCATTCTCTGCTAGCTTCGTGGATCGCAATGAGCTCGGAGTGGTTGGATGAGGTTGCTGTCGAAGTTTGCTTCACAGATCTCCATGAGATGGCTGTTCCACCATAGGTGAATACGAAGCCAGTCTGGGACTTTGCGGTGTGCGGGTCAGACCTGTATCCTGTATCTGCATAACCAACTAAGTTGGAGGATACGCCTTTCTTGTAGTACAGTCCCAGGTCGACTGACCCTTGGAGGTAGCGTAGAAAGTGTTTCACTCCGTTCCAGTGGCGCTTTGAGGGCGCTGAACTGTATCTGGATAGTAGGTTAACTGCGAACGCTATATCGGGACGCGTGCAGTTTGCCTGGTATAGGAGTGCTCCAATTGCACTCAGGTATGGTACTTCGGGACCCAGTGCTTCCTCCCCCTCTTCCAGCGGCTGGAAGGGGTCTGTATTAATATCCAACGATCTAACAACCATTAGTGTACTAAGCGGATGACATTTGTCCATAAGGAAGTTTTTCAATAACTTCTTTGTGTATGTGGATTGGTGTAACAGGATTCCTCTGCTTAGGTGTTCGATTTGTAAGCCTAGGCAGAGCTTCGTTTTGCCAAGGTCTTTCATCTCAAAAGTCTGTGTGAGGCTCTTGGATATCTCAGCTATCTCTTCAGGAGATCCGATGAGGTTTAAGTCGTCTACGTAGACGGCAATAGTTACGAATCTTGTTCCCTTTGCTCTTATAAAGATGCAAAGGGCGGACTTCATTAGTTGTGAATCCTTGTTGCACTAGGAATTCACTGAGTCTGTTATACCACATTCTCCCCAACTGTTTTAGACCATATAGTGTTCTTTGGAGTTTGACAGAATAGACGTCCCGAGGTCTTTCTGTCATTTTCGTCGGTAGTTTATATCCGTCCAGGAGTCTCATATAGATATCCTTATCTATATTTCCATATATGTATGCAGCCACCACGTACATGAGCTGCATATCCAGGCATTCCTTAGTAGTTAGGCCAATAATAAAATGGAAAGTGATCGCATCCATAACCGGGGAATATGTATCATCATAGTCTATTCCTGATCGTTGGGAAAAGCCTTGTGCAACAAGGCGCGCTTTGTAGCGTACGATCTCATTATTTTCGTTTCTTTTTCTTACGAATACCCATCTATATTCCACATGTTTAACACCCTTTGTTGTTAGGACTACAAGTCCAAAAACTTTGCGCTTCGAGAGTGAGTCCAACTCTACTCCTATTGCATCGTTCCACTTTGGCTAATCCTCTTTGCGTTTACATTCTGCTAGAGAGTGTGGATCGGTCTCATTGTCGTATTCAGTGACGTGTTTGGCAATAATGAGCGCGAAGTTATCATCGATGATTGTGCCTTTTCTATCCAGTACCTCTCCAGTACGTACATAGTTTAATGATATTTCTCTTATATTTTCCTCTTCAGAGATTTTTAGGAGGGGAGAGGTATCTGGGCTGAGCTCAGCATCATGTGGTGGTATCATTATTATTACTCCAGGATTTTTCCACTTTCGAGGGTTTTTATCTTTGGAGCCTGGGGGTCGTCCTCTCTTTTGTTAAGGTACGGCCGCTTCTGCTGCAGGTGGATTGCATCCATCTTTGGGTATGTCAATCCTAGTTGGCATGTTTGCAGCACGGACGTGTGATCTGACAATCTTCTGGTTGTCAGTAAATTTGTCCGGTAAAATGTGAGCTGTATTCTGTATTTGGAGGATCTTCAGGATCTCATCTTCACATTGGTTTGTACGCCGATCAAAGTGGAATAAAGTTTTGGTATCACATGAAATGGTCTTTGAAGGTGCTGGCTTCTCTGTGTTAATGCCTGGTTTGGGAAAGTTACTTTCGTCAAACTCACAGTCTGCTAGACGTGCCTTAAAGGCGTCCTCCGTTAGGGGTTCCAGGTATCTAATGATCGATGGTGAGTCGAATCCTATGTAGATACCCATTCGTCGTTGAGGACACATCTTGGTCCTCTGCGGTGGTGCTATGGGGACATAGACAACGCATCTGAATATCCTCAGGTGAGAGATATCCGGTGGAGTCCCATATGCAAGTTGCATTGGAGAATAAGATTGACTTCCTGACGGTCGTAATCTTATTAACGATGCAACACGCAAGATGGCATGTACCCATGCGTTCACCAGCAACTGGCATTGCATCAACAATGGACGAGCAATCCATTGTAGTCTCTTTATAAGAGATTCGGCTAACCCGTTCTGGGTGTGAACATGAGCTACAAGATGTTCAACTTCAATGCCAGTTGCTTGGCAGTAGTCTATGAAGACTTGTGATGTGAATTCTCCAGCGTTATCCAGACGCAATTTCTTGATCTGGTTGTCTGGGAAATGTGCCCGCAACTTAATGATTTGTGCCCGTAGCTTTACAAAGGCTACGATGTGGGTGGACATGAGGCACACATACGACCATTTGGAAGATGCATCTATCAGTACCATATAGTACCGAAATGGGCCACTTGCGTGGTGAATAGGCCCGCAAATGTCTCCATGTATTCTCTCTAGGAAGCTGGGAGACTCTGAGTCCACTTTAAGTGGAGATGGTCTCGTAATCAATTTTCCTTTGTGACAAGGGGACAAGGAAATGCGCCCTTTCGAAGTAGCTTTAGGCTTTTCGAGTTAATTCCACGGGATTGGGATATGATGCGACGCATCATGTCCCTTCCAGGGTGTCTGAGTCTGTCGTGCCAGAGTTGGAATTCTGGTTGATTATTGCACTTCTGGTGCTCAAGTGTGTTGGCTTCCGTTGCTCGTATCTTTATATGGTAAAGACCCAACGGGAGTCCCTCAAAACTCTAGCACCGTTTTTATGAGTCGTTACATACAAGAATTCTCTGTTTTGTTTGTTCACCGTCTCTATGTGGTATCCGTTTAAACGAATATCTTTAAAACTTAACAGATTTCTGTGAGAGCTAGGGGAGAAAAGAGCATCTTTTATTAGTAGTTGTGTTTTGTTGGGAGCATAAAATGTGCTTCCACTGATCCTTCAATAATTCCCGACGGATCGAAAATTGTATTCACGGTTCCATCATATTTATGTATGCTTAGAAAAAAGTAAATATCTTGGAGGACCGTCTGCGTAGAGGCACTATCCACTAGGCATTTATAATCCATCTAAATTAAGAGAGAGAAAAAACATAGCAGTATAAGGCACAAAAGATAACTAAATATCATTCAACGTCTGAAAAATCATTCAACATGCTAGGAATTAAACAACTAGAGAGTAAATTGTTTCTAATTACAATGCATAGCAAAAAGTAGATAAGTCTTTAGTCGAGCATGTCATCGTTTGAGAAGTCCTCGGCGATGAACCTGATTGGTGCCGGGTCTTCATGTTCCACCAGGTTTGCCTCGGCTGGCTTCTGGCTAGCTTTGTACAAGTCCTGTAGGTGGCGTGGAGTCCGACAATTCCTGGACCAGTGTCCAGTCATGCCACACCGGTGGCATTTATCTTTCCAATCTTTTCTGGGGGCAGATGTCTAGCCGTTGTCTTTTCTCTTCCACACATTTTTCTTCTTTCGCTCATTGTTGGTTCTTGGAGGGGGTCCTCTAGCCTGCTTCTTCATTGCCTTGCCCTTCTGGGGTTTGCCTTTGAAGTTGGTCCTCTTCTTCTTGAATGAGATGTGGTGCGCTTTAGGCACAGGAGCAGTACCAGTAGGGCGTGAGTTATGTGTGGCCAGAAGGAGGTCTCTATTCTGTTCTGCCATCAGAAGGCATGAGAGAAGTTCCGAGTATTTCGTGAACTTTCGTTCACGATACTGCTGCATAAGTATAGCATTCTTATCGTGGAAGGATGTATACGTCTCTCTAACATGCGCTCCTCCGTCACTTTCTCACCACACAACTTCAGACATGAGGTGATACTGAAGAGTGCCGAGTTGCACTCGACGATGGACTTAAAGTCCTGGAGACTGAGGTTCTCCCATTCATATCGCGCTCGGTAAAGGATAACATCTCTTTGATGTTTGTATCTATCCTCGAGGGCGGTCCATAACTCATAAGAGTCTTCCACAGTGAGGTACTCGGCTTTCAGGGTCCGATTGATATGGCATCTGATATAGATAATTGCTTTCGCTTTATCTATGTCAGAAACCGTATCGCCTACAGCAATGACATGGCTCAGCCCCTGTGAGCGAAGGTGGAATTTTATATCCAACTGCCAGCTCAGATAATTTTTGCCTGTAGCATCCAATACGTCAAAGTCGACACTCGCAATTTTGGCCATTATCTCTAGCATGTTAAAGATGAGCAATAATTAGATATTTTAAAGTAAAACAAGTAATTATGCATTTCAGACACAAATATTTGTTGTGTGGATCGGCTAATCACCATTTTAAATAAAGTCCATGCAGTCCCATAAAAAAGGAAAATACAACTCTGGAACCCCCGTGGAACCCATATTCTTCTGGAATAGATCTTCATCTTCGTGGGACATGCGCCGGTCTTGGAATTTATACAATTATATCCTCACTACAATTTCTCTCAAAAAGTAAAAAAATGCGAGGAAAATAATGGTGATAGCTAGCCGATCCAAAACCACAACAAATATAAACATACATAGCAGAAAAATGCAGCAGTCATTTTATTTCATTACAGACAATTAATCATCACATGCAATTAATCATCACAGGAAGTTAATCATCACAGGCATTTTATAATGGAAATGAAAATTTTTCGTTTAATAATTATTGAATCAATAGGCAACATCATACACCGTTAAGTTAGTTAACTAACGTCAGAGCGGTCGCATGATCTTCCTAATTATTAAACGTATAATAATCAGATAATCCAAAAATGCGATGAATTAAAAAGCATGTAATAATCCAGAATTTAACGAAGAAAAATCTTAATTAAATCTGAAGAATAGTTTGGAAAAACAAAATTTTTGTGGACAACCCCTAGTTAGGTTTTTGGAGTCGATCTGCCGTGCGATCCCGTGTAAGCGGTTCGGGTTTCCGTCGCGTGGGTTGCCGCTTCTGGCGGCTAGGGTTTCGGACGCACGCGCACGGGGGGTCGTCCCCACCACCGCTTCTGGCGGTATAGCGGCGGCGGCTGCCGTTGCGGGCGGCGGGAGCGGGGGCCGCCGTTGCAGGTGGCGACGGGGGCGGCGGCCTCGTCCGCCGCCGCGGGCGGCGGCAGCGGCACGAGAGATCGAGAGGGGAGGTTTTTTCGCGTGCGCGGCTTCTGGTCGCGTGGCGATGAAGAAATCCCTGTAGGGTTTGAAGATTTTGGGGGAAGAAGATGATAAAAACATGATTTTTATTGGAAAAAAATCTATTTTAGTCTTCAAAACAGCGTTTTCATCGTAAAAAGTTGTTTTTATTGATAAAAACGTCGATTTTTCATTAAAGGGTTGATTTAGCATGCAAATCTGAGGTAAAAAACCGATCTATACTAATCAAAACATCGATCCAAGCATTTGGATCTAATCATATGCACATAAAATTTTAGATCTGGGGAATAAAAATTACCTCTAAATCCTACCTGCCAGATCTAGCGACTTTCGGTGAAGGAAGCCTGTTCGCGTCGCGATTCGTCCTTCGGCTTAGCTTCGAGCGTGCTGATAACGTGTTATAAGCTTGGCGGCTACGGAACCCGTAACCTTGTATTTATAGAAGTAGGGTTACATAATGGGTGGATACCCAATACATTAATCGGCCTACAAAAGCCCGCCTATAACAGATATTGAAAACAATTTAATAGTTTAAGCCAAATCTGAACCGTGCTCTCTTTTTCTAATGATAAAATTATATTCTAAAATAAACCTTAAACTTGTAAGAGAGAATCATAAGTTGATTAAAATCATGCGAATATATGATAAAATTTGAAATTAAAATTTTCTCGGAACATTCAAGCAAGTGGTTTGTCAAGTCAAATCTTTGCCATCCTTATGTAATTGTCTTGGCCCGGTTTGTGTGTTAAAGGTCCCAATGTTATTTGCGCGCAAATAAACCCATTCTTTTAACAAACGAATCATGAAAGTCTACTAGCGAATGTCCGTGTCCGAAGGGCACGGTGAAGGTCGTCTTCCAGATGCGAAACCGAGGGGACAATCGGTTCACGGGCAAAATGACGATGGGAACAGGCGTCTCCCGAGCGCAAGAATGACGGGGCCAACCGTCTCTCGAACGCAATATGACGGCAAAAAGAAACCATGGGTCTGCCGTCGCAAGGACACAAAAGAAGTGAATAAAGCGCAAAAAAAACACGGGTGCAAAGCGGAAAAAGAGTGATTGTAAATCTGTAAAGAGGGAGAAGATTAATGTTGTTTGGGTCTTATGAAAAAACAATGGCAAACTTGCAAATAAGGGAATGTTGTGGGCTTTTGTTGGGAAGTTCCACCAAAACACCCAACTCCACACACAACCACTCATCCACACTCTATTGGGCTTCCCACTTTTCCAAACATTTTGTCATAGTCATATTTTGATGTCATGTAGGACAAAGATTTAAAAAAGTCCTTATTTGTATAATACATGACCAATAATTTAATTTGACCAATAATTCCAAAACAATTTAATTTGTTGTCACGGTTATAAATTAAAGGAAACATTTTCAAAATAAGACAAAAATTAGAAATAATTTTAAAAACAGACCAAAATTAAATTTAATTATAAAAATCGACCAACTTTTCGTCACATTTGATTTTCGAGCAAAATGATGCTTAAGGTGACCGGGGTTGGCAACTCTGGTCAATTTAAACGACCGGGATTGACAATCTGACCAAATTCTCGTACCTGCAGAATGGCGAGGGTTGGCAACGCTGGTCAATTTAAACGGCAGGGGTTGGAAATTCCGGTCAAATTGACGCTCCGATAAAATTGCTGGGTTGACCAACTCGGTAATTTCTTGAGAAAACCCCCAAAATTGCTGGGTTGTCAACCATGGTCGTTTTTGTAACGACCCCTTAGGGCCAGTTCGTTTTGGTGAGAATGGTTTTTTGAGAAAATTGTGAATAATGTTTAGGGGTTGGAATCTTTGAGTGCGAAAAGTAAGCGTTTGTGCTTGTTTTGTTGGAAAGTATGTTGGAAGTTGTTTTGAGAAAGTTGTGTGGGTAGCACACAACTTTATTGTGTTTGTTTTGTTTAGAATGTTGTTTGAAGAAAGTTGATGTGGGGTCCACGAATTTTAATAATTATTAAACTAAATATTAAACTATAATACTTAAATATAAAAATAACTAAATAAAGTGCTCCCGTTTCCAAATCCATGTGAGAATTGCGAATTTGTGCAAAACATTTGTCGGAACACTGTGCACTCCTCAATGCATAGTGTTCCGACTAATTTAATTAATTAAAAAAAATGGAATAGGGCTGCTGTGATTGGCGCGGGAGCAGTAGAGAGAAAGAATGTCCCACGAAAACAAGATTCCAACCCAAAATCGTCGGAAAAAGCGGAAAATCCGCGATCGAGAAAATAGGGTACCACGACGGACAGTTTTCCACGAAATCAAAAGAAGCGAAACGAACACGCTTCAAAATTCTTGAGATAGAAAGTTGTGAATAGTAGCACAACAGTAGCCCAAACATTGTTATGGCATATGGAACCACTTTCTTGCCCATTGTAACGAAAACGAACATGCCCTTAGCCTACATGACATCATTTTGGTCTGTTTTTATAATTAAATTTAAATTTACGTGATTTTTAAAATTATTTTTAATTTTTAGATGATTTTGAAAATTTGTCCCAAATTATAGCTACGCAGTTACCTTTAAGGTCATTACCAAATTTACCCGCAGCCCGTCTCTACAAGTACAGCGGATTAACCTAGGGTTTTTAATCTCATAGTTATTCTTTGTTGTTTCTTCTCTTTTCCGTAAAATTCTGAACTTTCTTCTTTCTCCCGAAGCTCATTGTCGTCGGTCATGGCTGCCCAACAAGAACGCGATCGTTTCGTTTACAAGGCAAAGCTAGCCGAGCAGGCCGAGCGATACGAAGGTTAAAAACCCTAGCCTTTCGTCCCATCCGTAGATTTAGGATTAGTTGAACCTTTCGATATGATCAATTGATAATTTTTGCCTTTTTTTGCTTCAGAGATGGTTGAGTGCATGAAAAGCGTCTGCAAGCTTGATGTCGACTTGACGATTGAAGAGAGGAACCTCCTATCGGTTGGCTACAAGAACGTGGTCGGGGCTCGGCGTGCGTCGTGGAGGATTCTGTCTTCAATCGAGCAGAAGGAGGAGCAGAAGGGGAACGATAGCCATGTTAACAAGATCAGAGAGTACAGGCAAAAGGTGGAGTCAGAACTCGCTAGCATCTGCATCGATATCATGGCAGTTATCGACGAGCATCTGATTCCATCGGCGAGCGTTGGAGAGTCGTCTGTGTTTTACTACAAGATGTGAGTGTTTTCGATCTGAGATCTTTATGTTTTATGCTTATCTTTTTTGGTGTTTGATGGGTTTTAGTAGTTAAAGATCAAACCTTTGTTTGGTTTTAGGAAGGCAGACTACTATCGGTACCTGGCGGAGTTTAAGACTGGAGATGAGAAGAAGGATGTTGCGGAACAATCACTCAAAGCTTATGAGGCATGCAATTCTTACTCTTCTGTTTGAAATATTTATCATGTTTGATCTGATATTTGTTTTGATAGACTTTAGCATCTTTATGACATGCTTTAAAATTTGATGTGTGATGAGATTTACATACCACTTTTACACAATTTTTCAAGAATAATTTTGTGAAAAAAGTGAAGGCGTAATTGTTGAAATGTGCTTCCCTAAAAACGAAGGGCCTGACATAGGGTTTAGAGCAGAAGCAAAACGTTCCTCCTCATTGTATTATTGCATCATATATTTCTGAAGTTAACTGGATGGAACTTAGACTTGCACATCAGCTTGAAAGCTTGAAAGTGTTCTGTAGTTATAACTTCGGTAATTAAGTTTCCGTTGTTCAATCTCACATGTAAATATGTTTTGTTGGTAAGAACCAATTCTACCAGGTAATTAGGACATGTCAAGCTATACCATCGAGAGAGGTTTTAGAGTTCAACATTCTTTTGGCGAAGGCCTGAAAGGAAAATGGCTTATGAACGCCTTGGGTGAGTGACATGGATTCAATTTGGATTTGATGTAAAGTTTTTTAAGAATTTATTTTATATTTCATATTTGAGATATAGATAGAGTTTGAATCCATTGAGTCTTCTAGTTATTTTGAGTCTTTTGGTTATTTCATTTTGGATAGAGTTTGAGGTCATTTGAGTTTTTTTATTTATTTTGAGTATTTAGTTAGTTTAGTGTTTTAGTCCCACATTGTATGTGATTTTTGAAAGTCAAGTTGGAAGTCTATATAAAGGTCACAAATCTGATAATTTTTAAATGAATAGTTGAATAGAAATTTTGATGTAAAATTTCAGTTTATCTAAAAAAATTGAATCTTTTGCATTGGAGTGCGAGAGCGGGCTTGATTGCTTGGTCGATAGATCCAAAAAATCTTTACATGTAAGACGTGTGAGTCGATGATTGTTAGATCCCTCATTTCCCCCCAAATCCACACCACAACTACTTTCGATTTTGTTTTGCGTAAAACTTGTTATTAGAACCAAAGCTTGATTTTCCCCTTCTTTTCATCATTATCATCACACTTTTTTCTGTTTAGTTAGGGTTTAGATCAGAAAAATTCTAACCTTATCTCCTCCTTTTTCTTCATCATGAAAAACCACCCTTTCCCCTTACCCTTCTATTAGGTTTAAGATTAAAAAAAGAGACAAAAAAGAGATAAATGCATGAAACAAGGAAAAAATTTGGAAAAAAGATAGAAAGAAAATCAAAGAGAAAAGAAAAAAATTGAAAATGACTTTTTCCAAAGACTAATCCTAACCGTCACCCAGAGATTACCATCGTTGCCTCTTCCGTTAAGTTCCATCGCCATTAACACTCGTTCTCCACAACTGCCCTCGCACTATCTTGACAAAAGACCTCATTGATAGCCACCATCAGTATTGTTTGTCGTTGATCAACATCACCAATGCCACCATCGTCGACGATTGGTCGCTTCGCCTACTCCAAAATCTTATCATTCAGCGATCCAAAAGCAACAAATTCAACAGCAAACCATCGATAAAATTGTTAGGAAATAATATCAGTGACATTTATGTCTGATTGTTACAGTAGCTTTGGTGTCCCCCTTTAGATGTCGAGCTAAGCCATCAAGTTGAGCCGATTGCAGTCGTTGACTGAGATGATATTGTTCATTGACTAAATCCGAGCCAACTCGAGCCGACACTATTCATCGGCTTGGATATGAGCCGACTGAGCCAACTCGAAGTTGGCTCGAGCGGAGCCGTATTGACATGGTCAATGGCCTGATGCGTTGAGCAGCCATTAAATGCATCGTACGATTGCTAATTTTTAGGGATTTTTTTTGCATATTTTCTGTTGATTTTTATGTCATCCTGTTATTTTGAAGATTTCACAATTATTTTCAATCCAAATTCATTTCCGTTCAAGTTGGATCAACTCAAGCAAGTACACATATACATCTTCACTGGATCTGTTCATTTTCATGCTATAAAATATGAAGGAATGATTGGATAAGTTTTGTATTTAAAAGTACTATTGAAACAAATGAATATTTATATGAATTTAGTGCGCATGATAATGTTATTAGGTTCCTGCCTATAATATCTGGAGGTAAGAAAGATTGGTGAAGGATCATATAAATATCAGATATCAGTACCGTATCAGATTGGTCATATGAGTATCAGATATCAGATATTATGTGATAAATTGGGGATACGAGCGAATATCGAGTTGGTCATATCAGGCATGATAAATATACAATTATAGTGTCATAAATATACATGATTGTTCATATTACTAAAATATCATCAATACGATCACATAAAATTAAGATAAATTCATTAAATAACCTTTAACACTAACATACGAGTATGTAAAACACTAATACTACAAGTCCACAAATCAACAAAATATTAAAACTTAAAATACTGCATGAATAGAAAACGAATTAAAAGATTTCCAGAAAGTATGACTTACACCCATATTATGTAACAAGATCAGTCTGCCCACGTCTATGGCATGATTGTTTCAGCATATGCAGCTGTTTCCGCATCAAAATCAAAACTACCTGAAGAAGATGAATTTGAGAAGCACCATGAATCAAAACCTAAAGCTTCCTCCTCTAGCATTTGCTTCTTCTCCTTCCTTGAAGATGATGATGCGATGACTTTTATTTCTTTGTAGTCTTTAATCTTTTATTAGTTCATGGCATTGGATCAGCCCCCATCACTTCTTTGACTTGCCGCCATGTCAGTTTTTCTACAGGAAAGACTTCATCATCATCCTCATCTAAGCTACTTGATTTTTGAGATTTCCATTCGGCCACCTTGCCCTCAGTAATAGAACACGCAGCTAGGATATTAGTGTTTCTGCTCTCAAATATTTCCTTCATTGAATTTGATGTAGACTAAGTCTTTCAGTTTATCGGTACTTTCATTCTATTCGTGTGAATCTGTTAATGAAAAAACAATAACCAATTAGCCATCATGAGAAACATGTATATGAGTATCCATTGATAAAAAAATTATTTGCAGTTTTACCTTGTCAAAAACACATCAATTTCTTTCACAATCACTTGAGTTAGGGATCAATCCCAAAATTCTCATGGCCATCTTCTTCAACTCAGGCATCGAGCCACCAAGCAAATGCCACCACTTAAATAAAGATAAAAAACCAAATTAAAATTTCTTTTTGTTTAAACTTTAAAATATCAAAAACTGCTATAATAGGAATATGAAATTGATACTAGTTTCTTGGCTATACTTGGATCAAGTGCATGATTTTTTGTTTGCCTTTACCCTAATCCCTACCAAAAGATCCGCTTGCATTTTCATATAGAGGTAGCTGGGAGCTAATTTTGTCCTGGGCATACGTATTGAACAAGCACTCAATGAATGCATCAGCAAAGTCTCCATCTCCATTAATATCACACAGTCTCTGATAATAAAAATACGGGTTTAACAAATGACCCGTCAGATGTAAATGAGTCTTCAGCTTGTCGTTCCATCTCTTATCAATAAGAATGGAGATCGACCTGACTTTTTCCTTATCATGCTTCAAATTAATCTCGATCTCCTTGCACATGTTCATATCTCCATACAACCATCCTATTAATGGAGTGTCGCTATTTGCCCTTTGAAGAACGTTGACGATAGGATCAAAATTTTTCAATGCGAGTGTCACGTTCTTCCAAAATGAACGACTATCTATGATGGTGTATACCTATAAAAGACAATTTAATCAAAAACATCAATTAGTTATTTAAATCTTAAATATGTGAACCAAATAACAAAATGAAAATAGACTTATCGAGATATTAGATTTGCACTCTTTTTGTTTGCACAGACTTGGAGAACTTCAGCTCATCCCATTTAGTGGAGTTGGCAAAAGCCTTCGAACTGGACTTCTTCTGCAAGCTTTACAATGACAAAAAAGCTGTAGTAAAGCAGGTTACACCGGGCCTAACAAGATCGCCTTCAATCTTCACTCATCATATCAAGCACGATGGTGTGTGCATACATGTAGACTATGACGATCATTGCATCTACAATGACATTGCCGATAGGCTTCATCTTTTCAATATAATGCAATAAGAGGTTCAGTGTGTGACATCACATGCCACAATTTGAAATTTTGAACGACAAATTGTTTTCTCAGCTTCTCAATTGTTGCATTCACCAGATCATAAATATACTTACCATCATGCATATCAGTAGATATGTTCTCAGAATCATAGAACATCGTTCCAGCATAAGCATGAATAACAATGTTCATTATGCTCCTCTTGTCAGTCCAACAATCTGCCAACATGCTACATCCATGCAGTCTACATTTCTCTAGAAAAGCTTTCAACTTCCTCTTCTTATAAGCAACTTTCGTATGAAGATTTTTCTCAGCTATATCATAGGAAGTTTGACATTCCAAATTGGGGCCATATTTGCCCATAATCTGTACCATCTGTCCAAAAGATGAGTGATGCACCAATGAAAAGGTAATACTGCCTCAAATTTACATCGTGCGATCCCCTCGCATGCATCTTCTCTTTTCTTCGTCTTCCAATGCTCATTAAGGGTGGATTGCACCTATTTTCCTTTCTTCTTCCCCAGCTGAGATGAAGTCCTCGTTTCTTGAACCCGCGACTGCACTTGTATGCCCATCGGTCCTCTGAACCTTACATGACCTTGACTTGCTTCATGTGAAGATGGCACTTCTACATCCTCATATACAATAACCACATCATCTCTAAGTGCTTGAACTTTTGATGCTTGAATCTTTGATTCATTTGCCTCTTTTGATGATAGTATTGCTTCTAATGCAGCAATGACCTTTAGACTAAACTCCTCAGAAACTTTCGTGCAAGGAGCTACATTTTCTCTCCTTGCAAGGTGGTTCTTGAAGCGGCTAATACCATCGCTCTTCACATGCTCGCAAAACTTGCACTTCATTTTATTGATCCCCATCTACTCCCCATGATCCTAAATATTTGTTTCCGCGGCGCTCTAGAAGACATTCAAAATCTACTATCAAAGAGGACAAATATTGGAAATTTATTAAATTAAAATTTAAGATACAAAAACTTTGAAAAAAATTAAAACATAGCATGACTCATGTGGGATTTACATGTACATATCATATATTCAGGACTCCTTAGAGTCTGAGACGTTTTTATTTGAAGCCCAAAGGCAATATCATCGTATTAATCTATATAATCAAGAATCGGGCCTATGTGGAAGCCATCAGCTAGTAGCCTGTAAGGGACAGTGTCCATTATCCAATATTGGATTTAAGCCAAGTCATTCAAGTATACAAGTACATGCATGCATCAGGAACCACCAACCAATCCAAGTGTTATATTTCTATTGGAGAATAAGGCAATAGGCTGCCAATCATGGCTCAATAATTGACTATAAAGATTAATTAGAATCAATTTAATTTTACAATTATATATGCACATCCCACATTTTTCTTAGAATAATGTCTTCATCAAAATAAAAATATTCAATCCGTTTACTGTGCTCTAGTGCTTTGACTGCTGTGTGAAATTCAGTGAAATTGCACATTACTTATAGAGTGACATCACATGATTGCAGAGTGCGTGAAGTCAGGACCAATCGACTGAGCATTACAGCATATGAGCCGGCACACAGAGAGCACACAAGCCGATAGTGACAGAGTAGATGTGCACATTGCACATGAACAAAGAAGTAGAAGACTCAGCCATATAAATTAGAAGAAGAAATAATAAAAAGAAGAAAAAGAATGATGAATATGCAAGAAGAAGAAGAAATAAGAAGAAGATCGAAGAATAAGACTGAAGAAGAAGTTCGAAGAAAAATCGAGTAAACCCTAAAATCAGTTTAAAATTGCAAATAATTGCAAAATTAATGAAAAAATTGATCGAAACAAAAATTCATTACTTTTTCCTTTGATTTTACCTCGAAATTAGGTTCGACGGTAAAGATTCAACAGATCGGAACCAAAAGCCCATAGCTTTAGGTCGGGCGAAGGTCGGAGGAAGTCAGTTCGCTGGTGAGAGAGAGCTGAGAGTTTTCAGCTGGGTGCGTAGAGAGAACGATGACTTAGTTCGAATATTTATTAAATGGGTTTGGATCGAATCGATCTAAATCCATTTAAAAAATTTGCGAACCCAGTATAAACAGTAACATTCTTTATCGGCCGATAAAAGGCGATATCGATTTTCACCCGCAATAACTGGCCATATCGTAGCGGCTGGGAGCTAATACCGATAAATCGGCCGTATCGTCGGATATTGAATACACTGTATTTTTTCATACCTACATCATTGTACGTGATATCGATAAAGATAATTATGATAATATTATCATCAAGTCAGCTTTAGAAAGTATGAGTCTAGCAGTTGAGCCGAGTCTAGCAGTTGAGCTTCATCCACAAGCATATAATGTCACTTGGAATGGTAAGATTGCTCATTTAGTTACCTTGTTTAGTGTTTTTTCAGCTTACAAGATTATAAAGCTATTACAATTGTATTTATACGATGTTATGCCCATGGATGCGTAGCATATTTTGCTTGGAAGATCTTGATTGTACAATCGAGATGTGATGAGTTTTGCAAGGTCAAAACACTTTCATATTTAATGAAAAGAAAATTATGTTGAAACCTTTCTAACCCAAGATTTAAGTTGATCAAAAGAATAGTGTAAACTCCAATGAGCTGAGCATGATGAAGCTTTTTAAGGTCAAACACGAGCTTGAGCCAGATGTCGATACAGTGATCGAGCTCAAGATAGATATTGAGTCCAAGATCAAGTTATAGATTGAGTTTATATCTGTATTTGATATTAAGTTTAAGTCCAAATCTGAGATGAATATACAGAGGTGAAGTTCAAGCTATACATTACTCATATCATGTTAGCACTTAGTTTGAAGATACTGATGGAAGAAATTGAGAACATTGAGTTTGTCATATCAGAACATTCACATCCTACCAAATATGTTTTTATGCTTTCATATGTTTTGTGATTTGTGAATATTCTTTAGAAGATATTCATCTACAAATCTATATCCTGTTACACTTCAAAGTTTATGAACGTATCTTCTCCAAAAATAAAAAATATTAATTTTTACTTGGTTGTGATATTCTTGTTGTCATTCACCAGATAGTGAAGTTATCAAGCTGGAGAGAATGACATGGATTGAATTTGAGAAAAAGTCAATTAAGATTTTATATTTGAGATAAAGATAGAGCGTGAGTCTCTTGAGTGTTATAATTATTTTGAGACTTTTGGTTATTTCATTTGTGAAAAGGTTTGAATCTATTTGAGTCCTTTATTTATTTTTGGCCTTTTAGTTATTTTAGAGTTTTAGTCCTACATTGGAGGCGATTTTTAAAAGCCAAGTTGTAAGCTTATATAAAGATCACAAAATTATTTATTTTTTCATAGAAGAGTTGAATTAAAAAAATTTGATGTGAGCTTTCAATTTTTTAGAAAAATTATTTTTTTTTGCATTGGAGTGTGTGAGTGGGCTTGATTGCCTGGGCGAGAGGTTCGAAAAATCTCTGTGTGTGAGGTTTGGATTGGCTATCGTTAGATCTTCGGGATGCGATGCCTAAAAAGTTATTAATCCCTAATTTTCTTCTTTCCCAAATCCCCACCATAACTCTTTTTGTTTCCGTTCTACGTCGCAGATGTCGTTAAGAGGCTTGTAAGTTGATATTGCAAGATATCTTAGATTTCACTCTTCAGTCTCTTTCGGATGATTCCTTATTAGGGACCTTATTTGATTGCATGAGACTAATGATCTTGAAATTTTGTGACAAGAATGGTGATTTAGATATCTTCCGTTATTCTTTACTTTGAGGTTGAGTTTTGTGATTACTTTTCATAATCAAGTTAATACCTTGCCGGACAATGTTTCAAATAGTAATTTGTATTATAATAATCTTTTATTGTAAAGCAATTGTTCTAGTAATCATGAAAACTAGTATTGCTTGATATTTCAAATGCTTCGTGCACATTTGTGTTTATGTAGACAATGATAAATTTGAATTGACATGATCTACTAGTCTCTTTTGGTCTTTTATCTTGATGAAAGACATTGTTCTGCATTAGCACACTATGAAGATTTTCCTTGTTCTGGTTAAATGCTGGATTTAGTATAAACAATTTCACAGTATCCTTTTATTTGCTAAGCTAATACTAAGGTCAACTAGGAAAAGGAAAAAAAGAAAAAGATGACTGACGCAATTCCTGATAGTGTTTGTCAAAATCGATTGAAAATTTGTTAGGATTAGGGTTTATGGCCATCCAGTATAAATTTTGGGTATAGAGGCAAAACTGTAATTTTAAGAGGTCCAGGGGCAGATCTGTAATTTTGGGCTGAAAACCTTAGGTCAATGGTATTTTAGTAATTTAAGGGTGATGGCTCAGTAGGAGTTTAATTATAAATGGGGGCAGATTAGAGAGATGTCATATGTTGAATTTGGAGAAGAATTTGGTGAGAATAAGATTAGAATCCTTAGATCTGTTGGGAGAGTTCGGCTTCCTCTCGAATTGAAGCTTGGGAGAGCGGTCCTCCTCTCGAAAGAGGCCAACTATCATTGTATTTTCGTTTTATTATCAGTAAAATATCTCATTTTCTTTCAAAACCTCTCTTTAAGCCCTAAAAATCCCACCTTTGAAATAAAAATATTTTCATCAAAAAACCCCTACTTTATCTCTCAAATTTTTAGAAAATCCTATCAAATTGGTATCAGAGTATAGATCCTGATGACGACGAGGAGAGCATAGATCCTGATGACGGCGACGAGAAAGGTGGATGCTTGGGAGGAATAGCTGCAAGCGATATTTGAGAATATGAAAGCCACCATGAAGCGACACTTTGAGGAGACGAGAACACAATTATGAAGAAATTTTGGAGATCTTTCGCCAAAGCCACCTGAATCGAGATTTGAAGAAAGATGAAACCAACGACGCAGATCTAGGGCTAAAGGCGATGCTTTTGGCCAAGGAAAAGAAGAAAGGAGAAAGATGTCACCTTGGATGAGGATCTTCAATAAATCAACGATGGATCGTGCACGTGTGGCTCAAATCCTCCTCTAAAATCAAGGAGGAATGCGATCGAGGTGGATGGATAAGGGGGAAGCCAAGACGACCCCCAAGGAGATTGGCAATCCGTGAGCGGGCCGCCAGGTGGCCACTGGCCTCCTGGCAGGTTGCCCAAGCCAGGCCTACTGACGGGCGAATGGTTACGGGAACGGTGACCCCCGAGGAATTTTCCATAGGGCCTGCGGGTCATGGTTGGTGGACGAAGCCCATCCTGAGCCTCTGCGACATCGGGTTGGGCCCGGCAGACATTCAAGCGAGGTTGGCGATCACCGTGGCATTTATCCAGGCATCGCGGAGGACGGTGGAGACTTGGGTGGCCGTACGACAGCGAGAGCGACACGCAAGGCATCGGTAGAGCCAAAGGAAGGCGACGGCTCTTTCGAGAGCAACGGTAATGGTGGCGGAGGCATTTTGAGTTTTGACCTAGGAGGGGACGAGCAACCTCGCTTGGAGTAGCGTGGCCCATGGATTTTATGCATCACCTTGAGGACAATGTGGGTTTTTGGAGGTGGAGTAATGTTAAGATTAGGTTTATGGTCATTTCTGGGCACATGGGCAAAAATGTAATTTCAGGGAAAATCCCATCTTCCCATCAAAAACCATATTTTTATCCCTCAAATCCCTAGAAAATCATATCAAAATTGATTCACATGCACTTGTTCAATTGAAGGGACCCTGTACCTTAATTGCTTTTTGGCTGATTTTGTTGTAGTTCACACCACAATTCAGCTTCTGGCATCTTTATACAAACTAACGAGGCAAACAGATAAGTATCACACATGAAGGCAGTAAGGAGCGGGCGGTAGGAAAATGATACTGGAAGACTGCTTCCAAAAGGATTTGGAAGTTGCTAATGTTTCTTGTTGACTCTTAGCAGATCTAACTGTAGATTGATTACTGTTTCCCACTGCAAGAGTTTAGTAAAGCTTTAATGTTATTAACATACTTAGAAAATATAGATGTTAGCTACACCTATTTCAACACAAATGTGATATTATTTAACAATCTTATGTCAAATATCAGGTTGAGTTATCTTTAATACATTGGATATAAATATAGGTGCATCCTCAAAATTGTTTATTTGCGCGCCAAAAAATTATTGCTAACGTCTTCTGTTACGTGCTGTTCACTCTCTTAAGGGACCAAGTATGTGACCAAGTATGTGAATCCTTCTTGAAACATTCCCACTTAAGATGTCGACAGTTTCATTCTGAACATCAATGATTTCTGTAGCTTCACATTGCACAAAATATAAAGTAATATTTGTAATGCAATAAATCTTTATATGCGATTTATATTTTTTGATGATTTAGATGTTGGTTTCTGACTGTCTGCTTTACCTGTCTGCAGACGGCTTCCAGGACTGCGGAGGCAGATTTGTCTCCTACTCACCCAATTCGATTGGGCTTAGCTTTGAATTTCTCTGTATTCTATTATGAGATCATGAATTTGCCTGAAAAGTTAGTAAGATATTAATTACATGATCATGTTCATACACTCCAATGTTATTATGTTCGCTATGATTTATATTTCTTTCTGAATAATCCAGGGCATGCCACCTCGCCAAAGAAGCGTTTGACGAAGCTATTTCAGAGCTAGATACATTGAGTGAAGAATCTTACAAGGATAGCACTTTGATTATGCAACTTTTGAGGGATAACCTTACCTTGTGGACTTCTGATATTCCTGAGGATGGAGGTAATTATCTGATTTCAAATATAAGCATGGTCTATGCATGTTAGCGTTTTGGCCGCGTTACATGAAGATTATCATTTATATACATTGAAACATTGTTGACTATTTTAATCTTTACACGTACAAAAGCTGTGAAAATTTTGAATTATGTCATATATATATGTATGTATATATATAGAATAATGGCTATCATACGCCATATGAGATATGCTCTTATACGCCCTTTCACATAAAGCAACCAAGTACCAGCCCACATGGGCTTGTACTTGGTTGCTTTATGTGGGAAGGCGTATGAGAGCATATCTCATATAGGCTGGTACTTGGTTGCTTTATGTGAGAGGGCGTATGAGAGCATATCTCATATGGTGTATGATAGCCATGATTCTCATATATATATATATGTATATGTATATGTTTGATTTTTTGGTTACTATAGCTCTTTCAACATACCATAAAGACATTATTTTATTGTGCTCTTTGATGTAACCTAGTTTTTGGGGCGTGTGCTTGCACGTTTGAGTAAAAAAAAGAACTTGTGAAAAGTAACAAGTGAAATAGACATATCTTTAATTATTAAATTCTTACAAATAATTTATGAATTTCATTATATATATAAAATTTGTTAGAATGGTTCAAGAAGGGATCCTATTAAATTATGAAAGTTGATTATGTTTAATTTTTCTATACAAAATAATTAGAACACTATATGTAATCATTAATTTTATATCCAAAGATTACTATAAAACTTTTTGTATAAAATTTGAAATGAAATGGAGTGATTTTATTTTTTTCTGAGAGATAGATGTAGATATACTTATAAATTTTATGGAGGGAAAATTGTACTTTTGTGGTAGTTTGTTTGTTATCATATACGATTAATACAAAATATTTTCTTGATTTCTATCCCCTAAGAATACGCAAATAGTAACACACCTAAGAGATGAATATTTAAGCTTTAAAAAATATATCAAATTATTGCTTACCTCAAATCTAAATATGGCATTTAATTTATGTAAAAAAGATATATGCAAATTTTGATAGATGCCAGAGGATATGATTTATCAAAGACATTGTAAAATAATATATATTGAAAAAATTTATGATGAATACTTACCAAGTTCTTACATATATCAATGGATAATAAATAAAACATCAATAAGATAATTTTTTATTCTATACATGTATTAAATTTAGATTTTAATAATCTTAAAGTTATATTCAAAAAGGTGTCTATATGTTTAAATTTGAGGAGGATAAAGACTGACAATTTTTAGGTTGGAAAGAGAAATTGAAATCTTTAAAATTATAGTATGAACAGCTTAATAAATCTTATCTACTACATATAATGGTGTATCACAAAATATAAATTTAAAATCTTCCAAGCTACCAGACTTGAAAATGCGCACGGAAAAAATAAGATTGCATGGGAGAGCTGGCGAATACATATGGCATGTTGTGATATATTCTAAAAAATTGAAAAAAAAAACTCTTTATTTTCATAATTACTTAAGTAGCCTTGTTTTAAGTATATATGTATAAAGCTTTGATAAAATAGATGACAATTACCCAATGGGCAAAATTCGCAGATGGAATCTACATGGTCTTTTTTGTATCTTCCGAATGTTTGCTTTTTATAGTAGTGCAAAACTGCAAATGAGTTGTTTGGTTTTAGAATTGTAATGGTCAATGGTTTCTTTATATTTAGGCCAGTTGACAGTTGGGCTAACTTCTAGGTATACATCCATAATCTCTGAAGTGTGCGAGAATTATGTGTCTACCACTTACAACCAATTGATTCATCATTTTTTTTCGTTGGTCATAGCATTTATTAGTGAGTATTATATCATTATAAGGTTGTAGTGTTTTTTGTTGATTCCTATAGTTTCCATGGAAAAGTTAAATTTAACCAATTGCTTTATGCTAGAGGAGAATTAAGAGGTTAAACCTAAGATATTTAGGACATTTATCCATCTACATGCAAGATATGAAATACTTATTAGCCTTTCAACTCACCTATCATACCTTTCTCAAGAATATGCATGAACTTAGTGTGATATGCCTACTTTTCTTTAGATATGGGAGTGAAGTGAGTCATTATTTTGAAGGATATTTTGTATATAAGTTGAAATACTTTTTTTTGAATGCTCGTAGAAAGACGAACTTAACAAGCTGTAATCAGTAACTTAATTGTTGTGTGACACTGTCTTGTGTCCACTGTCTGAATATTGTACACAAATATCATTTGCCAAAAAATAGGCGTAGTTGAGTACCGTTAATTATAGTGGTTCTAATGTCATTAGCAGATATGCATATTATTTGCAGAAGAATACTGGGGATCTTTTCCTATTTTTTGCCTGTGACATATAATGATAATGATAATAATATGGAAAACATATTTTCTGTTTACTAGGAGCTTTGTTGTGCTTGGCTGAGAGTATGCCAACAATGAATATGCTTTGATGCCAGTAGCCAGCATTACTGCTCCTCAAGGGAGCCATTTTGCTAGAAAAATTTGGCTGGTATTTTTCGTAGTTAGAGTGCAGTAAAAATTTCAAAATGGTGTTGAGTCTGCGAAAACAGTTGCTAAACAGTTGCTAAACTCTGCATTTATGAAGTCTAAAATGTTTTAGTAAATTGGCGACATGGGCTGCCGGTCTAAAGCAAATACCATGTAATTTGGGAGAATTTTCAAAAAAAAAATTGATTTTAAAAAATTCTAAAAAATTGAACAGTTTTGAAAAATATTATAGAAATCGAACAACTTTGGATTACATCGCTCGAAATTGGCTGCTTGTTTATATTCTAGTCAGTTTTAAACCCCGGGGTTAGAAACTGGGGATTTTGTATAGCAGGTTATGTAAGAACACATGGTTGGAAACCACTGCTTTTGGAACTGCTCTGCAGTATGGCAGACCCGATACTTAACAAAAACCTTGGGTTGGCGTGTACATCATATCTAAGATGGTACATGACTGTTTTTAATGTGAGCTTAATGAGCGGTTGGCACCATGTTTTCTTTGTGATGAATTTAATATGACATTGTAATTTGCGGCCTAAGTCTCAAATAGTAAAATAACACTACAATTTATCCTTATGTACCTTGTGTGCTTAGGCTAGACTTTTCATTCTACGAGGCAAAAATTCCGATAAGTTTCAATTGCTTATTGGGTTATCAGGTGCCGTCTCATATCAACTCCTCGGTCAAACCCTGATAGCCAATATCGGGCGGCAAAATTAGTGCCTATTTTTTATTTTTAGGGGAAATAATTAGCAAAAGCCTAGGGTTCCCCATCCCAGGTCTTTGTATAGCGGGCTTAACAAAAACCTGGGGTGTCCAACATTGGGTTTTGAAAACGACTTCAAAATAAAAAAAACTGACCAACTTCGAGAGCAAATGGTGACATGGACTGAAATTGGTCGATTTATGTAATATTTTTAGAACCTGATCAATTTTTATAATATCTTTCAAAGATTAGTTTTAAAAAAAAGAAGATTAGTTTTTTTTGAAAAAATGTCCTGGAATTTGTAACCTTGTTATTATCTGATATTAACCAGCCATACTAAAGGAAGCAAATGGTTGCGTTTGGAGGATATATCTCCTAAAAGTCAGCAGGAAGTTTAGATATTGTTATAGACGAAACCTGGAAACAGATTTTTCTCCCTGAAGTTTACCGGAGTGATTTTGCAAGACTTAGAAAGTGAATGCATCAAACACAGGATCATAAAAAATTGAGTAATGTGTGGAATAAATTCATTGTAATTATTGACTTTTTCCAATATTTAATTCTAGAATTATTAGGCCTTTTCCCGTACTATTGTTGCATATCTGATAATTCTGTGTTAATTCCTCAAATCAAGTAATTCGTATGACATTAATTGGCTTGTCCCGCAGATATTAGGGATAGTCTTGCACAGTAATCATTGACGAACAAAATTTCTAACATTCAGTCGTTTAATCTAACCTGAATCACTAATTTGGTCCACTTGATGCAATATTAGATTTGGAGAAGGAACATAGAAATAACACTATTTTGAGGGACAAATATTAAAGGATCATTGTTACTTTTATATTATTTTTTGAACATGGAAGAATTCATTGTTGGATCTTTTCTCTAATTTGAAATCTCTTGCTTCCAATAGATCGTAATCTTTGAGTATGATCGTTAATCAAGCCGAGCTTATAGTTGTTCCTGTATGTTCAATTATTTAAAGGAACTTAATATGTTTTTCAAGTTCAGCATCTATCAGTTATCAATCAAGCCGCAGTTGAACCTCAGTATTCTTGAGCTGATCCAAGAGGAGTCTATATGATGTGAAATGGAAGGAAATAAAGATGTGGTGGAAGAATTAGGTGAAGAACTAATTAGGGATTTCAACAATTAAATGATAACTTAGGCTTTAAGTTTCTCACCATGAAAATCGAACGAATACCGACTTCAACACATTGCACACGAATATTTTTTCAGACCTTTCCCTAGGCGATTCCTTACCTATTACACACCTCTCATGCAAAAGATTTTAAAGTTACATGCGTAGTTTATAAAGCTTTAATGTTTATTCAATCAATTATTCATATGTAAAAGTTTAATTGCATGCGCATATTTATAGGAGAAGAAACAAACTGTTATCTAAACTGATACTCAGACTTCTAAGAGGATTCAAACACCTAAATAAATAAAACTTAATAAAATAAGAGTCTTTTTTCAAAATAATTTTTTTAAAAGACAAAAAAACTCAAAAAGGACGCAGAACAATAAAATATATAATGACTCAAATAACACAGATTTAATTGACTCATACCAAAATACTAATATTAATCTAATTTGGATTTCCATCAATTTTCATTGGCTTTGACGCCACTTGGTGAATAGTGACAAGGGTGAACAGTGCGGAAGAAGTCAATTTTCTTTATAGTTGGAAAATATTCGTTCTCAAACTGTAAAATGATACAAAATATAAACGCGCAGACGATCATTTTTGAAAGAATGTACCAAAGTCATGAAAGACATGCAACCCTGCTGGCTGTAGACTATGGATGATCATGATAATTCTGAGCGTGTGACTAAGCCTGAGAGTGGACTGGGCTTGGACTTGGTGTCTCGAGCTTATACTCGATCACATGTTTAGCATTAAACACGGCTACGAATGCATGCTTGAGTTCAGACTCAATCCAGTCTCAGGTACCGGGAATGGTTCAGTATCGATCTCTGACTCCATGTTAGGAACATGATCCTTTTTCGCTCTACTTACTGTCTCACGTATAAATGTACAAATGTCTGTTAGTACACTATTTGCGAGTGATTTTACATTTGATATTTATTTCAATGCTGATTTGGTGGAGATTTAGGGAGGTATCAATGTTATAGGTTGATTTTTATCTTTGACTAACTCTTGTAAGCATGTCAATTTTAAGCCACTACTTTCAAGTTTTTCCATCTAAAATGTGCTTAGTATATAAATATTTATACTCATTTATCAAGTTATGACGAGAAAAAAGACGTAGATAATATTTTCAATCTTCATAGTCAGATTGATCAACATATCCATGAAAAGATATGATTTGTTTGAATGCATCACTTTCAAAAATACTTTTCGGTTGACACTTATATAGTGTTGATCTGTATGAATAATCCCATAACATGCCGTAAAATATACGCTTAAAATAGCTCAAATATATCAAGAGAGGTAGTTGGTTGATTTGGCTCGTAATTGGCACAGATGGTTTGAAAATCAGGCTTACACTCAGTAAAACATGCTTCAAAATTCAATAAACTGCTTATGGGTTGGGTCAGGTTGTTCTGCTAACGAGTATGAGTTCTTAGCTGATCTGCTATTTTAAATTCAAGTTGGATCCGAACTCCTAAGTGTAGATTGGATTCAAATCAGGTTCTTTGATTCGGGTTTGAATTGGATCGTAGGTTAAATAATCAAACAGATTGAAACTGGGTCTTGTCTGCAACGTCAATTTGAGTTCAGATTCAACCTTAATAAATTAAGTCAGGCTCATATCTGAATCTTAATCCAAATAGGGTTTGGGGTTGATCTCTTCAAAGCTTAGTGGTTCGGTTTCGCTTTGATCGAAGAGGTTACTTAATCAATGATGATAACAATGAAGAGGGCTCTGATCATCGGACGCTTTGACGATGCTGTGGCAGATCAATCATGAGGATATGGAGTGATAGACATGGTAGTCGAAGTGATATTTTCGCTGGTACTTAACAAGTACTTAACAATGACGTCGATGATCAAGGTGTGTCAACGGAACTTTTGGAGTGGATCTAAACGATGAAGAGGAGGCAAGGTCGGAAGAGAAAGATGATGATGGCAGTTGCGGTGAAATCTGAGGTGGTCGGGGGACGAGTGTGGTGGGCCTCTTGGAGATGAAATTGGGCTGATGCTGGATTTGGCTTAGGATTTTGAATTTTGGGTTTGATTTTGATGGGTTTGGTGATTTTTGGAAAGAAATTTGATTGGTTTGATGAAGAGGAAGATGTAGGAATGGCAATTTTGCAGGGCGGATAGGGTATTTAAATGCCCAAGCCCGACCTGCGGTCCAACCTAGGCAGCCTGCCATGGTTGATATCACACGATCATGGCCTACTCGCACGGGTCAGGCTGTCCCGCCCTAACATGCTTTTATAATTTTTTTATTTCTTTAAAGTTGTTAGGGACTCAAAGATTTAAGATTTGCAGGACATGCATTGCTTATTGATCAATCAAACATTATTTGAATTTAGAAAATATCGCATGCAGTTAAAGTGAAGGAGGTCAAGCCAGGACATCACTGTTTTATTAAAATAGTTATGTTAATCATGCCTCAAGATAATTAATCAACAAAAAAAATTTTCAAGCAAGTTTTCATCCCAAAAGGAACACACAATTAAATCTCAACAACATCAATATAAAAGAAATTGAAGGTTAAGAAGTAAAATAAATTGAAGGTCAACTTCTTCATTGCAACTTCAACTTTCAACTTCAACTGGACTATAATAATTAAAAAAGATATCAAATAAATAAAATGCAGAAACAGAAAAGATAACAAGTGACAATTACGGAAGAATTTTATAATACCTCACCCTCAATCTCCTTATCTGAACTCTCAAAAATCGAAGCATGTGCATGGGCCCTAGAACAACTACATACATCAATAATTGATAACATGATCAACACAATTTATAAAATGATATATTATCTTAATGTTCATATCTAAAATCAACTTAAAAAACAATTACCCTTTGAATCGACTAATAGCCAACTTTGTGAATACAATACGACCTTTATATTTTTCTCGTGGAGTCTATTATGATGAGGATCAATGACCATTCCACTTGTACTGAAAGCCGTATCCAAAGTCACAGTTGAACCAGGAATAGCCAGTATGTCTCTTGCAATCCTATGCAAGATATGATACTTATCCTTATTTGATTTCCACCGTGATAAGATGTCAAAATTGGGTATTTGTGGTAAAATATCCTCTTCCAATTACATATCCAACTCCGACCTTATCGGTTTTCTTTTCTTTTGAGAAGCATATAAATAAAACTTGCTGAGTTGAAAAAAATTTAGGAGTACTTACATTTGTTTCCGAACTACTCGTCCCACTAACATCATTCTCTGTATATTGTTCAAATAACCTACGACACAAAATAAGAATATTTTCTACTTACTATTCACCATCCTCGCGATAAATATCTAAAAAATAATATTCTAAAAGTTACTTTATACCGTGAATCAAGAACAGCTCCTACACCCATCCAAGCATGCACATCAGACCAATATTTTTCAAACTTCTTCACTATCTCCAAAGACATCATCTTAATGGCCTCAATACCACAAGTACGGCACCGATCCAAAGCTATACATTATCTCACAAATTATTGAAAAATACAAATTTGCTATAGATCATTTAGTTTCATAGAACACCCTAGTGGCTTTATAAAACATCTCCAACCTCTCATAAATCTCGCTAGCAAAGTCCAATCACGTTCATTAGGTACACATGGTTCACGTTGCTTTAAACAAAAAATACATCCGTGTATCATAAGGCATTGTGCAGCATCAAAAAAGTAGAATTCTAATGGGTTTTACAATCAAGTTCAAGCTTCTTGCCAATTAAAATCAAGCTGACGGGCGGTTTCCTCAAACTTTTCACATCTCTATGGTGTCCCCGTCCAATATGTACCACTATCATGCATTCTTTCAATCGACTTTCTGATGACTTCCAAACCTTGCTTCACAATCAAATTAAGAATGTCTGTCCCACGTCGCATATGGATCAAACTCTCATCGACTAAAAGAGACGCCACATTATGCTTATCCAAAAATAAAGTCATCACATCATTAGTTGACCAATTATTCATCGTGATAGTGAATAATTTATTATCAATATTCCAATCCATTAAGCATTGCAATAGAGCTTCATATAGATTTTCAGTAGTATATGGTTATACTGGGCATGTCACATAAACAAATCTACAAATTTTCCAAAAATAAAATATGAAAATTTATACTAAAACATATAACACAATTAACTTCTAGTATTTAGGTAAAATCTATACCAAAAATTGTAACTAATTAAAGATAATACCTGATAATTTAGAAATCTCTGTGAAGCTCTATTGCAATGCTTAATGGATTCGAACATTGATAACAAAGTATACACTATCACGGTGGATAATTGTTCAACTAGTGGTGCGATGACGACTTTACTTTTGGATAAGCTTGATGAAGCGTCTCTTTTGGTTGATGGAGTTTGATCCATATGCGATATGCGATGGACATTCTTAATTTGATTGTGAAGGAAGGTTTAGAAGTCATCAGAGTCGATTGAAAGAAGACGTGATAATGTTGCATATTGGACGAGGACACCAAAGAGATGTGAAAAGTTTGAGGAAATTGCAAGCCAGATTAAAATTATAATTATAATCGGTAAGAAGCTTGAACTTGATTGTAAAATTTGTTACATTTCTACTTATTTGATGCTACACAATGCGTTATAATGCACATATTTATTTTATTGTTTGAAGCAACGTGAACCAAAGTTTACATGCGTGTATAATGAATGTGATTGGAACTTAACTAGCGAGATTTGTAAGATGTTGGAGATGTTTTATAAAGCCACTAGGGTGTTATATGGAACTAAATGCCTTACAATGAATTTGTATTTTTCAATAATTTGTGAGATAAATGTAGTTTTGGATCAGTGATGTACTTGTGGCACTAAGGCCATTGAGATGTCTTTGGAGATGGTGAAGAAGTTTGAGAAAGGCGCATGCTTTGAAGAGGGTATGAGCTGTTCTTGATCCAAGGTATGAAGTGACTATTACAATATTATTTTTCAGATATTCATCACAAGGATGGTGAATATGAGGTAGAAAAGTGATGGGCCTCTGGCCCAGCCGCAGCCGCAGCCACCCCTACGGGTTTACACCCGCAGGCCCAGGCCGCAGCCCCTCTTGGCTCCGAGTCAATCCCCACTAGTCCTAGGATTGCCGAATCCCCATAGTCCTAGGATTGCCTAATCCCCCTAGTCCTAGGATTGCCCTAGTTTCTATTATAAATAGGGGGAGTCTCTCTTGTATGCCTATGCTAATTTGATGATTGTTATTTGGTGATTCCATAGGTAGACGAGTGCAGACATCCTTTAGGCGTCTTGGGAGGAGAGCACACCTCTTTTGTGCTCAATTATCTTTCTATTTTGCTATTTGTTTTCTAATAAAAATTCCATCTTTGTTAGTTCCTAACAATTTGGTGTCAGAGCACGTGACGATCCATGGCGGCTTCAACAAGATCACAAGACAAATTTGAGGCGTTGGAGGCGAAATTCACGGGCGAAATTGAGGCAATCAAAAAGTCCTTGGCGGGAAACGACGAATCCATGGCGAAATTAACTACATCCATCTCCCAATTGGCGTCAAATCAAGCAAAGCACGACGATCAATTCGCGCAATTGATGGGAGCCCTAAATCAATTGGCGACGAACTCCAAAGGCGACGGGAGCCCTAATCCGATGCAAAAGACGGCAACTTTGAAGAAGGAGAAGGAAAAAGAGGAGATTCTTCCCCAAAATCAACCATACTACGTGGAGGAATTGGATGATGAAGACGACGACGAGCCGTGGAGGGTGGACTACCGCGAGGAGGTACGTCGGAAGGCGGTGGAGAGCCAAAGGGGGGGCGGCGGCCCTAGCCGCCCAAATTGGGAGCGCCACGGCCAAGGGGAGATCCGGCCGAACCCCCTTAGCCATCGGGAGATGCGGACGACACATGAGAGGGGCGGGGGCCTTCCCCCGCCTGCGCCGGGCCCCGACAGGGGGGCCAGGCCCCGCCGGGGCTCGGCAGGGTCCGCCGGCCCTGCCAGAGGCCCGGCAGGGCCTGCCGCCCCTCCGGCAGCCCCGGAGGGGCCCGACAGAGCAGCAGAGGGGGCCGGAGCCCCCCTGGCAGCCGCCAGGGGGGAGGAGCATCATGGCAGGGCCGGGGGGGGGGGCGGGGACCCCACTGGCAGCACCCCGAAGGAGGGGGAGCGCGCGGACAGCCACCCGATGGAGTTTTTGAGCCCCCGGGACGACAGACAGCGAGCGAGGAGGGTTACGGGCGGTTTTCGGGAGGTTTTTGCGACCCTCCGGAGCGTCGACCAGCATCTGATGATCCTTTCCACGACGACGGACGAGGGAGAGACTACTATTCTGACGGCAGGGGTGGCTACGAGGCGGAGTTCGGCGATGATGCAGGATGAGACGATTTTGAGGGCCGGCGAGGAGATTACCGTGGAGACCACGGGGGACGCGGAGGGGGACCACCTAGGCGCTTCGAGACCGTGGACGCTCGGAGACAGCATTACCGGCCGTCGCACAGAGAGGAGGGGAGGCTTGAGCAGGGGCGTTTAGGAGGAGATTGCCGCGTCCGGAAGCTGAAGATGCCGCTATTTTCCGGGGAGGACCCACACGCCTGGTTGTTTACTGCAGAGAGATATTTCACGGCACACCACATGACCGAGGCCCAGAAGCTAGAGGCAGTGGCGATCTGCATGGAGGGGCATGCTTTGGGATGGTTCCAGTGGAAGGAGAGGCGGCAACAGATAAGGAGCTGGGAGGAGCTGAAGGACATGGTGCTGGAGAAGTTTAGAGACCCCCGCCTGGGGAACTTACACGAGCAGTTGTACGCCCTCAGGCAGGAGGGGCCGGTGCGGGATTACATCGAGAGGTTCGAGACACTGGCGGGACGAGTACATGGCGTGTCGGACGAGTCACTAGAGGGCACCTTTCTGAAGGGGTTGCGCCCTAGCCTGCGAGCAGCGGTGAGACCCTACAAGCCCAGGGGGCTTTCAGAGGTCATAGAGATGGCCCAGATGGTGGAGGATGCACAGACCGAAGATAGGCGGGTCCGGAGCAGCTACAGCAGTCAGACATCGAGGGGCGCCCCATCTGGGGCTGGAGGAGCAGGTACCACCGCAGGGGGGATCCAGACGAGCCGGGAGAAGACTGGAGAGAAGAGTAGAGCGACAGTGACTGGAGGACAGTTCAGACGCATGACGGACGCGGAGATGAGGGAAAAGCAGCAGAAGGGCTTGTTATTCCGATGTGATGAGCGGTTTTCGCCAGGCCACCGATGCGCGGGGCGCAAGCTCCAGGCGATCCTATTGGAGGACGACGACGGTGAGTCTGATGTCGAGGAGGGGGCCGCTGAGGCAGAGGAGGAGCTGGAGGGCCAGCAGCTAGACGTGGCGTAGGTGTCCCTCAACTCCGTGGTATGGTTCACACCGAACCATACCATGAAGCTGAGGGGAGAGGTCGGCGACCGGGAGGTGACTGTGCTGATTGATAGTGGGGCCACCCACAATTTCATTTCCAGGAGGGTGGTGACACAGCTGGGGCTTCAGCTGACAGATTGCGGCAGCTTTATTTTGATGATGGGGACAGGGAAGAAGGAGAGCAGCCGAGGAGTTTGCAGGGGACTGGTGCTGACCATGCAGGGAATACAGATTATTGCAGATTTTTTACCTCTCGACCTCGGGAGCACCGACGTCATCTTGGGCATGACCTGGCTACAGACATTAGGAGAGATGACCATAAATTGGAAGCTGCTACGGATGGAGTTTCAGGAGGCAGGGAGAGCGGTGATACTCCAGGGAGACCCTAGCCTCTGTAGGGTTTTGGTCTCTCTGAAGACTATGTTTAGGACCATCCGGACAGAGGGAGGAGGATACCTAGTAGAGCTGCACACTTTGACAGGTGAGGGAGGCGCAGAGGCCAGTACAGAGCAGCCCATTCCAGGAGAGGTTCAGCAGCTGATGGACCAGTTCGAGGAGATCTTCCAGGAGCCTCGGGGTCTTTCACCACCACGGGACCACGAGCACGCCATTGTTCTACCAGAGGGTGTTTCCCCCATTAGCGTGCGGCCCTACCGATACCCTCAGCATCAGACGGACGAGATAGAGAGGATGGTTTCCGAGATGGTGCAGGCAGGGGTGATCCAGCCGAGCGTAAGCCCGTTCTCCAGCCCAGTGTTGCTAGTGAAGAAGAAGGATGGTAGTTGGCAGTTTTGCGTGGACTACAGGACGCTGAACAAGGAGACGGTCCCTGATAAATTCCTGATACCTGTGATTGATGAGCTCATGGACGAGCTACACGGAGCAGCCTGGTTCAGATCTTAAGTCAGGCTATCACCAGATACGGATACGACGGGAGGATGTGCCCAAGACGGCGTTCAGGACGCATGAGGGCCACTACGAGTTCCTGGTCATGCCCTTTGGGTTGACCAACGCCCCGGCCACCTTTCAGGCTCTCATGAATAAGGTATTTTGTCCCTTTCTCAGACGATTCGTACTAGTCTTTTTCGACGATATTTTGGTGTACAGTCGTACTCTGGAGGAGCATTTGGACCACCTGCAGGTTGTTTTTCAGGAGCTGCAGTACCATCAGCTATATTTGAACAGAAAGAAGTGTCTATTCAGGCAGCCGCAGGTGGAGTATCTGGGACACGTGGTCTCAGCAGGAGGGATAGCCGCCGATAGAGCGAAGATAGCGGCCATGCTGGATTGGCCGCGTCCTACTACTCTCAGAGGGCTACGGGGCTTCTTGGGCCTTACAGGTTACTACCGCAGATTCGTAGAGGGTTATGGGACGATCGCCTGGCCATTGACGGAGCTATTGAAGAAGAATCAGTTCCATTGGGGGGAGGAGGCGACGACAGCTTTTGAGGCCCTGAAAAGGGCAATGACCACTGTGCCAGTATTGGCGTTGCCCGACTTCACCAGACCATTCGTAGTAGAGGCGGACGCATCAGGACATGGGCTGGGAGCAGTACTGATGCATGAGCAGCGTCCCATAGCTTACTACAGCCAGGTGCTAACCACGAGGGCCCGATTGCGATCGGTCTATGAGAGGGAGCTGATGGCGATAATGTTGTCCATACAGAAGTGGAGACCATATTTATTGGGACGGAGCTTCATAGTGCGCACGGATCAGCGGAGCTTAAAATACCTGTTAGAGCAGCGGATGGTAGCAGAGGAGCATCAGAAGTGGCTGCGAAAGCTGATGGGCTATAGGTTTGAGATCGAGTACCGCCCAGGATTGGAGAACAAGGCAGCAGATGCGTTATCTCGGCGGGAGGAAGAGACGGAGTTAGCGGCCCTTACGGTGTCGATCCTAGAGGATTGGGGCCCATTGCAGCAGGAGGTGGAGCAGGACCCGGAGTTGGAGGTTATACGAGAGGCCCTTTTACAGGGGTCGACTGAGTACCCGGGATATTCTTTGCAGGATGAGCGGCTACTTTACTGGGGGCGGCTGGTGATATCGAGGACTTCTACTTTTATACCGACCATCTTCAGGGAGTTCCACGGCAGTGCTATAGGAGGACATTCTGGAGTCCTCAAGACCTACCAGCGGCTATCACGTCTACTGGAAGGGACAAAAGAAGGATGTGGCAAGGATGGTGGCAGAGTGTGACGTGTGCCAGCGTCACAAATATCAGGCCATGTCCCCAGGAGGACTACTACAGCCGCTATCTTTACCAGACAGAGTTTGGGAGGACCTCTCTATGGACTTCATCGATGGATTGCCTAAGGCGGGCGGTTACAGCGTCATTTTTGTTATGGTAGATCGCCTCAGCAAATATGCACATTTTATCCCGCTTAAGCATCCTTACAGCGCCGTTTCAGTGGCAGAGATTTTTGTGAGAGAGGTCATTCGTTTGCATGGCCCGCCGAAGTCCATAGTCTCGGATAGAGACAAGGTATTCTAGAGCAAGTTTTGGCAGAAGCTTTTTAGACTACATGGGACGGCCTTGAAGCGGAGCACAGCTTATCATCCCCAGACTGACGGTCAAACGGAGGTGGTCAATAGGAGTGTGGAGACTTACCTACGATGCTTCATCTCGGAGAATCCTAAGGAGTGGGCACGTTGGCTGTCGTGGGCGGAATACTGGTACAATACTTCATATCACACAGCGGCGCAGACTATACCTTTCAGGATTTTGTATGGTAGGGATCCTCCGCACTTACTTCATTACGGTCATGAGACTACTCCGGTATTAAATGTCGAGCAGTACCTGGCAGAGAGGGACTTGATTCTAGAAGAGCTGAAGCTCCGCTTGGCGAGGGCTCAGCAGGTGATGAAGGATTGGGCAGACTTACACCGTCGAGACGTACACTTTGAGGTCGGTGATATGGTCTATCTGAAGCTAAGGCCCTACAGGCAGATGTCGGTGGCTCATAGGAGGAATGAAAAGTTGGCGCCGAGGTATTTTGGACCTTTCGAGGTCGCGGCGATGATAGGACCGGTGGCCTACAGATTGCGCCTACCCCCAGGATCTACCATTCACCCAGTCTTCCATGTCTCACAGTTGCGTCAGGCCATTGGCAACCACACCTCTTTCCCTACATTACCAGAGACCCTTACTGCGGATATGGAGGTGAGGATGGAGCCCGAGTTACTAAAAGGGGTTCGGCAGAGTGACACAGGCGAGAGGCAGGTACTACTGCAGTGGAGGGGCTTACCAGAGCACGACAGCACGCGTGAAGACATGGATGATATGGTGGTGCGCTTTCCAGACTTCCACCTTGAGGACAAGGTGGCTCTTTGGGGAGGGAGTATTGATGGGCCTCTGGCCCAGCCGCAGCCGCAGCCACCCCTGCGGGTTTACACCCGCAGGCCCAGGCCGCAGCCCCTCTTGGCTCCGAGTCAATCCCCCTAGTCCTAGGATTGCCGAATCCCCCTAGTCCTAGGATTGTCCTAGTTTCTATTATAAATAGGGGGGAGTCTCTCTTGTATGCCTATGCTAATTTGATGATTGTTATTCGGTGATATGGTCTATCTGAAGCTAAGGCCCTACAGGCAGATGTCGGTGGCTCATAGGAGGAATGAAAAGTTGGCGCCGAGGTATTTTGGACCTTTCGAGGTCGCGGCGATGATAGGACCGGTGGCCTACAGATTGCGCCTACCCCCAGGATCTACCATTCACCCAGTCTTCCATGTCTCACAGTTGCGTCAGGCCATTGGCAACCACACCTCTTTCCCTACATTACCAGAGACCCTTACTGCGGATATGGAGGTGAGGATGGAGCCCGAGTTACTAAAAGGGGTTCGGCAGAGTGACACAGGCGAGAGGCAGGTACTACTGCAGTGGAGGGGCTTACCAGAGCACGACAGCACGCGTGAAGACATGGATGATATGGTGGTGCGCTTTCCAGACTTCCACCTTGAGGACAAGGTGGCTCTTTGGGGAGGGAGTATTGATGGGCCTCTGGCCCAGCCGCAGCCGCAGCCACCCCTGCGGGTTTACACCCGCAGGCCCAGGCCGCAGCCCCTCTTGGCTCCGAGTCAATCCCCCTAGTCCTAGGATTGCCGAATCCCCCTAGTCCTAGGATTGCCCTAGTTTCTATTATAAATAGGGGGAGTCTCTCTTGTATGCCTATGCTAATTTGATGATTGTTATTTGGTGATTCCAAAGGTAGACGAGTGCGGACGTCCTCTAGGCGTCTTGGGAGGAGAGCACACCTCTTTTGTGCTCAATTATCTTTCTATTTTGCTATTTGTTTTCTAATAAAAATTCCATCTTTGTTAGTTCCTAACAAAAAGATTCTTATTTTGTGTTGTATGCTACTTGAACAATATGAAAAGAAATAGAAATTGAATGATGTTGGTGGGACGAGTAGTTTGGAAACAAATGCGTGTAATCCTGAATTTTTTCAACTCAGCAAATTTAGTTTATATGCCTCTCAAAAGAAAAAGAAATTGATGAGGTCGAAGTTGAATATGTACTTGGAAAAGGATATTTTACTCCAAAGAGCCAATTTTTTTGTCTTATCGTGAAAATTAAATAAGGGTAAGTATCCAATATTGCATAGGATTTCCTGTTTCAACCGTGGATTCGGAGACTGCCTTCAGTACGAGTGGAATGGTCATTGGTCCTCATTGTAGTAGGCTCCACGAGAAAACCATAGATGCCTTAATGTGTGCACAAAGTTGGTTATTTGCTGTTTCGAAGGGTAATGATTTTAGATGTGAACAGTTAGTTACAATATACTTTTGTAAATTGTGTTCATGATTTTATCAAATATTGAAGTAGATGGTTCTTTTAGAGCTCATGCACATGCTTCGGTTTTTAGGATTCGGATGATGAGATTGTTGTGGTATTCTAAAATTCTTCATGTAATTGTTTCACTGGTTTTCTTTCTTGTTTTTACATTTTCTTTATGTGATATTTTTTAATTATTATAGGCTAGTTGAAGTTGCAGTGAAGAAGTTGACCTTCAATATCTTTTATATCAGTGTAGTGTAGCTGAGATTTAATAGTGTTGGGATGAAAACTTGCTTGGAAATTTTTTTGTTGATCAATTATCTTGAGGAATGGTTGATATAATAACTGTATAAAACAATGATATCCTAACTTCACCTCCTTAACTTTAACTGCATGTGCTATTTTCTGAATTCAAACAGTATTTGATTGATAAATAAGCAATGAAAAATAAGCAATGCAGGTCCTATAAATCTCAAGTCTTGAGTCCCTAACCACTATAAAGAAGATAAAAGAAAATAAAAATTATAAAAGCAGGTTAGGACGGGCAAGCGCGACCCGCGTGGGGCAGGTCGTGGGCCAGTGATGTCTGGCCCGCTTCGGGACACAGGCCACATCGGGCTTCCTATGCTGGACCACAGATTTAGACTGGCCTGCTTCGGGACACATGCCACAATGGGCTTCCTATGCTGGACCACATGTTGGGTCTGGGCATTTAAATACTCAGACCGCCCTGCAAAATTGCCATTCCTAGATAACACATACTAAATTGGCTTAAACATGAAAATACTAATATGAATCCAAGTTGGATTCCCATTAGTATATGCAAGATATATGACCGACCGAGTCCTTTCTATCCAAGCTTCCTTATTGTAAAGCTTATTTGTGTTTTAAGAGCCACCCCTCCCCGCGAAAAAAATATCTTGGCTTGTTTAGGTTATGCCACAAGCTCCTGCGAGCTTTTACCGAACCTTATCCAAACATTCTATGAGCATTGTTCCTGATCTCCTTTGCAACTTATATCGTAACTCAAATCTTCTTTGGATTTCATTGCTACGTCTAATATATTGCATAAACTTCAAATTAGGTTGCTAAAAACCACGGAATAATGATGTTTATACTTATTGTAGGCATCAATATGACATGGGAAAGTCAATAAACCTGATAGAACTGAGATAGAAGGCCACATGCACATAAAGGGAAACCCAAGTACAGCCTCTTCCTCTTCCTCCAAATAGGAAAATACTAAATATTTGGGAAAATACTAAATATTTAGGAAAATATTGATATTTCCATACTGATTTCTAGAGTGCCGGGGTTGATTGTGCATGGCGCCTGGGCCTTGCTATTTCTATTAGGTGGTTTCTTATTAACTTTCTGTCTAGGGAATCATGTAGCTCAGGTGACATCTGATCTAATAGATCAGGTGCAAGACACAAAAAGACGGGCCATGTGGAAAGTACAAGCTCATGCGTGGCTTGTACTTTCCAACTTTATGTGTCTTACCACCTGATCTATTAGATCAGGTGGCACCTTTTCTACATTATTCTCTTCTTTCTATATGCTATGTTTCTCGACGTACGAGCTCAATTACAAAAAGGAACACTAGTCCATATAGTATTAATCTCATTAAGACACTTTTTAAGTTTAGCTACTTTAGGCTACTTTTTAGATAATAGCAAAAGTCATCTACTGAAACTAAATATATCAATTTAAATTCGGGGGTTTTCGCATATTCATCCCTTAAATCTTGCATATTTTGATATATGTCCCTTAATTCTTCGTATTTTGAGTTTAATCCCTCAAATCTTAAGCTGTTAACCTAAATAGTCACTGCATTCTATATTCTGTTAAATAGTTAAATTAATTAATGATTAATTAACAATTAGTGTTAATTAACTAAGAATTAAGACCTAATGGGGGAGAGGCGGGAGAGTCAGAGGAGGGAAGGATGCGGTGGGAGGTGCAGGCGGTTAGGAGGGGGCGGAGATGGCTCCTCCCCATTCTCCCACCACCGCTCTCCCCCTCATCCACTCTCCTACCCGCCGCTGATCTCCCCTCTCCTCCCCGCCGCCGATCTCCCCCTCCCCCTCCTACCCGCTGCCAATCTCCCATCTGCCCCTCCTCCATGCCGCCGATCTCCCCCTCATCCCCCTCATCCCCACCGCCGATCCCTCCTCCCCCTTATCCCCCCTCCTCCACGTCGCCGAGCTCCCCCCTCATCCTCGTCGCCGATCTTCCACCCACCTCATCCCCCTCATCCCTCTCCTCCCCGCCTTCGATCCCCCGCCTCCTGCATCCCCCGCCTCCCCGTCGTCGCCCCTCCCATCACCGTCGCTGCCGCCGCGAACAGGCTGGACACATCAGCACTAACAGCTACGTCAGCACTAACGGAGTTTTAACAGAAAATTAGAGTGGGCCTATTTTGGTTATAGTTAATGATTTGAGGGATTAAACTCAAAATACAAAGAATTAAGGGATAAATACCAAAATATGCAAGATTTAAGGGATGAATATGCGAAAAACCCTTTAAATTAATACTCTTAAGAAAGAATAGAACTACAAAACTATACTGGAATATAAAACATTCTTTTTTCAATTTTTTGTTTGTTTTTTCTTTCTAATATCTTATTGCATTAGTTTTAAGTTGAGTAAATTTGTTTCCTACACGATTTGTTAATAATTTTTTAATTTTTCTCCAGAAGTGTTCTTTATGAATTATAAATTTGGACTGATTATCTTATTTTTAAAAACCTTTCATGTCCTATGTTCGTTTCAAATTACACTATAATTAAGAAATTTACTCATCTTAAAACTAATGCAATAAGATTCAATGACTCTTGGGTCCAAGATAAAGTCAATCCCACAAGCCTCTTATCCATTCTCGTGATGACGTATGAGATTCAATGACTCTTGGGTCCAAGATAAAGTAACAAAGTCAATGTTTTTTGAGTCATAATATGTTGAAGTACTTGTGTACTTTAGGGATGGCAAAATGAACCCGAACCCGGCCTCATTAACTGGGTATGGGTAGGGACTTAAATGGGTCGGGTAGAATCCAGGCTGACCCGGCTATCCTGGATTAATATTCGGGGCGGGTACATGTTTGACCTGTCAACCCAGTTCTACCCGAATTCTACCCGTTTTACGTTTCATTTGTATATATATTTCTATTATAACGTTGAAACTTGAAACACAATGGACATTGTGAATTTCGGTGAATGGTTTCAACTAATACACTCCTTCCAAGCGGCAAGTGTTCGATTCTTGTCATTGTGAAATGTAAAATTTTAAGTTAATTGCTAGTCTTCTTCTCCCAATGAATAATTTAAAAGTTTTCTAACAGCATCACTCTCTCATGGCAGCGGTGGGAATGTATTCATTCATTCCAGAGGTTAGGAGATCGATTCCTGTGGTCGGTCGTTCTTAACATATTTTTTTCAAAGGAAAAAACATTTATTCTTGCGGGTCGGGTTTAGGTAACCCGACAAATCGCCGGGTCAAGTATGGATTTTAGGTTCCCGACCCGAATTTGATCTGGGTCAGGTTTGGGTATGCTCCTAAACGGGTCGGGTCAGATTTGACCCGACCCGCGGGGCAGACGTGACTCGACCCATACCCGACCCGACCCGTTTGCTACCCCTAGTGTACTTAGAGTGATGCCAAACTTAGCGCATTTATTTGATCAGCACTCAAGATTTATTCTTTACATGGTAGCACATATTGTCTACTGCTGTAAAAAGTGACTAGTGAAACTCCACAAGTTTTTTAAAAATTGTAGTAGTTTTCGGTCAAAAAACATGATGTTTTGTATTTGAAAATTTTGAAGCATATTACATGTTTTCTTGCTTGTTAGATTGCTGAAATTTTGTGCCTCAATGCATGCAAATCTATGCCGTGTTTTGTTCCCAAGTTTATTGAACACATCGTGAAGCTTGACTGAATAGGCAAGGTCACTAATCTGCTTGCTTATTGCTTCTGTTGCATGCTAGCTGTAAGATGTACACACAATTTGTAATTTAGCTAATGTCATGGCTCAATTCTTTTGTTAAGATTTGATCAAAATAGTAATTCATTGCCCCCTCCCCGCCCTTTTTTAGGGCGGGTATGGGGGTCAGCTATGGTATGCAGATAGTAACATTGATGCACTTAAACTATCATAAGCTTATCCACCCTTTTTTGTGGAAAATTTCAATGCATTGAAGTGCAACTTGCCTTGCACTTATTTTTTTTCATCCGTCAGAGAAGTTAGTGCATTATCTTTGCAGAGTTGGAGAAGCCTAAATTACATTTAGTCTCATACACTTTGCACTTATATACCCTAACGTTCTTCGCCCTGTACTTAAATACCCTATTTTTAAAAAAATTTCACTTAAATACCATTCCTTGCATTTCCGTTCAAATCTGTTAGGAAAAAAATCATTTTGGACAATTGTACCCCTCAAACAAAACCAAAAACCCAAAATCATCAAAACTTGCACCAAAATTGCACTTGGTAAAACTTTATATGTTTAACTTTTTATTGATTAGGGTCGGGTAAATCGAATGACCAATGCAAACGTTACTATTTGATAGTGATTCCTACAATATATTTAAAAAAATATGAAAACCACCACAAATTAAATTTTCAATAAACCATATATCTAATTATCTAAGGAATGATTTAAAAAACAATAAATTTCGATCCAAAGAGATTATCTCAAAAATCCACCTCTTCTACTGTTCAAGGAAATCATAGAAGGAACTGATGGATGTGGTGGGATTTAGGGATTTGGTGGCGGATTTTAGGGTTTCGGTGGATGATTTGGAGAAGAAGGGGATAACTTAGGGTTCTTGGCTTCACACCAAAGATTTCAAGGCTTCACACCAAGGAAGAGGGGTTCCTTTCACAGGTAGGGGAGCCTTTTACAAGTTTTGGAGAAAATTCTCATTTTTCCATTCATTACTTGCAAGTCTAGTATCCTTTTATAGGCTTACAAACCAACTCTCTTTCTATTCCACCCGATGTGGTATTAAACTCCTAAAAGACTAAAACATTTAAATAGACTCCAAAATTCCTAAAGACTTACACTCAAAAATAAAATACAAATACAAATAAAATTCGTGATTGTATGCCTATCATGAACCCTTCAATTATATCTATACTATGATCTTTCTGTAATAATTGTAATTATTTAGGGACTAAATCTATTCAAGTTGATTGGGGAGTTATGGTTTTTAGTTTTTGCCCCCACAACGGGACATACGACGACTTTATTTTCTAATGGAGGGAATTATGTATTTTAGTGCAGAGGGTTATGGTATATATGTGCAATGAAACTTTGAGGCATTTTAGTGAAGTTAGCTGTTGGAAAAAAAATTAAATTACACAGTGATGTTCATATCGCCGCTTTTGCTCTGAATGATTTTTTATATTGTTAACTTTCTCAATACATTGTTTTGCATATATTGTTTTTATGTGTATTGGTTGCTGCATGATAATTCTATTCTGTCAAATGTTTGTTTTTATTCCCACAACAATAACAATAAGTGACACTATTACATGTGAAATATTTTTAAGGAAGACAATTCAATGTTGATGCGTCATAAAGATTTTAAGTTACTGGCTAATCAAGGATTTTTTTTCCTAAATATTATAATGCTCTTTTTTGGTTCGTTTGGAGGAAGTGTATGCTTCTGGGATCAGAGTCCAATGAAGCCACAAGGCTTTTTAACTGCAAAACCCTGTTTGATCAGAGTGCAGCTGTTTTGATAGTCTAAGTAATAGAGATTGTCACCTAATACACACATTTTAATGGCCTTTCATTCTTTTGTTTGGGTGTTATGTCTTTAGCGTGAGATAGTTCCTATTCAAGACGATATGTATTGTAAGTAATGATTTTACGTCGGCTTACCAACTACAAACATATGTATTTTGGTACTTTTTTTGCAGTTCGTTCGCATTTCTACCCCGAACCGCGTGTACTTCATGGCCTGTGACATTTGTAGGTGTGCGCTGTGCTTGTGATTCATGCATGCGAGTGCAAGAACTATTGAAAGTGAAACTCTACCAACGACTCAAGCAAACAGCTTGCCATATGTGCAAGTGGTGTTTATTAATGTTGATTTAATGCTCGCATATTGCAGTAGGCTTAAACCCACAGTGAATTTTTTAGATTATCAGATAACAGTTGAACTTTGCTTGTGGTGACGGTGCTTGTGAGTCAAATGTTAAAGTGGTTAGTAAGTTACATTTGAAATTGAAATTTTGAAATTTTAAATTCATTTTGTTATTTTGGGTTTATCTGGAATTCTGCCTTCAAGGGTTACGAACTTGACGAACAATGGGCTGATGAGCTGATAATGTTAGAAGTTGTCTTTCCATTTTTTATGGTTCTTGGCTTACCGCCACCAGTTTGGACTTGACGACAATTGATATTCTTAGGTGTGCCATGTGTTTGTTATGGTGCTTCTGAGTCAAATGTTAATTGGTTAGTAGGTTGAATATTGCTTTTCAGAATTCATTTTGCTATGTTGGTTACCTTGAAATCTCTCTTCGTTGGTTACAAACCTTTGATGAACAATGGGCAAGATGGGATCTTTAAGGTGCGTGTTAGCGTTTCTCTCCCCACACAACCCCACCCCACCCCACAACCAGCTTGGACTTGATGACAGTTGAGATTCTTAGGCGTGCACTGTGCTTGTGATATATGCGTTTGAGTGCAAGAACTATTGAAAGCAAAACTCTACCGACGATTAGCTTGCCAAATGTGCAAGCGGTGTTTAGCAATGCTGATTTAAAGTTGGTATGTTGCAGTAGGCTTAAGCCCTTAAGCCCGCAGTAGATTTTTTCATATTATCAGATAACGGCTGAACTTTGTTTGCGGTGATGGTGCTTGTGAGTCAAATGTTAATGGTCAGCAATTTGATTTAAATTCTCATTTTGCTATTTTTGCTTGGACATCTCTCTTCAAGGGTTACAAACCTTTGTCTGACGAGCAGTGATCTTAACATGTCAAAATTTGTCTGTCCATTTTTATGCGTTTTTTGTTAAAATATGTGAACGGCAATGTATTCATTCTGGGAGGATATAAAGCAACCTCTTATTTGTATTCGACTCATGCAGATGCTGCAGCAAAGGAAGTGAAGTAGCCGGGAAGGCTGGTGCGGGGGATGATGCGAGTTCATGAGTGTTAACAGAACGACGTTTTCTTCGATTTGAGGGGTTGTCTGTCGTTTATGTTGATAATGCTTCCGAATTCTCTTCAATTGCAGTGCAGGGGAATAGCCAGCAGCCAGCAGTCATGCCATGTATTTTTCACCCTCAATTTATATATTATGTTTGGGAAATTCTGCCCCCCAATTCTTGTTCTCGTTTGCCTGGATTTTGGTATTGCATTCTGACTCGAATCTTGTTGTGGGATCGGGCTTTGTTTATAGGCGAATTTCTGTTTTTGTCGCACTTTTTAGTTTATGATCTTAACTTTGAGATTTCAGCGACATGTTTTGGCTGTGGCTATGGCATGGGGGTGTTTTTTTTACAGTACGTGTATGGGCACATGCAAGATTTCCTTATTTGCTTTAGAGACCGAGATTCCTAATTTTCATGGGTCAAAGGATCATGAATGTAGCTGTTTTCTTGGGATAAATGTAGCTAGATCACATGAATGTATTGTTGTCTCGTAGGAAGTAATTATTGGACATTTATACAGAGATATGATTATCGGGTATGGATCATGTGGGGGAACACTTGATTGTTCCGGATCCTGTTGATTGATGACAAGCAAAAAAAACGGTAAGGGGGTGGTGAATAGTGTTCAAAAATTCTTTATAGAAACTCTTAAGTATTTTCTACTCAAGAGATCACTTTGAGTTATAAAAGAGATTCTTAGATAAAGTTATGCAGCGGAAATAAAAGATATGCTTGCAAGAAAGAACCAAACACAATATGCAATCGTAAACACAAAGATATTATCCTGGCTTGATCAAATCCTGACCTACATACAGACCATCCAGTCCCCAAGTCAACACTTGAGGTTTTCACTATTCACTTCTAAACCGGAAGAATAGTATAACCTTTCATCTATACTACAAACCTATGTAAGGAAACATACTCGATCAAATACGAGTGTGTCCATATCAACAAACTGAGAGTAACCGTCCCTCTTACAACACGAGAGAAATACTTGCAATATTTGTTGGAGAACAATTTACATATATCCTTGCGATGAAGCTCATGTGTAGACGTGAGTCACTATTAGGGTTTTGATCTCTAAAAAGATGTGGATATCTGAGGTGTAAGAGATCTAAGAATGGCCAAAAAATCAAGTAAAAAACTTCGAGTATAAGGGCCAAAATGGAATGGGGGGTTTTGAAAACTTTTTAAGCACCAAAAGATTTTTCTCACAAAAATACTAATCTTTTTTTGTTTTAAAAACACTGGGAATCAACTCATATTTGTTGGATAATGAGACACCATTCATGTTTGCATGATATTGTCTATTGCAATTGGTTTATGTAATACATACAAATTGTATGTCACCATGATCTTATTTGGTAGAATGAGTATTTACTATTGTGTAGCTCATTGTATAATTGGTGCATATAAGTAGGGGAAGCTCATTAGCATTGTGCTTTAATTCTTTGTGCTTTACATAATGTGTGTCATCATCAAAAAGGGGGAGATTGTTGAGTATTGGTGTTTCATACCAATCTTATTTTGACGATGATCACAACATCATGTTGTTGCTAATGACTCTCTTGTTTTAGTCTCACAGTTTCATTCCTAAAATATCTTTCTTGGAGGCTAATCACTTGGTGCAAGGATGGACATCAAGTAGAGAAGGGCCAAAGCTTGGCCTCAATGGGTGCCAAAGCTTGGAGATGATGGTGAGAATCAAGGCATCAAGATTGAAGACATAGACTCTAAGGAAAGCAATGTAATCCATGTATTATTAACTTTATTGCTTTCTCTCTCATTTGAGTCTAGGTTTATGTAATGCCTTGTTAGATGGTCTACTCATACATGCATATGCATCTAACCATCTTAGTGAGCCTTAGGATTATCATAGAATCCAACCCAATAGGTTCATCTTGTCCAAAAACTCATTTGGAGTCTCTGGCTTTCCATCAGTCACCTGATGAAGGATACATAGTCGAATGGGTGATTTTCAGCGCATGTAGATCCTTCTACAGCGCCTAATATGCACTGCTCAAGTCAACACTTCAATTGACTCAAAATTGAGCTTTACGTACAGTCGACTGCTGCTCAGTTTACAGTCGCATGTAGATTTACAGTCGCCTGGGAATTGGCCAACAGTCGTCTGAGTAGCGTAAGTGCAATCTCTGCATCTCTCTGTCTTTTCTCCATCTTTTACAGTAGACGACTGATGAAGGAATTACAGTCGCCTGACTATATGACAGTCGATTGTATTATTGACATCAGTCGCCTGTGTGCTTATCTGGAGAAAGAGTGCAGCTCTCTGTTTTATTCCATCCCATGCAGCAGTCACCTGCTGAATGATTAATGTCTCAGATTATAGCCGTTGGATATTTTCTAGTCGTTGATCAGTCGACTGTCTTTTGACTATCAGTCGACTGTTGATGTCGTTTTCACCCAGTTTCTAGCCGTTGCAGAATTAATCCTTTGGCTGTTTCCTTGGGTTTTGGGGTTTGATATAGGGTTCATATATATGTATATATATATATATATATATATATATATATATATATATATATATATATATATATATATATATATATATATGGGTGTGCTGCCATCTCTAGAACTTCTTGATGCTATTGAAAATCACAAGAGATCTATAAGCCACTTTCAAACTCCCTCATTTCCCTCTTTGAGCTCTCATTCCTCTTCATGCATTGAAGTCCAGCTCAAGGGAAATCATCCAAGTGCTTTCAAATATATCTCAACACTTGGAGATCCTATTCCATGCCTTGTATTCATCTATGAGTAAGCATCTCAAGGCATATGTAAGAGTATTTATTTTACTTGGTGAATTTGTAAAACTAATTCTCTTTGTGGGAATTAGTCTTTTTCTCTTTGTGGGAGTTTATCTCTTTGTGGGATTAGGATATTCTCTTGGTGGGAATAACTCTCTTGGTGGAATTTAGTGTCCTAGTGTAGGGCTAACCCTAATTCTCTGAGTGTGATTTGGTGATTCTCTTGGTGGGAGTCTTGACCCTCGTGTAGGGTTGGTGTTAGTGGTTGTGCCCTAGGCCAAACATTTGGACCTTTATGTTATGTCATTTTCATTTATAAAATGTTTCTCTTATTATTGTTATTATTATATTGCTTGCATGTTTTTTATAATAATGTTTGAATAGTTGTTTTATGCTATTCTAAACATCCCTAGTCATTCATCATTAAAGGTTTAATGAAGAATTAAGACTAGTATGAGTTTGGTAGATAATTATGAGATAATTATATGTATGGTGATACAAATCAAACTTATAGGTACTTGTTGGAGAACATGTACTGGATTGACTCGCTATGAGATCATTACATGGATTAGTGTCATAAATGATCTCATAATAGTTATGTCATTGAATCCTTAGACCTGAGCTGAGCTCATCACAGTTTCCTACATAAGGAACATCATATTTTGACATAATCAAACATTATCTTTAATCAGATAATCATAAAGGTTATAATCGAATATGATGTGAATTATGCAGAGCAAAGTGAATGAACAAGATGGAATTTGTCCCTCTACTATGAGAGATATCTAATGGGCCCCTCGATAAGTAGGACTGAGAAATGCATGACCGTGCTCAAATGAATGTCATTTGAATTTTTTTTCAATCTACTTAGTAAGCGAGAAATTAATTATTTGAACAATGTAAGTATGACACTGTCCGTAACTTATGTTCAAATAAGATATCGTGTGACAAAAGGATTATGATATGCTCTATTGGTTAAGTTAATATCGGACTAACGATATTCATATTACTTGGGTAGTCATAATGTCTTGCTAGAGACCAATTATGATTTGTGGGCTTCTAATGAGATTAGGACCACTGCCAATTTAATATGAGCCTATTGGGTCGCACACAAACAACGAAATGGATAGGATAGGATTTAAACATGATTTCGAATATGATTTGAAATCCGTAATAAGGTGAAATATCTTAACCGTCAGATATCGTATCTCGTTAAGATATTATCCCTAAGATATCGCCGCTTAACTGAAATACGTTAATGAGTTAACGTGGGATTCTTATCCCTAAGATAGCGTCGTGTAACTGAATGTTGTTAAGGGGTTAACATAGGATTCTATATAAGATATAGAATCACGATTTTCAGTTTTTACGTTTTTTGCAATCTATCTCCTCCGTTTTTGAGAAAAACAAAGAGCGAGAGAAACCCTAGTTGCGGAGAAGGAGTTAGCACCCTCGCAATTCCTGCCCGTGACGTTCGCGTGTGGATACCGATTGAGGGTGATCGTTCGTAGAGCAGCACCTACAGTCTGACAAATTCAGATCGTCAGAAAGGTTAGTAATTTATTCGAATCAATTAGAAACGCATGGATCTTGGTAGGTTTCTATTTTCCGCTGCGTATAAATTAGTTATGCATGATAGAAATCCTAACAGTTGGTTGGGTCCTTGTGTAGGGCATAAATCCTCTTGGTGGGGTATCTCCTTGTGAGATTTGTATTCACTTCTCTTTGTGGGAATATAGTGAATATTGGTGTGTCTGGACGTACCCAAGGTTGGGGAACCAGGGTAAAATCTTATGTTTGCGTTTGGATTGATTGTGTCAATTATTTCCTCTTGCATTTATAATTCTGCATTTGCAAGTTTAATTTTAATTGGACAATTTTATTGCCATTATACTATTCCCCCCTCTAGTGTGTGTTGTTAGTATTGCAAGGATAAGGCGATCCTTACAATTGGTATCAAAGCGAGGTTATAGCATTCTGCAACGATGGCATTCAACGCAACATTCGCGTCTCATGAAGAAGGTCATTCAACCGTTCGACCCCCGCTCTTCAACGGAACCAACTACCCAAGTTGGAAGATCAGGATGATGGTCTATTTGAAGGGTCACGACTTTTGAGACATCACGGAGTCGCTTTTTGAGGAGCCTACTTCACCTGCGACCTCTAGAACTAAAGCAGAGAAGGACTCGACCAGAGTCAATGCTAGGGCTATGTGTGTACTCCATTGCGCCCTCACTCCGGATGAGTTCGACCGCATCTCCATGTGCAAATCGGCCAACAGAATTTGGCATACATTGGAGATTTCTCATGAAGTGTTACTTCAACATAAGGAAGAGGTTGAACCAGTCAAGCCCGAGAAGAAAAGGGGGTTGCACTCCATGTTGAGAAGGAGTCATTCAAGTGGAAAAAGAAGTTCCAACAAGAAGCTCCTGTAGTGCCCTGTATAGCCACTGCACATGTACTAGAGGGGGGGGGGGGGGTGAATAGTACTTTTAAATAATAGGGAGAGTTATTCCTAATTATCGTGCAATTAACAAACAACAATGCGGAATAACAACGATCAACAAGAATAAATGCAAACGCAAACAAATGGTTTAATGGGTTCGGATCCACCCAAGTCTCCCCGACTTGTTCCCGGTGATCCTACGTCCCAACCACCCGGATCCCTTCCGGATACTTGAGTTAGAAAACCTCTAACCCAAGATTTCCAATATGCCCACTTGCGGAAACCCCACAAGTGCAATCGACCTACAATCGATGACCGTGAATCCCACAACCCGGGATCACGCAAAACCTCTCACAACCGAGAGTATACAATTCAAATATAACTGAAATGAAATGCTTACCAACAAAATACCTATGCCTTGAGATTTCTTACCAAATTAGGGCAAAGAGGATTTTGATGGAGGAAGAGTCACCAAACCCTAGCTTCAAGAAGATGACCAGCAATGGAAGCCTAGGGATGAGATGATGACCTAGAATCAAGCCATTGGCTTGGAAAGCTCACAACCAATGAATCTCTCTTGAGGAATAAGAGTGAGGGAGAGATTCTTGAGAATGGGAGAGCTTGAAGATGAGAGTTGAAAGCTTCTCTTTGAATCAATAGAACTCTGGAAATTGCAGCCTTAGATCCTATGAAATAACCCCTCCAGGTATTTAAAGGATCAAGGGAAAAGAGAGAAAGAAACGTCGCTTTCAAATCTCCAACGGAACTAAATCTGAAGCAGACTAGTCGGTCAAAGAACAACCACTGACCGACTAGTTCATCAACTAATCGGTCGGTGAAACAACATGAACCGACTAAGAGGTGAACAATGAACAGATGAAGATTTCAGACCTAGATAACTAGTCGGTCCAAGAAGACTTTCTGACCGACTAGTTTCACAACTAGTCGGTCGGCTAAACTTAGACCGACTAAGAGTCAAAAACTAATAGTCTGAATACAAATGATTTAGTCGGTCCAAGAACAAATGTTGACCGACTAGATCAACAACTAGTCGGTCACAAAACGTTCTTAGACCGACTAACGATAAACAGTAAGTTGGCATGAATTTGGAAAGCTCAACTAGTCGGTCCAAGAAGGATCACTGACCGACTAGTTTACCAACTAGTCGGTCGGTGAGTCAACATGGACCGACTAACTGTAAACAGTAAAGAGTTTAGAATAGAGAATGCAAACTAGTCGGTCCAAGAAGCTTTGCCGACCGACTAGATCACCATCTAGTCGGTTGGTTCTTCTTCTTGAACTAACTAACATGCACTAGAAGTCCCGAATCGAAGCGCGATGCTTCGGGAAAGATCGAACGGACTTCTACTAAGATCCTAGCTCTAAGGTGGGAGCGATATGAAGATAGAAATGTAAGAATTACTCAAGGCTTAACATTCTATAGATCGAAGCTAAAAGACTATAAATAAAACCTTAAGGAACGGTCTTCGAGAGCTTCGATCAAATCTTCATGACTTCCAAAATGGTCCAAAAGCTTCAACGAAGCTTTAGGCATTGAGTTCGTGCTTTGAGAAGTCTTAAGATGTCGCTTTGAGTGTTCTCGTGAATTTGGCGACGATCTCCATAACTACGCTCACAAATTGTTAGTTCATGATATATTTATGTTTGCTCATCATCCAAAACCAAATCCGGGGAGTCCAATACTCAACATTCTCCCCCTTTTTGGTGATGACAAACCAACATAAATAATAATAAAAAATAATGAACTAAATGGAATATACTTACTCCCCCTGCATTGATGACACATTAGTTCCATATGAAATAATAAGCACATACATCAAGCACACGAGGAAAGTAAAACTTCAAATCCAATATTTGAAATTTAGGATTTGAAATCCATTTTTATATCTTAACTCCCCCTGAATCTAACATATCAAATTAGATTCATGGTAAATTATCATTTAGCACATGCCATTATTATATCTCTCCCCCTTTGGCATAATCCAAAAGGAGCGGGAGGAAGCCAATGACAATAATTCATTAAGCATGGGAGTCTAAGAATACGACCACGTTTCATATGACACCAAAATAAAATTCGAATAAAATCAAAGCGTGTCAATGAGACCATAGTCGAAAATCGAAAACTTAAATCATCAAAATATCAAATGTAAATTCACTTATTGATGAAATGAATTTACTCTCCAATATCAACATTTATAGCTATTTTAGTGCATGGAAAACAATTCTATGTTTTCATACAACTAAAGCTATTGAATCAAAATAAATCGTCGAGCGACGAAATCAATATCAGAGACATACGTAAAATGTGCACAAAGGAATGAACCATCAGAAGAGTGGTGCACATCATAGAATATCAAATGTCACAATATCGATCGAAAATGAACATAAAGTAAAAGCACATCAAAACTAAGTGAAGTGTGCGATGAGAAGTGACAAGGTGATAAAGGCAATGTGAAAATCATCATAAACCTTTCAAAACATGTCATGCCATAAATAGATAGGAATTTCATAACATTTATGGCATTCACAATTCTATCATGCTAGGAGAAACGAAATGATACCAATGTAAAGAAATAGATTCTAACCAAGCATGCATTCAACCCTCATGGATACTAACTGTAATATCATACTTACAACATTAAGCTCCCCCTACATTGGTGCATTACCTAAGCACCATCAACTCCGTTTGAATGAAAGTCTTCGCAAATCGAGGAGTTGGTAGGGTTGGTATCCCACGGTGGATTGAACCTAGAAAACATCATTTTGGTATCCAAAAACCCTTTTGGATCCAATGGGTTAGACACCAAATTTGAAATACGAAATTAAAATAATTGTAACACATGAGTTAATGTAATCAAAATCAATTTTATAATCAAATGCATTGGTACCCATAACATGATCATAAACTCATGGTACCAAGCATTGAAGAGTTAAAGGAACTAACCCTTCGGAAACCAAGTCCAAGAGGAACTTGACTTTCCAACATAATCATCATTCAAAATAACATCATTAATATAGGATTGCACATAAACATTCATATTATGATTGCTAGTGTTCTTGGGACCCCAAATAGTGTAAATTTTGGGAATCCTCTTCCTAGTGGTTGCATGCACAAAAGGTTGATTTCTATGTGGTGCATGTGGCCTAGGAGCATGAGATCTAGCAATAGCATTATGATGAGCATGAGATCCATGATGTGGTGTAGCATACATACGTGGATAAGCATGAGGTGTGTATGCATGAGGATGATTATGAGAGAAGGCATTCACATGTGGATTAGATGTGTGAACATAAGCATTAGGATGTGCATGAGCATGATTACGTGCATGTGGGTGTCTCATATGAGTGTTTGCACGTGCTCGTGGGTGCGGAGCATAAAAATCATTATTTGCATGCACAGGTGGAGTAGGATGTGTGTTCCTACGTGGTATAGCATGTGAGTACAAAAATGCATGACCCCTCTTTGGAGGTCTACCCAAAGTGGGTTTCTTTCCAATCGGGGGTGTGTACGAAGTGGAAGCACTATTGGTAGGAGAACTACCAATGGGGTGTTTGCTCCCACTCGTCGAGGCATCGGATGTCGGCCTAACAAAGGTGGTAGGAGATTTGGATGAGTCTCCCATCTTATACCCCAAGCCAATGTGGTGTTTGGCCGGAAGTAAGTCATTTAGGATATTATCCAAATGGCCCTTACCTTTATTGAAATCATTGATACGGCCTAACGTGCACTCATACTTCTCTTTGAGAGAATGCAAAGAAGCATCCAAAGTGGATACTTGCGATGTGAGTGCATAAACACGTGATTGGAGATTCTTATTCTCAATACTCAAAGTTGAGTTTTGAGACGTCAAATCCGCTATCACATGTTCATCCGAATCCTTAACAAGAACATTCTCAAGTTGAGATTTGAGGGACTTCACCTCATTTCTCAACAAGCCATTATGAGTAAGCAAACTTGCTTTCTCATTGGCGAGTGTCTCAACAATGGTGTCATTGTTGGTGATGGTAGACTTAGGAGAGGTTTGGAGGCTAACAAGTTCATCTTTGGTCTTATTATATCTATCTACTAATTTAGTAAATTTAGACCAAATTTCTTGGTTTGCTAACCTCATTTCATCAATAGTAGGTTCTCCGCTTTCATCCTCGCTACCATCCTCGCTTTCATCCTCGCTTTCATCGAATGAGGACATTTCGATCTTTTGCCTCATTAGCCATGAAGCAAAGTTTTGCTTTCTCCACATGTCCAACATCCGACTCTCCACTTGAGGAATCCTCCTCGGAGTCAGTGAATGTGCCAACAAGTCCTTTCTTGTACTTTCTCGACTTGTCGTACTTCGATGCTTTCCCCTTCTCCTTGTGTTTGTAGAGAGGACAATCCGGTTTGATGTGTCCTGGCTTGTTACATTTATAACACACGGGAGTAGAAGCATTAGACGAAATAACTTTAGATTTACTCAAAAATTTACCTTTTCGGAAGAATCGATCGAACTTCCTTGCCATACGGGCAATGGATTTCATGTCCAATTCATCTTCCGATTCTTCATCATCGGTAGATGGAGCGGCCTTGAATGCAATCGCCTTTTTCTTTGGCTCGTCTTGCTTCAAGTACGCCTTCATCTTTGTAATGCCCTACAAGCTACTGCACAAGTACTAGAGGGGGGTGAATAGTACTTTAAAAATAACAAGGAGTATAATTCCAAATTATAGTGCAAACAACTACCAAAACAATTTGCGGAAGCTTAAATTGAATGACAACAACAAAATTAACAATGCTAACAAGAGATGTTAATGGGTTCGGATCCACCCAAGTCTCCCCGACTTGTTCCCGGTGATCCTACGTCCCAACCACCCGGATCCCCTCCGGATACTTGAGTTAGAAACCCTAACCCAAGATTTCCACTATGAATATCTTGTGAAAAACCTTCACAAGATCAAATCATACATGCAATGGCAATAGTGAATCCCACAACCCGGGATCACAACATTCTCTCACAACCGAGAGAATCAACAAGCAATATAAATGAGTTTATATTGAAATAAGCAATCTTACCACAAAATCCTATACCTTGAGTTTTTCTTACCAAATAGGTGAAAGGAAGGATTTGAGGAAGATGAAGTCACCAAGACCTAGCACCAAGGAAATGACCAGCAATAGGTGCCTAGGAGAGATTTGGAGACTTGAATCAAGCTAGAGCTTGAAGGGCTCACCAAGAACAAACTTCTCTCAAGATGGATTCTAGATCTAGAATGTGAGAGAATGGATTTCTTGTGAGGAAGAGAGCTTTTGAAATGAGTGAGAATGGCTATCTCTTTCTATCTCAATGAATCTCTTAATGGAAGCTCTCACCTAGAAAGAAATGACCTAGGTTCGTATTTATAGGGTCCCATAAAAACAAGTTAGGTCAATTCCCAACGGATAGAAATCTGAGGCAACTAGTCGGTCAAAGAACAACCACTGACCGACTAGTTCATCAACTAGTCGGTTAGTCAAACAACATGGACCGACTAAGAGAGGAACTGAGAAGAGATAGAAATTCAGACCTAGAAATCTAGTCGGTCCAAGAAGACATTCTGACCGACTAGTTTCACAACTAGTCGGTCAGACAGTGAACGTAGACCGACTAAGAGGCAAAATGAAATAGTCTGAATACAAATTGACTTAGTCGGTCCAAGAACAAAAGTTGACCGACTAGATTGTCAACTAGTCGGTCACCAAACGTTCTTTAGACCGACTAACGATAAACAGTAGCTAAGGAGAAATTTAGCATGTACAGTAAATCACAACTAGTCGGTCAAAGAAGCATCACTGACCGACTAGTTCACAAACTAGTCGGTCGGTGAGTCAACGTAGACCGACTAACTGTAAACAGTAAGGTGCAAGAAATTAAGGAAGCAAACTAGTCGGTCCAAGAAGCTCTGCTGACCGACTAGATCACCATCTAGTCAGTCAGTACTTCTTCTTGTACCAACTAATATGCACAAACAAGTCCGAATCGAAGTGCGACGCTTCGAGGAAGTTAGAATGAACTTGTACTAAGATCCTAGAGCTACGATATGAGCGTTATGAAGATAGAATCGTAAGATATACTCAAGGCTTAACATTCTATAGATCGAAGCTTAAAAGACTATAAATAAAACCTTAATAAACGGTCTTCGAGAGCTTCGATTAATTCTTCATGACTTCCAAAACGGCGCAAGAGCTTCAACGAAGCTTTAGGCATGAATACGAGCTTTGAGAAGTCTTGAGATGTCGCTTTGATTGTTCTCGTGAATTTGGCGACGATCTCCAATACTGCGCTCACAAATTGTTAGTTCATGAATTATTTATGTTTGCTCATCATCAAAACCAAATCCGGGGAGTCCAATATTCAACATTCTCCCCCTTTTTGGTGATGACAAACCAACATAAATAATAATCAAAAATAATGATTCAAATGTAAAATACTTACTCCCCCTGCATTGATGACACGTTAATTCCAAAATGAATATTTATAAATCGCATCAATCAGACGAGTAAGATATATAATGAGAATCGATTTTTGAAATATCGGATTTTGAAAATCCTTATATATATCTTAACTCCCCCTGAATCTAACACATCAAATTAGATTCTTGGAAAATGAGTTAAATTTTCATTTGACCTATTTATTATCATTATCTCTCCCCCTTTGGCATTATCCCAAAAACGGGGGGCATACAACGACAACAACTAGGAAACGGAAAATCCAACACCGGGAGTCGTAGACAATGACGATGGACCTAATTGACACCAAGGGAAAAGTGTGGAAATCAAATCAAGGTGTGCCAAATTGTCCATTATCAAAAAGAGATAATTAAAATCATCAAAAATACCAATTTTTTATTCATTTCTTGAATAAAGAAACATACTCTTCAATATTAAATATTCTTGGTTAAATTGGTGTATGGAAAACAATTCTATACAATTATAGAATTTCAATCTATTTAACCAAGTTTTTCAATCGTCGAGCGACGATTTCAGACATTGAATGAGAATTAAAATGTGCACGACGAAATAATACAAAGAGAAGATCGATGTATATATATAAAAACATCATGAGTACATCCAAAAAGATATCGACTACATCAAATGCAACATACCCATCAAAAAGAAATACATCATACATCATCGATACAACATCATCATCAGAACACCATCATCAACATCCAACAACAAAAAATAATACAACACATACACCGACATCCAACAAATCAAAATACAACAAATCAACACCCAAACTCCATCACATCCTAACCCAAAACACTCTCAAAAGGTGTATCATCCAAAGAGCAGTGGAGAGTCCTCGAAACAGACGATCACGAGGAAGTGGCTGGATCTGCAGTCTCCGTGGGTCCAGTCGACGGAGTGGACTCAGGCTCTGCAGGGAGGAGAGGCGTGTCAACAGACGGGATCGACTGGGCAGGAGTAGAAACGACGACGTCGGGCTCAACAGCAGGGGTCTCAACAGGAGTAACATCAGGCATGACGGGAGCAGGGTCGTCAACAGGAGCAGCAGCAGCCTCAGAAGTCTGAACTACTGGTGCAGAAGTCTCTGGATCACCGGAAGAGGTGCCATCTCCAGGAGCAGATGTGGTAGCAGCAGCAGCAACAGTGGCCTCATCACCACGAGCTAAGTAAGTGACAAGATCGTCAATATCCTCATCGTCCATCTCCTCGTCCTCAGACACGGAAGGAGGAAGCTCAATGCCCATCATACGAGCCATACGGCAAACTACCTCCTCGGTAGGAGCCAAACGCGACTCGTGCCGACGAAGTAGGCGTACGACATCATCTAATGTGGCAGAAGGAGTGGGGGCTGCAGCAGCTGAGGGAGTGGCCTGGGAAGCAGATGTGGTCGACCTCTGCACGTGACGAAGCGCCGCTAGAGATTTCTTAACGGCCGTCGCGTTCAGAGGAGGACCCAAAGGACGCTCATCATCAGGAGGGAGGGGAACACCGAAACGACGGAAAACCAAGGTCAACAGACATGGATATGGGATATGCGCAGATTTAGTGGTCTTGCGTATACACTCGAAAGAGTCCATCTTATCGAGTATAATGCGAGCCCAATTAATCTCGCTACCCATAAACAGAGCGTATATCAGTTTCAAAAACGGCTGAGATGGAAGAGATGAAGATCCATACTTGGGAAGAAGGCAGGATTTCAAGATCAGGTTAATCACCCAAGCATTCGGCTTGAATGATTTCGAAGGAACTCCTATGAATGCGGGGGGATAACCTGGAAGATTTTGCCTAGGGTCCGCTGATCTAAGGAAGAGATATCATCGACAGAGATGTCAGAAGGGAGGAGGCCACACGACAAGCAACCAATCAACTCCCCCAAGATTTCTGCCGTGAGGACTTTAGGAGTCCCCAAAACAGAAGTCTCAATGGAGTGGGTCTCGCCGTACTGACCCCGGACACGGTTGGCATAGAATAATTTGACCAGGCGAGGATATGGTCTAGGGTTCGCCTTAGCTTCAAATCGAAGGTACTCCAGTAGGCCACTATAGGAGAGAAGATCAGCAAGGCCAAGGAAATCAGAAAACTGAACGTAATGCTCTAACAGCAGTGGGCAGTGCTCTATACGGTTGTACGCTGCGAGACACTGAGGGTCATCGCGGCACAACGATATGTCCACACCGCCGACTGGCATAGTAGCTTTACCCTTAGCCTTACGGGACTTCGGAGGAGGTGGAGGAGGGGGTGGAGTGGGTGCCTTCTCGGGATGTTCAGGGGTGTATTCCTCATCGGTATAATCCTCGGAATCACTACCTGAACGCTCACCGGGAGGTGTGGGGGCACGGAACTTTTTAGGCTTAGTCTTGGGCTTGGACGATTGGCCGGTAGGTTTAGGCTTGGACGTCCTCTTCCTCTTCAACGGAGTTGAAGACGAAGAGGGGGGTCGAGTGGTCTTGGCCCTACGTTTGTGAGGGGTCGAAGCGGTAGCACCCTCTACGGTCATAGGGGATGCCCCGGAAGATGAAATCGGGATCCTCGTTCGTGCCATGATCTCGGCACAACGAGTACAATCAAACTATGAAGATAAGATCAAACACCCTAGCTCAAACCCTAGAATCCTACAACAAGCCCTAATAGAGTAAAACCGAAACCCTAGAACCCTAGGAAGTGAAAACACTAAATAGATCAAACCCTAGGAATGGAAAACGAGATCTAGAAGGGGGGGTTATACCTAGGAGAGAGGGTCGACGGCGACGGACGGCGGGGATGGCCGGAAAACTGGCCGGAAAGACGTCGGAAGTCGAAAGGTCTCGATGGGGTTTAGGGATTTTCGGGCTGGAGATGGAAATAGACCGACTAAAATGAAGAGTAGCTGGTTAGAAAGTGATGTAAGTCGGTCGAGAATGCGAAAAGACACGTTTGCCCTAGCGCACTTAGTCGGTCACAGTTCAAGCACTGACCGACTAGATTACGATCTAGTCGGTCGGTCAATGAGCTTGACCCGACTAAGTCGAAACAGAGGCCAACAGAAAGTTTTAGGGCAAGAGTTAGTCGGTCACAGTATATTCACTGACCGACTAGTTTTCAATCTAGTCGGTTGGTAAGTGTACTGTGACCGACTAAAAGAAGTCAAAGACAGGAGAAAGTTCAAAACTTGATCTAGACGGTCTGAGTTCACTAGCTGACCGACTAGATGAGCATCTAGTCGGTTGACTAATGAACTGAAACCTACTAGAAGAGTCCAAAAGTTGATAAATGAGTTCTCTTCAAAACCCACTTGGATGAAACATCGTAACTCTCTCATTAGTCATCTAAATTACCCCATAAAACGCCGAAATCTTAAATAAGACATTCAAATACGAATTCGAGCACAAATTCAAACATATCACATAAAATCCCCAAAAATTCAATAAATCTAGCATGAACGAAATATCGCGAAATCTAATAGCATGCAAGACAATTGAATGAAACATGAATCCTATATCTCGGATTCACCCATAATCCCCAATTCTCGACGCAACCGCACAAAGGAGTCCTCCTTTAGGGGTTTCGTGAAAATATCGGCGATTTGCTTTTGGGTTTCAACGTACACTAATATGATGTCCTTTTTAGCAACATGATCATCTAAAAAGTGGTGTCGGACATCTATGTGTTTAGATCGGGAATGGTGCACCGGATTCTTCGAAAGACAAATAGCACTTTGGTTATCCACCATGATAGGGCTAGTATCACAATGAATACCAAAATCCTTCAGTGTGTGTCTCATCCAAAGAACCTGGGCACAAGCGGCACCGGCGGCAATATATTCCGCCTCGGTGGTTGAAAGTGATACGGAATTTTGCTTCTTGGAAAACCAAGAGACAAGAGAATATCCTAGAAAATGGCAAGTGCCACTAGTACTTTTCCTGTCGGATTTGCATCCCGCATAATCGGCATCACTATATGAGACTAACTCATACGTGCTAGATTTTGGATAAAGTAATCCAAAATCAAGTGTATAACTTAGATAACGGAAAATACGTTTTACCGCTACTAAGTGAGACTCCTTAGGTTGAGACTGATAACGAGCACATATGCATACGGCAAACATAATATCGGGCCTACTTGCGGTAAGATAAAGTAAACTACCTATCATACCTCGATATAGACGAATGTCTACATCCTTACCGCCCGTATCCTTGTCAAGATGCGTAGTCGTGCTCATTGGAGTCTTTTTCCCGGAAGCACTCTCCATTCCAAATCGCTTAAGCAACTCCACCGTATACTTCGTTTGGTGGATGAAGATTGCATCGTTCAATTGGCGAATTTGGAGACCTAAGAAATATTTGAGTTCGCCCATGTGGCTCATCTCAAATTGTTCCTTCATAACATTAGAAAACTCTTCGCAAAGAGTGAAGTTAGTAGCACCGAAAATGATATCATCAACATAAATTTGAACTAATAAAATATCATTATTCGCATGCTTAACAAAAAGTGTAGAATCGGCTTCGCCCATTTTAAAATTCAAATCCAAAAGAAAATTCTTTAGGCGATCATACCAAGCTCGAGGAGCTTGTCTCAAACCATAAAGAGCTTTCTTTAGTTTAAAAACATGATTTGGAAATTTTTCATTTATGAAGCCCGGAGGTTGAGAAACGTAAACTTCCTCAACGACATCTCCGTTTAAAAATGCACTTTTAACATCCATTTGAAATAACTTAAAATTTTTATGGCATGCATAAGACAATAATAGTCTAATTGATTCTAATCTAGCTACCGGAGCGAAGGATTCTTCGAAATCGATACATTCCTCTTGGCGATAGCCTTGAGCAACTAACCGAGCTTTGTTCCGGACGACGACTTGGTTTTCGTCGGTTTTGTTCTTGAAGATCCACTTTGTCCCTATGATGGTGTGGTTCTTCGATGGCAAAGGAACAAGCTCCCATACCTCATTCCTCTCGAATTGAATGAGTTCCTCCTCCATGGCAAGGATCCAAGCACTATCTTCGCATGCTTCAACTATATTCTTTGGCTCTATCGATGAGGCAAAGGCACAATTGGCGAAGTGGTGGACTTGCGATCTCGTCTTGACACTATCATGAATATTGCCAATGACTTGCTCATGGGGATGGTCACGAACGGTATGAAGTCGCTTGGGAATACCTTGATCACTAGGCACATTCTCAACAACTTCATTAGTCGGGTTAGTATCAATAGAATCAATTGACTTAGAATTTTCAAACGAATCACATAAAACATCCATAGAGTCATCATCATTTGAAATTCTAGGAGTAGTAAAATTCTCATTAAAAGAGACATGAAGTGATTCCTCGATCGTAGAGGATCTTTTGTTGTATATCCGGTAGGCTTTGCTACGTGAGGAATACCCAACAAATATCCCCTCATCCGATCTCGGATCAAACTTGTCCAAATTATCATATGTGTTTTTAATAAAACATTTTGCGCCGAAAACACGAAAATGTTTAACTTGAGGCAATCTACCAAACAACAATTCATAGCAAGTTTGTTTGGTGCCGGGCCTCAAAAGTATTCTATTAAACACATAACAAGCGGTGTGTACCGCTTCCGCCCAAAATTGATAACCAAGTTGACTATCTTCGAGCATAGTGCGAGCACACTCCACAAGCGTTCTATTCTTCCTCTCAACAACACCATTTTGAGGAGGTGCACGAGGGAAAGAAAACGTGTGAGTAATTCCAAGATCATCACAAAAATTTGAGAAAGACTCATTCTCAAATTCACCCCCATGATCACTACGAATAGTGACAATGGTGGTTCCGATGAGATTTTGTACTTTCTTCACAAATATTGTGAAGTTTTCAAAAGCTTCATTTTTATTACATAAGAAAAATACCCATATAAATCTTGAATAATCATCAACGATGACTAGTCCATATCTTGCATTTCCTAAGGAAGCAACTCTAGTTGGTCCAAATAAATCTAGATGTAATAGCTCTAGTGGCCGTTTAGTAGAAATGCTTTTCTTAGGTTTAAATGAAGATTTAGGAAGCTTGCCACGTTGACAAGAATCACAAAAACTTTTCTTTTCAAAAACGAGCTTCGGAAAACCTTTAATGGAATTTAATTTTGAAAGCTTATAAAGTGTTCCAAAGTTCACATGTCCAAATCGTCGATGCCATAAGTGTTGTTCACTTGTGTTGGCAACGAGACATTGTTCATATGACTTAGGAAGATCCAAAATATAGATATCTTTATGGCGTGTGCCGGAAAATAATAATTTATTATTATCATTTGAAATATGACACAATCCTTTCGCAAAGCTAACTTTGTAACCTTTTTCACAAAGTTGGCTTATTGAAATAAGATTATGATTTAAACCATCAACTAGATAAACATCACTAATTAAGGGTTTAGATGGGTTACCCACTTTACCAACACCGACGATTGTTCCGCTCTCGTTGCCTACAAATACGACGCGATTTCCATTTGCAATGGGAACCACTCCGGAGAGCAATTGAGCGTCACCCGTCATGTGTTTTGAACACCCGCTATCGAGTATCCAATTCCCTTTGGAGCCAAATTTAAATTTGTTGCTCCTTTTCTTTTTCTTTTCCTTGAGTACCTAAAGATAGAAACTTTCATATCATGGTACCTAAGGTCATTGGGTCCAAGAGATTAGACCTTTGGAAGCCAAGTCCAATTGGACTTAGACTTCCCCACATAATTTCTACTATGCACAACATCCGAAAAATAAGCATTCATATACACTTGTTTTTCATCCATGCTTGTGTCCTTTGGGCTCCAAATAGTGAAAATTTTGGGAGCCATCATCCTATTGGGTGCATGCATGCGACGTTGATTTCTACGTGATGCATGTTGTGGATAGGCATACAGAACATGATGGAATGGTGCACGACGAGAATTATTCATATGATGAGGTGGATGAACATATGCATGTGTGGGAACACGTGCGTGAGGGTGTCTCACATTGTGTGCACGTGCCCGAGAATGTGTTGCATAAAAATCATCATATGTGTGAGACGGTGGAGTAGGACGTGTGTTCCTACGTGGCATGGTATTTGTGTACATATAAGCATGTCCCTTCTTTGGAGGTCCACCCAAAGTGGGTTTCTTTCCGAAAGAGGGTGTGGACGAGGTGGAAGCACCATTGGTAGATGAACTACCAATAGAGTGTTTGCTACCACTCGTAGAGTCACCGGAAGTTGGCCTAACAAAAGTAGTGGCCGCTTTGGATGGACATCCCATCGTATACCCCAAACCAATGTGGTGATTGGCCGGAAGTAAGTCACTTAGGATTTTATCCAAATGGTCCTTACCCTTATTGAATTTGTTAATTCGGCCTAATGTGTTCTCATATTTCTCTTTGAGAGAATGCATAGAAGTATCCAAGTTGGATACTTGCGATGTGAGCACATAAACACGAGATTTGAGTTTCTCGTTCTCAATACTCAAAGTCGAGTTTTGAGAAGTTAAATCCGCTATCCTATGTTCTTCCGGATCATCAATGCTAACATGTTCAAGTTTAGATTTGAGATTTACAATCTCATTTCTTAACTCTTCAACAACGGTGTCGTTGTTGGTGATGATAGTCTTAGGCGAGGTTTGAATGCTAGCTAGGTCATCTTTTACTTTAGTATATCTATTTACTAATTTAGTGTATTTAGACCATAAATGAGAGTTAGCATCCCTAAGATCATCCATAGTTACCTCATCGCCTTCGTCGTCGCTATCATCGGAGGAGGAAGATCCTTGATCATGCTCCTCTCTTGCCATGAAGCACATGTGCGCTTGCTCCACTTTCTCATCGTCCGACTCTCCGCTTGAGGAATCCTCGGAGTCGGTGAATGTTGCTCCGACAAGTCTCTTTTTTACCCCTTTTTGTACTACTTTGACTTGTCGAACTTCGGCGCCTTCCACTTCTCCTTTTGCTTGTTTTGAGGACAATCCGCTTTGATGTGTCCTGGCTTATTGCATTTAAAGCACAAAGGTGGAGAGGCGTTAGTAGAAGTAAATTTAGATTTTTGTTTGAAGTTACCCTTTCGGAAGAAGCGATTGAACTTCTTTGCCATGAGTGCAATGGATTCCATGTCCATTTCTTCTTCCGAGTCCTCATCATCGGTAGAGGTGGATGAAGCCGCCTTGAATGCAATCGCCTTTTTCTTAGACATGTCTTGGTTCAAATAGGACTTCATCTTTTCTTGTAACTTCACCTTGCTATCTTTGCATACCTCGTATGATATCAAAGTACCCATCAATTGAACTACAGTATACTTATTCATGTCATTACCTTCCTCGATGGCGAAGGTACGTTTCTCCCAAGAAGAAGGAAGTCCTTCGATAAGCTTCGAGCACTTCTCCTTTTGAGTGTAGGACTTGCCGAGGGCCTCTAACTCGTTTATTATGTCAACGAATCAAGCGTAATATTCCTTCATCTTCTCGCCCTGTTGCATATGAAACATTTCGTAATCTTTGTTTACGACTACGAGTTTAGAGTCTCTTACCCTACTCGTCCCTTCATGAAGTATGAGGAGGGAGTTCCAAATTTGATATGCACTCTTACATGTGCATATCTTATTGAAGTCCTCGGGCTCCAATGCGCATTGCAAGGCGTTCATTGCCTTGGCATTGCTTACCTCCGCGGCGATCTCCGCGGTAGTCCATTTCTCAAAGTCTTCTTCTTCGGGCTCGATGTATTCCTTCATTGTAGTCCTCCATAAGGATGCACTCCGGAGGAAGGTTTCCATCCGGCATTTCCAGTACCCGTAGTTGGTACCATTGAAGAATGGAGGCCTCGTATAGGAATGTCCTTCCATCACCGAAGATGCTCCTTCACGGTTCCTGAAGGTGTCATAGTTGGAAGGTGGACGCACGGTCTTGTTGTCGTTGGCAGACATAGCTAAGTATCTGGCTCTGATACCAAATGTAATGCCCTACAAGCTACTGCACAAGTACTAGAGGGGGGTGAATAGTACTTTAAAAATAACAAGGAGTATAATTCCAAATTATAGTGCAAACAACTACCAAAACAATTTGCGGAAGCTTAAATTGAATGACAACAACAAAATTAACAATGCTAACAAGAGATGTTAATGGGTTCAGATCCACCCAAGTCTCCCCGACTTGTTCCCGGTGATCCTACGTCCCAACCACCCGGATCCCCTCCGGATACTTGAGTTAGAAACCCTAACCCAAGATTTCCACTATGAATATCTTGTGAAAAACCTTCACAAGATCAAATCATACATGCAATGGCAATAGTGAATCCCACAACCCGGGATCACAACATTCTCTCACAACCGAGAGAATCAACAAGCAATATAAATGAGTTTATATTGAAATAAGCAATCTTACCACAAAATCCTATACCTTGAGTTTTTCTTACCAAATAGGTGAAAGGAAGGATTTGAGGAAGATGAAGTCACCAAGACCTAGCACCAAGGAAATGACCAGCAATAGGTGCCTAGGAGAGATTTGGAGACTTGAATCAAGCTAGAGCTTGAAGGGCTCACCAAGAACAAACTTCTCTCAAGATGGATTCTAGATCTAGAATGTGAGAGAATGGATTTCTTGTGAGGAAGAGAGCTTTTGAAATGAGTGAGAATGGCTATCTCTTTCTATCTCAATGAATCTCTTAATGGAAGCTCTCACCTAGAAAGAAATGACCTAGGTTCGTATTTATAGGGTCCCATAAAAACAAGTTAGGTCAATTCCCAACGGATAGAAATCTGAGGCAACTAGTCGGTCAAAGAACAACCACTGACCGACTAGTTCATCAACTAGTCGGTTAGTCAAACAACATGGACCGACTAAGAGAGGAACTGAGAAGAGATAGAAATTCAGACCTAGAAATCTAGTCGGTCCAAGAAGACATTCTGACCGACTAGTTTCACAACTAGTCGGTCAGACAGTGAACATAGACCGACTAAGAGGCAAAATGAAATAGTCTGAATACAAATTGACTTAGTCGGTCCAAGAACAAAAGTTGACCGACTAGATTGTCAACTAGTCGGTCACCAAACGTTCTTTAGACCGACTAACGATAAACAGTAGCTAAGGAGAAATTTAGCGTGTACAGTAAATCACAACTAGTCGGTCAAAGAAGCATCACTGACCGACTAGTTCACAAACTAGTCGGTCGGTGAGTCAACGTAGACCGACTAACTGTAAACAGTAAGGTGCAAGAAATTAAGGAAGCAAACTAGTCGGTCCAAGAAGCTCTGCTGACCGACTAGATCACCATCTAGTCGGTCAGTACTTCTTCTTGTACCAACTAATATGCACAAACAAGTCCGAATCGAAGTGCGACGCTTCGAGGAAGTTAGAATGAACTTGTACTAAGATCCTAGAGCTACGATATGAGCGTTATGAAGATAGAATCGTAAGATATACTCAAGGCTTAACATTCTATAGATCGAAGCTCAAAAGACTATAAATAAAACCTTAATAAACGGTCTTCGAGAGCTTCGATTAATTCTTCATGACTTCCAAAACGGCGCAAGAGCTTCAACGAAGCTTTAGGCATGAATACGAGCTTTGAGAAGTCTTGAGATGTCGCTTTGATTGTTCTCGTGAATTTGGCGACGATCTCCAATACTGCGCTCACAAATTGTTAGTTCATGAATTATTTATGTTTGCTCATCATCAAAACCAAATCCGGGGAGTCCAATATTCAACAATCTTTTCCCTCATCCGGATCTTACTATCCTTGCGTACCTCATAAGACAACAAGGTACCCATTAGTTGTACGACGGTATATTTATTCATGTCATTACCTTCCTCGATGGCGAAGGTACGCTTTTCCCAACATGATGGAAGACCGTCGATAATCTTTGAGCATTTCTCCTTTTGGGTGTAGGTTTTCCCAAGAGCTTCCAAGTCGTTGGATATATCCACGAAGCGAGCATAGTACTCCTTCATGGTTTCACCCTGCTCCATATGAAACAACTCAAATTCTTTGTTAGCATCGACGAGTTTAGAATCTTTTACCGTACTCGATCCTTCGTGCAATATGAGGAGTTGGTTCCATATTTGATATGCACTCTTACATGTGCATATCTTGTTGAAGTCCTCGGGCTCCAACACACAATTCAAGGCATTCATTGCCTTGGCATTGGCTACTTCCGCGGCGACCTCCACGGGAGTCCACTTCGCGAAATCTTCTTCGGAAGGCTCGACATACTCCGTCATGGTGGCTCTCCATAGTGAAGCGCTCCGGAGGAAAATTTGCATCCGACATTTTCAGTACCCATAGTTGGTACCGTTGAAGTGTAGAGGCCTGACTGAGGATAGTCCTTCCATAACTGAAGAAGCTCCATCACGGTTCTTGAAGACGTTGTAGTCGTTGTTCGTCATAGCTCTCAACTTTGGCTATGTGTAGCTTTGAACTTGGCTCTGATACCAATTGTAGTGCCATGTATAGCCACTGCACATGTACTCGAGGGGGGTGAATAGTACTTTTAAATAATAGGGAGAGTTATTCCTAATTATCGTGCAATTAACAAACAACAATGCGGAATAACAACGATCAACAAGAATAAATACCAACGCAAACAAATGGTTTAATGTGTTCGGATCCACCCAAGTCTCCCCGACTTGTTCCCGGTGATCCTACGTCCCAACCACCCGGATCCCTTCCGGATACTTGAGTTAGAAAACCTCTAACCCAAGATTTCCAATATGCCCACTTGCGGAAACCCCACAAGTGCAATCGACCTACAATCGATGACCGTGAATCCCACAACCCGGGATCACGCAAAACCTCTCACAACCGAGAGTATACAATTCAAATATAACTGAAATGAAATGCTTACCAACAAAATACCTATGCCTTGAGATTTCTTACCAAATTAGGGCAAAGAGGATTTTGATGGAGGAAGAGTCACCAAACCCTAGCTTCAAGAAGATGACCAGCAATGGAAGCCTAGGGATGAGATGATGACCTAGAATCAAGCCATTGGCTTGAAAGGCTCACAACCAATGAATCTCTCTTGAGGAATAAGAGTGAGGGAGAGATTCTTGAGAATGGGAGAGCTTGAAGATGAGAGTTGAAAGCTTCTCTTTGAATCAATAGAACTCTGGAAATAGCAGCCTTAGATCCTATGAAATAACCCCTCCAGGTATTTAAAGGATCAAGGGAAAAGAGAGAAAGAAACGTCGCTTTCAAATCTCCAACGGAACTAAATCTGAAGTAGACTAGTCGGTCAAAGAACAACCACTGACCGACTAGTTCATCAACTAGTCGGTCAGTGAAACAACATGAACCGACTAAGAGGTGAACAGTGAACAGATGAAGATTTCAGACCTAGATAACTAGTCGGTCCAAGAAGACTTTCTGACCGACTAGTTTCACAACTAGTCGATCGATCAATAAACTTAGACCGACTAAGAGTCAAAAACTAATAGTCTGAATACAAATGATTTAGTCGGTCCAAGAACAAATGTTGACCGACTAGATCAACAACTAGTCGGTCACAAAACGTTCTTAAACCAACTAACGATAAACAGTAAGTTGGCATGAATTTGGAAAGCTCAACTAGTCGGTCTAAGAAGGATCACTGATCGACTAGTTCACCAACTAGTCGGTCGGTGAGTCAACATGGACCGACTAACTGTAAACAGTAAAGAGCTTAGAATAGAGAAGGCAAACTAGTCGGTCCAAGAAGCTTTGCCGACCGACTAGATCACCATCTAGTCAGTTGGTTCTTCTTCTTGAACCAACTAACATGCACTAGAAGTCCCGAATCGAAGCGCGATGCTTCGGGAAAGATCGAACGGACTTCTACTAAGATCCTAGCTCTAAGGTGGGAGCGATATGAAGATAGAAATGTAAGAATTACTCAAGGCTTAACATTCTATAGATCGAAGCTAAAAGACTATAAATAAAACCTTAAGGAACGGTCTTCGAGAGCTTCGATCAAATCTTCATGACTTCCAAAATGGTCCAAAAGCTTCAACGAAGCTTTAGGCATTGAGAACGTGCTTTGAGAAGTCTTAAGATGTCGCTTTGAGTGTTCTCGTGAATTTGGCGACGATCTCCATAACTGCGCTCACAAATTGTTAGTTCATGATATATTTATGTTTGCTCATCATCCAAAACCAAATCCGGGGAGTCCAATACTCAACAGATCCGAGTGAAGAAGAAGAAGATGTAAGCGATGATGATTACATCGAGCTTGCCAAGCAATTCAAGAATTTCAAGGTATTCCTTAAGGACAAGCAAGGTAAATCTTCGTCAAAGTTTTCCTCCCAGTCTAACAAGTATACTTGTTTCAATTGCAGAGGAAAAAGGTCATCTTGCTACCGAATGCCCTTCCAAACCCACCAAAGATAACTATAAGGGTAAAGGGAAGAAATATTGGAAAGGCAATTCCGAAATCAAGAACCAAAAGAAGGGACTTATCGGTACTTTTGATGATTCCGATGTGGACACATCGAATGATGAAGAAGAGGATGACAAGGAGCACGATCACAGGTGTTTCATTGCTTTTGATGATTTTTCATCAATCTCCTCTAACTCAAGCGATGAAGTGATAGAGACGTGGCTAAACTACAAAGAAGAATGTTGCTTCATGGCTAATGGGGAAGAGTCTTCGTCAAGCTCAAGCGAGGAGGAAAGCGATGAGGAAGTTGACGAGGAACCTATGAGGAGCTCGAATACCGCCTAAATGTGGCCTCCAATTTGGCAAGTAAGTGCATCGACTCATATGATAAACTGAAAGCTAAACTTGATAATGCTATGAGTAGGGTGCATGCTTTAGAATCTACTAGTGTAAATAATCATGATGTGTTGCATGTCTGTGACACTAGTGAGAGGGATACACTTCTCTCTCAAGTTAAGGAATTGAGTTTAACTAATGAAAATCCTGTTGCTCAAAACATTAGCTTAGAAACTCGCATTCAACAACTTATGTTGAAATGTGAAGAGGAATCCCGTAAGCTCAAAAGATTTGTGTATTCTAGGGATTCACTCAACGATTTGCTGGAAAAACAACATCCGGCAAATCATAGAGGAGGTTTGGTTTATATTCAAAATGTGGTACCCAAACCCACCTCTAATTCCTCTTATGGTGCAAATACAAGAAATATTGCTAAAGCACCTAAGAAGAATCACCATGCTTTCTTGTACAACAATAACATCAACAAGAAGCATGTAGATCACAAGGTAATGAGGAAGAATGAAAAATCTTCATTTTTTGCTAAGAAGCAAAACCTCATTATTTGCATGCCAAGAAATTCGTTTCTACACCTAAGCATGACACATCCATCCATCTTGCAAAGGCAAAACCCTTGCATAGGAAATCCTTAAGTTTATGGATTCCCACTAAGGTTAGTGTGCAAGAGAGGGATAGCTACATCAACTCTCTAATTAGGGATGCGATCACCTCATGTGATTACATTAGGAAGTCAAACTCCTCTTGGGTTTGGTTTCCTAATGTTTAGGTTCCTCACACATATGCATATTGCATGGGTATTGTGCTTAAATGTTTGTTTTAGCATACCCATTGTGTGTGTGTGTTTCATGATTTTGAAAATATTTTCAAATTTATTCTTCTCATGAAAATGGGGACCTTAGGGATTATATTGACATGCATGCATTTTTGATCCATGTGTATGTCAATAATGGGAGTTAATATGTTGTATGTTTAAAATATTTTAAGACATATTTTCACTCTCATTTCGGGGGTTGTTTAACATCATTATTTACAATTGGTTATTTTTGGTCTCAAACCAAACCTCTTGTATATTGCCAACATGTTTCCTGTTATATTTGTTTTGGCAATTTTTTGTGTATCTTTGAAGCTTGATTTTTCCATATATATTGCTTTGATACACTTAGGGGCCATGGCTCCAATATTTGTATCAATTGATAAAGGGGATTATTTTCCAAGATTCTTTGTCTACAATTGGTATTATCTCAATTGCTAGAGATTGTTTATCTTCTATCTTTCAATTGGTATTAGATCCTAGAAGTCAATATTTGCACATTTCTATGATCTAGTAGGGGGAGCATGGGATAATGAATTGATACCCACTAAAATTTTCAATTTGGTATCATACATCTCCTTATTTCTTGCATATTGTCACATCTTTGATGAAGATGACAAAGGGGGATATTGTTGTTGTCCACCTTTTTGACGATGTCAAGGGGGAGAGATATATGCATTATGTAAATATATAGGGGGATATATATACATATGCATATGGGGAGAGATATATCTATGTGGAGAGATATATGTGATTAGATAAACCATTCATGTTTGCATGATATTGTCTATTGCAATTGGTTTATGTAATCCATACCTATTATATGTCAACATGATCTTATTTGGTAGAATGAGTATTTACTATTGTGTAGCTCATTGTATAATTGGTGCATATAAATAGGGGGAGCTCATTAGCATTGTGCTTTAATTCTTTGTGTTTTACATAATGTGTGTAACGGCCTGTATTTTTAGCCGTGCTTTAGTTCGTGTGTACCGGTATTTTTTCTTCAGTCATGAGTTAACTTTCCGTTCGTACGTATTGATGCGGGTGCGTCACTGTTTTCGTTTTATCGTGTCGTCAATTTTTACCATCAAGTCTAACTAAATTATTTAACTTATTATCATGCTAATTACCAATTGTTAAACACTTTAATTGTTTCACTAATTACTTTATGTTACTAATTACAAATTCTTATTGCTTTTAATTAATTTCACTAATTTCTTTTTAATGGTTACTAGTTAAATCTACTTAATTGCGTTTTTACCTTAACCCTATCCTAAACGACACCACACACGTTGATAAATCACAATTCTCCTCATTTGGTCAGAATTGGCTTTCTCCTTCGTTTAGGCAAAGCAACACGTTTCTCTCCCCGTTGGTCTAAAGATAGAACTAACTTCTATCCTAATCAAATTAAATGGAGTTTGACAATGGGAAGTGTTGTCTCCCAGGCTCATCTTCTTAAGCCAATCTCCCTGATGAACGAACCCTGCAAAATCGTTCTGCAAACCAGAAACAAATCATCACCAAAACCTGTTTTTCATCAACCCAAAATCCTACATCAGATTTCTCAAACCAAGAACCCATTTCAACCAAAATTCCCTCTGCAATCAAATCAACCAGCAAACAATTCCACCAAATTCGAACCCGAACCCAAATCAGATTTCTTCCCAAAAATCCTTCACCAAATTTCCAAACCATACATCTTCCCTGTCAAACCAACCTGCAAAATTTCCCACCTTCACGACAATCGTCAACCGTAACCTGCAAACCCAAATCCATTCCCCAAATCTGTTCTTCGTCTTCCCCAAACCCTCAAACAAATCTTCCCCAAACAATACAAACATCAAACCACAACAAACTCAATTTCAGAATCAACCAAACCCTATTCACCCAACCCAAACTGAAATTCAAATCAGAAAGAGGAGGATTTCAGATCTGAAGTGTGAAACTCAAAATCAAAAATACAAACCAAATATGAAATTAAAACTTTCAGATTCAAAGGAATAACCACACAAACTTCATCTTCCCTCCTTCCATCTTCCTTTACCCTCTCCCTAGGCCGACCCCTCACCCATACGCGAGCCGCCGCCGCCGCCGGAGGCCTGCCGCCGTGAAGCCGCCGCCGCCACCCAGGTCAGCCGCCGCCGCCGCCCACCGCCGCCGCCCAGGTCAGCCGCCTCCGTCCGTTCTTCCTCCCCGAGTGCAGGTGAGATGCCCCTCTTTGGTTTTCGCATAAGCTCCCTTGGATCTTGGATGGCTGCTGAACTTTGAAAAATAAAAGAAAAGAAAAGAAAACGAAAGAACAGGCATTGAAACGAAATGAGAAAGGGGAAGTGACAGAGATAGTTATATCCCTATGTAGTAATAAAGGGAGAGTAAGAGATGAGGCAGCCTTATTAAAGTTGAAGAGAGAGAAGTGTATGTTATGTTAATATAATGGTAGAGGGATGCTATTGTTATATTTGTAAGAGTAGATGAATTATTAATTATCATGTTAGCCATGTAATTAACTAACATTGGAATAGTGTTAATAAGTTGTTAATATTAATATTAACTAGTTGGTATTATTAATTTTGCATGATAATAATTGTAAACACTGTTAGGTTGATAAAAATTGTATAAAATGAAGCGAATCATGTTAGTGTAACCCAATATAAACGCCACCCTAGCCAGAGAACCAATTTAAGGAGTAACTGGATATTTTGACTTATCTCGCAATATATCTAATTCAGTGATTTGTTTAACCAAAACAGAGAACCAGCAGTACCAACACGTAGTACCCGTCCAGACGAACCTACGACAACTGATACAACCGGAAACAGGCAAGTGATACTTGCCAGTAATTATTTAGGCCATGTTCTAGGCCAATTTGTGTAGTAGCGTAAAAGAGACTAGGCGATGAAATGATAGTCGCCTAGACGCCCTTGCTAAATCTAGCTTGACAACGAAGCTAGATCCGACACCTTTACCATGCTATTTTTTCATGCTCTCTTGTCACGTTTACTTTCAATTAACTGTACACACTTTTAACTGCTCATTACCATATCATGCATCAAATTGTTCTATCGTGATTGCGTAGCACACGCTACAATAATTGTAACTATTGAGGCTAAGCACCTGCTTTGCGGGCACAACCCTATGCCAATAACACTTCCTAGCTCGTGATCCAGAAGATGGACGCCAGTCCATATACACGTGGAGGGGTAGGGTTAAACGATCGCTTAAGCATAGAAGTGAGCCCGTACAGCCACTTCAGCCAAAAGACAGAAACTCTATGCACGAAGTGATAAATCAGTGATTCGTGAATCTGAAATAGTGAATTGTAGCTTTCTGCTACGCCGTGCTTAATTATTATTATCTTGTTCATTTAATTGTTGCACTCTTGTAATATCATGCCATACCATCATGTTAGAACTGCTAGTTGCATTATTTTATTTGTATCCTTGCACAAAAGACCTCCGCCTTTCTTGGGAGACTTTTGCTGACATGTGCCCTTTTCTCTTTGGGTGTCACATGTCAGACTTTGAGACAGAGCAAGTAGCAGAGGACGACCAGTTCGTTGACGCTGAGTTTGAGGTCCCTGTAGAGACTGAGTTCGAATACACTGGTGACCAGTCCTAGACTCGTTTGGAGTCTCCCCTTAGTTGTTACTTTTCCTTAGTTGCTATTAGGTTTCGGTGCGTAGCACTTATCTCTCTTTGTTTTGTTTGGCCATGCTTTAGGCCTATTGTTCAGACTTGTACTTTTGTGACTATTCTGTGATGTTGTAATATTTGTTGGATGTTGTTGGTGGATGTTCTTTTATCTGCTTTATTATTGTTGTTGTTGTTTCGTCGCAATGCAAGGACCTGCTACTTTTCGAAATTTTTTTACAGACGCATATCAGACTGCAGCTTTACAGCTCCACGTCTGAGCGGACCTCCTCACGTCTCGCCTTCCATATTAGGGAAACGGTGCGTGACAATGTGTGTCATCATCAAAAATGGGGAGATTGTTGAGTATTGGTGTTTCATACCAATTTTATTTTGATGATGATCACAACATTATGTTGTTGCTAATGACTCTCTTGTTTTAGTCTCACAGTTTCATTCCTAGACTATCTTTCTTGGAGGCTAATCACTTGCTGCAAGGATGTACATCAAGTGAAGAAGGTCCAAAGTTTGGACTAAAAGGGTGCCAAAGCTTGGAGATGATGGGAAGAATCAAGCCATCAAGATTGGAGACATAGACTCTAAGGAAAGCAATGTAATCCATGTATTATTTACTTTATTGCTTTCTCTCTCATTTCAGTCTAGGTTTATGTAATGCCTTGTTAGATGGTCTACTCATACATGCATATGCATCTAACCATCTTAGTGAGCCTTAGGATTATCATAGGATCCAACCCAATAGGTTCATCTTGTCCAAAGACTCATTTGGAGTCTCTGGCTTTCCATCAGTCGCCTGATGAAGGATACACAGTCGACTAGATGATTTCCAGTCGCCTGTAGATCCTTCTACAGTCGCCTGATATGCACTGCTCAAGTCAACACTTCAATTGAATCAAACTTGAGCTTTACGCACAGTCGACTGCTGCTCAGTTTATAGTCGCTTGTAGATTTATAGTTGCCTGGGAATTGGCCAACAGTCGTCTGAGTAGCGTAAGTGCAATCTCTACATCTCTCTGTCTTTTCTCCATCTTTTACAGTAGACGATTGATGAAGGAATTACAGTCGCCTGACTATATGACAGTCGACTGTATTATTGACATCAGTCGCATGTGTGCTTATCTGGAGAAAGAGTGCAGCTCTCTGTTTTATTCCATCCCCTGCAGCAGTCACCTGCTGAAGGATTAACAGGCGACTGTCCTGTTTACAGTCGACTGTATTGTCTTCTTCAGTCGACTGTCCTGGCTCAGATTATAGCCGTTGGATATTTTCTAGCCGTTGATCAGTCGACTGTCTTTTAACTATCAGTCGACTGTTGATGTCGTTTTCACCCAGTTTCTAGCCGTTGCGGAATTAATCCTTTGGCTGTTTCCTTGGGTTTTGGGGTTTGATATATGGTTCATATATATATATATATATATATATATATATATATATATATATATGGGTGTGCTGCCATCTCTAGAACTTCTTGATGCTATTGAAAATCACAAGAGATCTATAAGCCACTCTCAAACTCCCTCATTTCCCTCTTTGAGCTCTCATTCCTCTTCATGCATTGAAGTCCAGCTCAAGGGAAATCATCCAAGTGCTTTCAAGCATATCTCAACACTTGGAGATCCTCTTTCATGCCTTGCATTCATCTATGAGTAAGCATCTCAAGGCATAGGTAAGAGTATTTATTTTACTTGGTGAATTTGTAACACTAATTCTCTTTGTGGGAATTAGTTTCTCTCTTTGTGGGAGTTTATCTCTTTGTGGGATTAGGATATTCTCTTGGTGGGAATAACTCTCTTGGTGCGAGTTTAATGTCCTAGTGTAGGGCTAACCCTAATTCTCTGAGTGGGATTTAGTGATTCTCTTGGTGGGAGTCTTGACCCTCGTGTAGGGTTGGTTGGGTCCTTGTGTAAGGCATAAGTCCTCTTGGTGGGCTATCTCCTTGTGAGATTTATATTCACTTCCCTTTGTGGGAATATTGTGAATATTGGTGTGGCTGGACGTACCTAAGTTTGGGGAACCAGGGTAAAATCTTATGTTTGCGTTTGGATTGATTGTATCAATTATTTCCTCTTGCATTTATAATTCTGTATTTGCAAGTTTAATTTTAATTGGACAATTTTATTGCCATTACACTATTCCCCCCTCTAGTGTGTGTTGTTAGTATTGCGAGGGTAAGGCGATCCTTACAGTTACAGTAGCCAGTCAACTAGTCGACTAATGTTGACGTGGCAAGACACGAATTTAACCATGATTCAATTGGAAATCCACTGCAATTCGTATTCAAGAGTCCCAGTGGATTGGGAACTCGTTTAGGACGCCAATTATACTTGGGGAGAGGTTAAGTACGATTTGAATACTCAATCCAAATTAGATTCGGCTTCCCCTAGCCCTATAAATATGGAGTTAATCCAGCCCATTGACATACATGTAATCGAGCCATCTCTCTTGAGAAATATACATAGTTTTTCCTTCTTCTTCTTCTTCTTCTTCACTCTAGCAAAGTAAGGAAGGTGGTTTGATCGTGACAGTGTTCTTCATCTCATGATTCATCAAACACACTGATTGGAGAAAGGAGATTTAAGGCCTTGCTTGGAGGAGGTGAACATAGCAGTTCTGGTCTTCACCGAAAGGATCCGCGAGTATTGCTTCAGTATACACGCATAAAGGTATGACTTTTATTTTTTATTTAACAGCGATATAATTCCTAGATTAGCAGTAGTTCCTGGGCATGATAGCTAATTAAGAAAATTTTGAATTTTTAGTCTTCTGCTGCTTAATCCAAATAGTTTAGGTTACTAGCTTCGTAACCTTACAGTGGTATCAGAGCCACGCTACTATATAGGGTTTTATGAGGATATAAACCCTTTAGAACTTTAAAAATCAGATTTTTATCATCAGAACATCGCCTGCTATGGATTAGTTGACTATTAGTCTTAAACTAGTCGACTGATTAGTCGACTAGGCCGTAATGTCTAATCAACTAATCCAACTACAGGCAGTTGTGTAACCTATAGATTATGGATTAGTCACAGTTGTGTAACCTATAGATTATGGATTAGTTGACTAGCATATAATGCCTAGTCAACTAATCCAGCAACAGTCAACATTCTGATGATTTTAAACCTCTGATTTTTTATTAGAAGATTATTCATGATGTGTTATATGATAACATGGATTAAATTGTGTAATTGTGATTAATCTTCAGAGGTTATGATTTTAAAAGAAGTTTTTAAATTGTTTTTAAATTCTTTTAAAATATTGTCATGATCGGATCCTACAACCGCTCTGTTGTTAGTAATCTAACATAATGTTGTAGGACGTTGTCCCCATGATCCAAGTAATTAGTTAGCGATTTTATTTATATCTACTTACCGGGTCACTTGCTAAAATTAAATGAAATCGCTTGCTGTGTTGTTGCTCACAAGATATATCTTATTTGCAAATTGTTTGTTCATGAAACATGTTTTGCACTAAAACCTACTTAATTCAGTTAATTAGTAAATGTAAACACAAGGAAGTTGGAACTACTAAGGTCATATATATTTATTGGACTTTAAGTTCAAATGATCACATTGTTGTTTAACTAAGAAAGGCGAGTTTGGGCAATGTTCTTGTAATTAAGGAACATGGACTTGGTAATTCAATCCAAGAAAAAACTCGCTTCCCAGATTGTGGTTGCCTGACCAAGTTATCGGTTTGAATTGTCATATTCAACTAATTTACATGAATTTGTTTTGCCAACTATATCAAGTCTATTACGATCAAAATCCTTTTAACGATTATCTGTAGCTCTCTATCGTTTCAAAGAATGTATAGTACTTAGGATTGATGCTATGGTTGTTGACAAAGGTCGAGCCTTAGTATTTAAGTCCTGGGTGATGCATCTTTGTAACCATAAGATGGATTTGGGAGATGTGGGGATGAGCCTTATTGACGAAGGTCAAGGGCACATTTCTCACATCCTACTGAATACAAAATGATGGGAAAGACTTAACTAATCTTTATTATTTGTTGACGAATATCAAGGTCATAATAGTCTATGGGTGAAAACCATAATTGAGAGTTGTAAAGTGTTGCAACTGACAAAAGTGTGTCTACCAACTACGTAGTACGATAACTTGTTGTCGAAGGTCAAGCTTGTCGAACTCAAGATAGTTAGATCTCAATTCCCACTAAGAAATTATATGATAATTTTCATCCATCTTTTCGGTTTAAGATATTCGCAAAATTAGTGGGAGAAATAATTAGATGAAAACCAATCTAATTTTAAGAACATCTACTTCATTATCGTAACTCTTTTTAATATTCTTTTGCTACATCATGACTGGCTTGAAATTAATTCTTGACAAAAACAAACTCATTGGTCCTAATTATAAAAACTGGCTGAAAAAATTAAAATTGAGTTGGCTTATGACACGATTACATATGTGATGGATGAAACACCTCTTGAGAATCCCACTGACAAGTCCTCAGATGAGGAAAAGAAACTTTTCAAAATTTTGACTCAAGACTCTGAGTTAGCCAAATGCCTTATGCATGCATCCATGAACAATGAGTTGCAGAGACATCACAATAATATAGATGTCCAATCCATATTTCTCCATGTAAAAGATTTATACGGAGAGTAATCTCGAATAGCTAGATTTGAGGCTTCGAAGAAATTGTTTCATGCAAAGTTAATGGCTGGAACTTCAGTTCAAGATCTTGTCCCTAAGATGATCAATTACATCGAGAAACTTGTAGGGTTGGGGTGCATCATGTACAATGAATTATATATTGATATAACTCTTCTTTCCCTTCCCTCCACATACTCTCAGTTTATTATGAATTTTCATATGAACAAACTGGATTGCACACTTTCAGCGCTCCTCAATATATTGAGGCAGGCTGAGAGCTCCATGCATGGAGATAAGATGCCCATTATGCTTGCTGAGACTCATTCACCCAAGGCATCTACCAAGGAGAAAGAGAAGAAACTTGCTAAGATTAAGGGTGAAATCAAAAAGGTGAAAGGAAAGAAGGGGCACATTATCAGACGATTCCCATTACTGTCATATGCCAGGCCATTGGAAGAGGAACTACAAGGAATACTTGGAGTTTATTAAGAAGAAAGGGTATTGGATACCTGAGCTAATTCTCACATCTGTAATTCATTACATGGACTAAGAAAAAGTAGGAAATTGAAGGAAGGTGAAATGACTCTACAAGTGGGGATTGGAGCAAGCAATTTTTCCATCGACGTAAGGGAATTCCACCTCAGCTTGGCACAAGATTTTTTTTTGATTTTACTCAATTTCTATTATGTACTAAGCATGATATGTAATATTATAACCATATCATTATTAGATAAGGATTGTACAATTTCATAGTGACGAATAATGCTATGGACATTTTCAGTAAAGACATATTTTATGGCTTTGGTACTCTATGCAATGGTGTACAGGTTTTGAATATGAGCATGCGTTAAATGTTAACAAAACAAAAAAATCCAAATATTAATGAATTTTACCTTTGGCAGTGTAGACTAGGCCATATTGGCAGCAAAAGACTTATGAAATTGCATAAAGAAGGATATCTCAATCCTTTCGATTATGAATCGTTTGCAACTTTTTAGTCTTGTCTCAAAGGAAAAATGGTTAAAACTCCCTTTGTAGGATAAGGAAAAAGTGTTGGTGAACTCTTGGGACTCTACATACTGATGTATATGGCCTAATGTCTATTCAAGCCAAAGGAGAATATTCGTACGTCATCACTTTTACTTATGATCTCTCAAGATATGTGTCACGCCCCGCTTCCCTAATATGGAAGGCGAGACGTGAGGAGGTCCGCTCAGACGTGGAGCTGTGAAGCTGCAGTCTGATAAGCGTCTGTAAAAATTTCGAAAAGTAACAGGTCCTTGCATTGCGACGAAACAACAACAATGATAAAGCAGATAAAAGAACATCCACCACCAACATCCAATAAATATTACAACATCACAGAATAGTCACAAAAGTACGAGTCTGAACAATATGCCTATAGCATGGCCAAACAAAACAAAGAGAGATAGGTGCTACGCACCGAAACCTAACAGCATCTAAGGAAAGGTAACAACTAGGGGGAGACTCCAAACGAGTCTAGGACTGGTCACCAGTGTCCTCGAACTCAGTCTCTGCAGGGACCTCAAACTCAGCGTCAACGAACTGCTCGTCCTCTGTTACCTGCTCTGTCTCAAAGTCTGACATGTGACACCCAAAGAGAAAAGGGCACATGTCAGCAAAAGTCTCCCAAGAAAGGCGGAGGACTTTTGTGCAAGGATACAAATAAAATAATGCAACTAGCAGTTCTAAACAATATGAAATGACATTTAAAGAATGCAACAGTTTAAATGACATGATGCATGCACGTCATAAAAGAGGCTACGAAAACACTATTTCACGATTCACGAATCACTGATTTATCACTTTGTGCACAGAGTTTCCGTCTTTTGGCTGAAGTGGTTGTACGGGCTCACTTCTACGCTCAAGCAATCGTTTAACCCTACCCCTCCACGTGTATATGGACTGGCGCCCATCTTCTGGATTATGAGCCAGGAAGAGTTATTGGCATAGGGTTGTGCCCGCAAAGCAGGTGCCTAGCCTCAATAGTTACAATTATTGTAGCGTGTGCTACACAATCACGATAGAACAATTTGATGCATGACATTACAGGGCAAGATGCAGATAAGAGTGCGTACAGTTAATTGAAAGTCAACGTGACATGTCAGCATGAAAAGATAGTATGGTAAAGGTGTCGGATCTAGCTTCGTTGTCAAGCTAGATCTAATAGGGGTGTCTAGGCGACTATCATTTCATCGCCTAGTCTCTTTTACGCAACTACACAAATTGGCCTAGAACATGGCCTAAATAATTACTGGCAAGTATCACTTGCCTGTTTCCGGTGATATTGGTTGTCGGGGGTTTGCCTTGACGAGCGTTACGCTATAGAACGACTGGTTCTCTGTTTTGGTTAAACAAGTTAAACGAATTAGGTCCATTGTAAGGTAAGCACAAAATTTAGTTAATCCCTAAATTAGGTTCGTCAGATTTTTATCAGGGTCTCAGGCTAGGGTGATGTTTATATTGGGTTATATAAACAGGGCACGCATTATTTTATTCTAGTTTCATTACCCAAACATCATTTACAATTTTAACATGCTGAATTTAAATTATACGAGCAAATTAGCACTTACAATTCCACTAGAAAGTATTAACGACTAATTAACATTAACAACCCACTCATGAACTAGGCTAAACACATGGTTAAACAGGGTATTAAGTAGCACACCTACTAAGTTTTTAATAGGTTCTGACAATTTGTTTTATAGTTGTCATGTTAGGATGTTACACACTCTTTCCTTCATTATTTATTATATACATATCCTAACCCCAAGCTGTCTCTTCCCCTATACAACAATTTATTTCTTTCAGCTCTCTCTCCTGACACTCTTTCATTTATTTAATAAGGCAAAGTCACTTCCTCTTTCTCATTTCTACTGTCAACTATACCTTTCATTACTTTATTAATCTAACACCCTACTTTTAATATTTCACAGGTCCTCCTCTCTGTCATCTTTCGTTTTTTTACAAAGCTTGGCAGCCGAATGAATGAAGCAAGGGGAGAAGTTCACCTTGCGCCCGAAGGCAGAGGAGGCGAGTGCGGACGGCGGCGCAAGGGAGGCTCGGCGAGCCAGGCGGTGCGTGGGTGGCCCTGGAAGTCGCGCGGCTTCTCAAAGCGGCGGCCGGTGGTTCCCAGGCGACGGCGTCGAGCTGGAGGCGCGGGGGCTCCTGGCCGGTGGCAGACGGGGGCCGGCGTTCCTGGGCGGCTCCGGCGGCTATTCACGGCGCGGTGGCGGTGATGGCGAGGGGTGGTCCGGCCTAGGGGAGAGGGTGGAGGAGAAAGGAGATGAAGGAGGGGAGAAGTTTGATTGGGTTGCGAATCTGAAATTATTTTTCAGATTTCTTCTTGGTTTTACGTTTCTGATTTCTAAAGATTGGATCTGAAATTTGGTGTTTGTTTTTTATTTGAATCTGAAATTCCTTTTAGATTTGTGGGTTCTCTGCGCCAAATATCTGATTTGAGAAATTGAGGCCGATGGGGTTGAGGATTTGCAGATGATTTTGGTTGAAATGGGTTCTTGGTTTGAGAAATCTGATGTAGGATTTTGGGTTGATGAAAAACAGGTTTTGGGGATGATTTGTTGCTGGTTTGCAGAACGATTTTTTGTGTGTGTGCAGGGTTTGTTTATCAGGGAGATTGGCTTAAGAAGATGAACGGGGAAACATCCTCTACGATTTGTCAACCTATCTTAATTAGATTAAGACGGTAGTTATTGCAACTTTAGACCAAGGCATTTGTAGAGACGTGTTGTTTTGCCCAAACGAAAAGAACGCGAAGTTTGAAAAATTTTAGGGGATGGATCTGATAATGCAACGTGTGTGTTGTCGTTTTGCAGATGAGAGGTAAAAAAACGTAATTAACGTAATTAAGTAAGTTTAAGTAGTCATCATTAAAAATTAAAACGTAATTAGTGAAATTAATTAAAGTAATTAAGATTTTGTAATTAGTAAATTGTAATTAGCAGAATAATTAAGCTAAATTATTTTAGTTAAAAATTGATGGTAAATATTAACGACACGGTAAAACGAATTTAGTAACGCGCTCGCGTCGACACGTAGGGACGAAAAGTTATCTGAATGGCTGAAGAAAATACCGACACACACAATCGAAAACACGCCAAAAAATACCGGCCGTTACATTCTACCCAACTTAAGAAAAATTCCGTCCTCGGAATTCTTATCAACTAAAGAGCAGGAAACAAATATGGATAACGCTCTCGTATCTCATCTTCTCGCTCCCAGGTAGACTCTCCTGGCGAGTCACGACGCAACATCACTCTGACTAGATCAACAGTCCTGTTTCTGAAGACTTTCTGACGTCGATCTAGGATCTCCACTGGTTGCTGTTCGTACGTCAGGTCTGGTCGAACAGTAATCTCAGAGTAGTCCACAGCATGTGAAGGGTCGCTGATACAACGACGGAGCTGGGACACATGAAAGACGTCATGAACTCCCTCCAAGGACGGTGGCAAAGCTAAGCGATAAGCTACTTCTCCAACTCGCTCTAGCACATCGAATGGTCCAATATACCTTGGACTAAGCTTGCCTCTCTTCTCAAACCGAATCACTCCACGATTCGGGGAGATCTTCAGAAACGCATGATCTCCCGGCTGAAACTCCAAAGGACGTCGTTTAGCATCTGCCCAATGCTTATAACAGTCCTGGGCGATCCGAATCTTGTCCCTGATATCACGCACAACATCAACCGCTTCCACTATCATCTCTGGCCCCAAGAGTTCTCTATCATCAACGTCGTCCCAACTCAACGGCGATCGACATTTTCTCCCGTAGAGAGCAGCAAAAGGCGCCATGCCAATGCTCGCCTGATAGCTGTTGTTGTAGGAAAACTCCACCAGGTGCAGATGATCCTCCCACGAACCCTTGAGATCCAACATGCAAGCTCTCAACATGTCCTCCAATATCTGGATAGTGCGCTCCAATTGTCCATCAGTCTGTGGATGATACGCAGTACTGAATTTTAGACTGGTACCCAGATTGGTCTGTAAACTCTTCCAGAATTGAGATGTGAATCGCGTATCACGATCTGATACAATGCTTACAGGGACTCCATGCAAGCGCACGATCTCCTATATGACATAATTTACATCACGGTTTGTACCAGAAGGAAATTATAAAAGGCATGAGTTAGGTCATTACCTCCATATACTTCCTTGCTAATATCTCCGTGGATTGCCCAACTCGGAAAGGTATAAAGTGCGCGGACTTGGTCAATCGATCAACGATGACCTAGATCGTGTCGTTCTGCTTGGTGCTCCGAGGTAAGCCGGTCACGAAGTCCATCGTGATGTGCTGCCACTTCCACTCAGGAATCGGAATAGGTTGTAGTAATCCGGCAATGCGATGATGTTCAGCCTTCACTTGCTGACACACGAGGCACTTGGCAACGCTACGTGCCACACTTCTCTTCATTCCATGCCACCAAAAATCCTGTCGAAGATCCTTGTACATCTTAGTACCCCCAGGATGAATAGAATAAGGCGAACTGTGAGCCTCATTCATCAAATCCTCTCTGATATCTCCTGCAGGTACGCAGATCCTACTACCATATCTCAAAGATCCATCCGCGTGAATCAGAAAATCTGTCCGAAGCCCTGCTTCGACCTGTTCTCTGATCTTCTTCAATTTAGCATCTCCAGCTTGAGCAGTCTTGATTCGATCCACGATCGTCGATTGAATTTGCATGTTCATCAACGACGATGTGACTCCCGGTAGTACAGCTTCAACATTTATCCTTCGCAGATCCTGCTGCAATCTCCACTGAGATGTGAGAATCATCACTTCGGGCAGTCGACTCAAGGCATCTGGTACGACATTCACCTTCCCAGGATGATACTGTAGATCGATGTCATAGTCTGCCATCAATTCCAACCATCTACGCTGTCTCATATTTAGTTCCTTCTGGGTGAATATATATTTCAAACTTTTGTGATCAGTGAAGATTTTCACTTTCTCACTCAGTAAGAAATGTCGCCAGATCTTTAGTGCAAAGATGACAGCGGCTAGCTCCAAATCGTGGGTCGGATAATTCTTCGCATGGATCTTCAGTTGTCGTGAAGCATATGCGACCACATGATTGTGCTGGTGCAGAACGCATCCAAGTCCCTTGCCCGATGCGTCGCAGAAAATCTCGAAGCCTCCGCTTCTGTCTGGAATAGCTAAGACTGGTGCAGTAGTCAGTCTCTCTTTCAATGCAGAAAAAGCTTGCTCACAAGAGTCTGAGCAACTGAACTTAACATCCTTCCTCGTCAATCTCGTCATCGGCTCAGCTATCCTCGAGAAATCCTTGATAAATCTGCGGTAGTATCCAGCAAATCCAAGGAAACTCCTGATGTCCGATGCCGATCGAGGTGTAGGCCATTCACTGACTGCTTTGACCTTCTCCGGATCCACCGAGATTCCAGCTCCCGATACTACATGCCCAAGAAATGCAATTCTATCCAGCCAAAATTCGCATTTGCTGTACTTGGCATATAGTTTATGGTGACGGAGCGTCTCCAAGACTATCTTCAGATGTTCTGCATGCTCTTCCTCGCTCTTCGAGTACACCAAGATGTCGTCTATGAAAATCACCACGAACTTGTCAAGGAAGTCGTAAAAGATAAGGTTCATGATATTCATGAATACATCAGGAGCGTTGGTCACACCGAACGGCATGACAACGAACTCATAATGCCCGTACTTAGTCCGAAAAGCGGTCTTGAGCACATCTTCCTTCTTGACTCTGACTTGATGGTATCCGCTCCGGAGATCCAACTTCAAAAATACCCGTGATCCACCAAGCTGATCAAAGATATCATCAATGCGGGGCAGCGGGTACTTGTTCTTCACTGTGATCTGATTCAACTCTCGATAATCGATGCACATTCTCCTCGATCCATCCTTCTTCTTTACCAGTAAGACGGGTGCACCCCAGGGAGATACGCTTGGATGAATGAAACCCTTCTGCAGTAGCTCATCTAACTGCTTCCTCAACTCTTCTAATTCTGCAGGAGCCATACGGTACGTTGCCTTCGAAATTGGTTAAGCTCCTGGCATAAGATCGATGTCGAATTCCAACGCTCGATCGGGCGGCAGTCCAGAAATGTCTTCAGGGAAGACGTCTTCGAAGTCTCTCACTACTGCGGGCTTCTCTGGTTCAGTAATCATAGATGCGACGATCAATCGGTAAGGCTGGGCTCGGAACTTGACAGGTCCAAGCGAACGTCCTCCGCCGACAAACTCGAACACTGGGTGGTCAGGAATTTCGAACACCACTTTCTTCCGGTGACATTCAATTGTGGCATAAAAAGCTCCTAGCCAGTCAATGCCGAGAATAGCATCAAAGTTGGGTAGGTCGTGGACAATGAAATTAGCATATAATTCGCGTCCACTAATCACCAACGGGCATGGTCTACATCCCAGTGCAACCTTCACTACACCATTCTCAGTTGTAATGTTCCAACACTTGGGAAGTGTATAGGTGGGTATCGAGTGTTCTACTACGAACTTTTGAGATAAGATGCACATGGAAGCTCCAGAATCGAACAGGGTCAAGGCCGTGTGAGATGAAACTAAGATGACACCTAAGGGTAACATGCAACTAGATTAACATGGATCTAACTAATCAAATATAATGCATAAATAAGGAGGACTAGTATAGAAGTTACCTGCAATAACTCCGTCCTCAGTCTCGGCCTCCACTGCAGTCATCGTGAAGGCTTGTCTCTTAGGCTGAACAGCCTGCTGGAAAGCCTGCTTCTGGGGAATGAGAGGCATTCCACGTCTAGCGACTACCAGAGCTCTCTGCTGCTGAACTCCGACTGGTGCCTTCCACGGCTGCTTAGCACTCGGACAGTCCTTCAATGCATGCGTAGCGTCACCACAAACCAAGCACTGGCCCAGAAGCCTCCTGCACTGCTCCTTCACATGACTAGTCTTGTCGCAATGACTGCACGTCTTCTGGCTAGGCCCACCTGGCCTCTTAAACTGCACGGACTGATTAGGCTTGAACCCAGGCCTAACCACATCTCTGGCCTGCTCCATAGGTCTCTTCCCAGCACCTGAATACTGCCCTCTCTTCTGATTGGCAATCAGCTCCTGACTCTTGGCAGCTATCAGCAACTTCTGGTAAGAGTCTAAGTCCGAAGAGGAAATCAGACTCTGCAGTTTCAAAGATAAACCCTGTAAAAATCTTTGTGCTCGATCCTCAGCAGTCTCCACCATCTTCGGCGCAAAGCGACTTAGTCTCATGAACTCTTGGTGGTACTGATCCACCGTCAGATTCCCCAGCTTCAGATTGATGAATTGCTGCATTAGCTCCCTCCTGGCAGCTCGGGGGAAATACTCATCATTAAATCTCGCCTTGAAAGTGGCCCATGGGATAGGTTTCACTAACATCTGCTCTTCTGACTCCCACCAACTGCGGGCATTGTCCTTCAGTTGTTTCTTCACTAAGTCAACCCATCCAGCCGGGTTAACCTTCGAGAGAAGCAGATTATCCTCTGTGTTCTTCATCCATTCATCCGCAGCTAATGATCCTTCTGACCCAGTGAAATATGACGGGCCCAGCTCCCGAAACTGCTTCGCTCCCGGCTCGAAGCGAGGGGCATTCTGAAGCATGCCCTGCTGAACCTGCATCATCTGATGCATCATCCTCATCATCTCAGCCGTGGTGGGTTCTCTATCAGCATCCGCAACACGTCCTGCTCCACCACCAGCTCCAGGTCCACTACCAGCTCCTCGAGTAACGCGTCTACCGGCCATCTAAGACAAGGAAATGTTCAGATTAGACTTAATCATGACTCGAATGTTTCGAATATTTAAATGGATCTTGTTATCATTATTGTTGTTCCGATATTTCGCAGATGCAAAGAGGATGACCTGCATGGGCAACCGCTAAAACCTGTCACGCCCCGCTTCCCTAATATGGAAGGCGAGACGTGAGGAGGTCCGCTCAGACGTGGAGCTGTGAAGCTGCAGTCTGATAAGCATCTGTAAAAATTTCGAAAAGTAGCAGGTCCTTGCATTGCGACGAAACAACAACAATGATAAAGCAGATAAAAGAACATTCACCACCAACATCCAACAAATATTACAATATCACAGAATAGTCACAAAAGTACGAGTCTGAACAATATGCCTATAGCATGGCCAAACAAAACAAAGAGAGATAGGTGCTATGCACCGAAACCTAACATCATCTAAAGAAAGGTAACAACTAGGGGGAGACCCCAAACGAGTCTAGGACTGGTCACCAGTGTCCTCGAACTCAGTCTCTGCGGGGACCTCAAACTCAGCGTCAACGAACTGCTCGTCCTCTGTTACCTGCTCTGTCTCAAAGTCTGACATGTGACACCCAAAGAGAAAGGGCACATGTCAGCAAAAGTCTCCCAAGAAAGGCGGAGGACTTTTGTGCAAGGATACAAATAAAATAATGCAACTAGCAGTTCTAAACAATATGAAATGACATTTAAAGAATGCAACAGTTTAAATGACATGATGCATGCACGTCGTAAAAGAGGCTACGAAAACACTATTTCACGATTCACGAATCACTGATTTATCACTTTGTGCACAGAGTTTCCGTCTTTTGGCTGAAGTGGCTGTACGGGCTCACTTCTACGCTCAAGCGATCGTTTAACCCTACCCCTCCACGTGTATATGGACTGGCGCCCATCTTCTGGATCACGAGCCAGGAAGTGTTATTGGCATAGGGTTGTGCCCGCAAAGCAGGTGCCTAGCCTCAATAGTTACAATTATTGTAGCGTGTGCTACACAATCACGATAGAACAATTTGATGCATGACATGACATGGCAAGATGCAGATAAGAGTGTGTACAGTTAATTGAAAGTAAACGTGACATGTCAGCATGAAAAGATAGCATGGTAAAGGTGTCGGATCTAGCTTCGTTGTCAAGCTAGATCTAATAGGGGTGTCTAGGCGACTATCATTTCATCGCCTAGTCTCTTTTACGCAACTACACAAATTGGCCTAGAACATGGCCTAAATAATTACTGGCAAGTATCACTTGCCTGTTTCCGGTGATATTGGTTGTCGGGGGTTTGCCTTGACGAGCGTTACGCTATAGAACGACTGGTTCTCTGTTTTGATTAAACAAGTTAAACGAATTAGGTCCATTGTAAGGTAAGCACAAAATTTAGTTAATCCCTAAATTAGGTTCGTCAGATTTTTATCAGGGTCTCAGGCTAGGGTGATGTTTATATTGGGTTATATAAACAGGGCACGCATTATTTTATTCTAGTTTCATTACCCAAAAATCATTTACAATTTTAACATGCTGAATTTAAATTATACGAGCAAATTAGCACTTACAATTCCACTAGAAAGTATTAACGACTAATTAACATTAACAACCCACTCATGAACTAGGCTAAACACATGGTTAAACAGGGTATTAAGTAGCACACCTACTAAGTTTTTAATAGGTTCTGACAATTTGTTTTATAGTTGTCATGTTAGGATGTTACACACTCTTTCCTTCATTATTTATTATATACATATCCTAACCCCAAGCTGTCTCTTCCCCTATACAACAATTTATTTCTTTCAGCTCTCTCTCCTGACACTCTTTCATTTATTTAATAAGGCAAAGTCACTTCCTCTTTCTCATTTCTACTGTCAACTATACCTTTCATTACTTTATTAATCTAACACCCTACTTTTAATATTTCACAGGTCATCCTCTCTGTCATCTTTCGTTTTCTTTTTTTTAATACAAAGCTTGGCAGCCGAATGAATGAAGCAAGGGGAGAAGTTCACCTTGCGCCCGGAGGCAGAGGAGGCGAGTGCGGACGGCGGCGCAAGGGAGGCTCGGCGAGCCAGGCGGTGCGTGGGCGGCCCTGGAAGTCGCGCGGATTCTCAAAGCGGCGGCCGGTGGTTCCCAGGCGACGGCGTCGAGCCGGAGGCACGGGGGCTCCTGGCCGGTGGCAGACGGGGGCCGGCGTTCCTGGGCGGCTCCGGCGGCTATTCACGGCGCGGTGGCGGTGATGGCGAGGGGTGGTCCGACCTAGGGGAGAGGGTGGAGGAGAAAGGAGATGAAGGAGGGGAGAAGTTTGATTGGGTTGTGAATCTGAAATTATTTTTCAGATTTCTTCTTGGTTTTAGGTTTCTGATTTCTAAAGATTGGATCTGAAATTTGGTGTTTGTTTTTGATTTGAATATGAAACTCCTTTCAGATTTGTGGGTTCTCTTCTCCAAATATCTGATTTGAGAAATTGAGGCCGATGGGGTTGAGGATTTGCAGATGATTTTGGTTGAAATGGGTTCTTGGTTTGAGAAATCTGATGTAGGATTTTGGGTTGATGAAAAACAGGTTTTGGGGATGATTTGTTGCTGGTTTGCAGAACGATTTTTTTGTGTGTGCAGGGTTTGTTTATCAGGGAGATTGGCTTAAGAAGATGAACGGGGAAACATCCTCTACGATTTGTCAACCTATCTTAATTAGATTAAGACGGTAGTTATTGCAACTTTAGACCAAGGCATTTGTAGAGACGTGTCGTTTTGCCCAAACGAAAAGAACGCGAAGTTTGAAAAATTTTAGGGGATGGATCTGATAATGCAACGCGTGTGTTGTCGTTTTGCAGAAGAGAGGTAAAAAAACGTAATTAACGTAATTAAGTAAGTTTAAGTAGTCATCATTAAAAATGAAAACGTAATTAGTGAAATTAATTAAAGTAATTAAGATTTGGTAATTAGTAAATTGTAATAATTAGCAGAATAAATAAGCTAAATTATTTTAGTTAAAACTTGATGGTAAATATTAACGACACGGTAAAACGAATTTAGTAACGCGCTCGCGTCGACACGTACGGACGAAAAGTTATCTGAATGACTGAAGAAAATACCGACACACACAATCGAAAACACGCCTAAAAATACCGGCCGTTACAATATGGATATATGTTCTTGATAAAACACAAATCTGAGGCCTTTGAAAAGTTCAAAGAGTATAAGTGTGAAGTTGAGAAACAGACTGGGAAGAGTAATAAAATCCTTCGGTCAGACCGATGCGGAGAATACTTAAGTCTGGAATTCCTTACATATCTAAAAGAGAATGCTATTCTCTCTCTCCTTACACAACACAGCACAATGGTGTGTCAGAGGGAAGGAATCACACATTATTGGATATGTTGCTTCTATGATGAGTAACGCTGAGTTATCTCTTTCATTATGGGGTATGCACTAGAATCAGCTATGCACATATTAAATGTGGTTCCGTCAAAAGCCGTGCTTACCACTCCATATGAGATATAGTCCGGAAAGACCCAATCTTAAATTTGTTAAGATATGGGGTTGTACTGTGTACGTAAAATGACACAATCCATATAAACTGGATGCTAGATCCGTTATGTGCAAGTTTGGGGGGTATCCTAAGAATTCTTGAGGATACCTATTCGATCACTCTGAAGAACAAAAGGTGTTTATTGCCTAACATGTCACCTTCCTAGAGAAGGAGTCTCTTGGTGAAGAGACACTTGGCGAAGTGATAGATCAAGATGAGGTTCCAGAAACATAAACTTTAACGGACCAAGGGACAAAACCAAACAACAATGTTTCTGTTAATGAAACTCAGCCAATCAGGAGTTCTGGTAGACATTCCCATCCACCGGAGAGATATTACGGTTTTATCGAGAGGGTATCATCACAGATGATGATGATCCTATCATTTTTCAAGAAGCCATGCAGAGTGGAAACTCTGCAAAATGGCACGGATTCCATGCATACTAACAAAGTATATACTTTGGAGGATGTTTCCAAAGGGGTAAAACCTATCGGTAGAGACCTTCAAGGCAAGACTGGTTGCTTAAAGATATCGTCAAAGGCTTGGCAAAGACGATGACGAAACCTTTCATCAGTAGCCATGCACAAATCCATTCAGATTCTGCTTGTCATAGCGCTATGACTACGAGATCTGAAAAATGAATGTAAAGAAAACTTTTCCATAAAGTACGTCTTTATCTAAAAAATAACTACGTGGCTTCTTCCATAAAGTTCCACATAATCCCTCCATTATTATTGGTTGAGGAAGATTTAGACATTTCTTTAACAAAATGGTAAATATTACCCAAACCTCTTGTTTTATAAGGACCATGTAACTTAATGTCCCTAAACATTGAAACTGATAATAAGACATCCAGAGTTAACTAGTTTTACGGGGTCTAAGTACCAGTTTTCTTCTAATTCCAGAGGGTCTAGGTGAAAAATTTCCTAGAGAACAAAGGGTCTCAGAGTAATAACTCAGATGGTCTCACCATCAACTTCAATAATAAATGGTGTTAAGTTACATGACCCCTATAGAACATAGAATTTGAGTGCAATTTACCCTAATAAAATGAGAGTCAGGTGAAATTCTCTTCGAGAATAGAAAGTGAATATACCTCAATGAAGCTCCTAGTGGTAGATATTAATGTCATGCCTTGTAGGTGCCAAAAGTGACCTACTATACATAGGAGAGCATATACTCATGGCTTATGCCCTCCTTATAAGGCATTATTAGCAAGAATAGGATATATGACTGCAAGTAGCTCAGGACAGAATATTTGTATTATCATCTTAATTTTTGTTCTATTAGTGTGAATGTTGACATTGCTTTAACTTTATCGTATGTAGATCAACGCAAACGATACGCCTCATCGAAAACACGTGCTTAAAGCGATTTTTTTTTTCAATCCCGTTGTTCAGTTTTTCTTTCGTACAAAACATGTGTCATGCAGGATGAAAAATCCTAAAATGGCAACATCTATTAACATTTGACAGTCGACATTTCAAAAATCGTGGCAATTGATAGCAACAATTAAATCTCTAACCATGATGGATTTTTCTTTTTAATAATGAGTCTATCTAGCAACCTACGGTTACATTTCCGTCATTATGAGTTTTTCAAAGCAAATATGAAATCCGTTGAATTATTTGAGAGACTTAATAATATTTTTTCTAGTTTTGAGTTCTGATAATGTTCACCACATAATAACTACTCTGTTTTGTTAATGAGTTAAGGCTAATTAAGTGTTTGGTATATATAAATATAGAAAAATGTGTTTCAGGTGGTCCGGAGGTATTTCCTTTCTGGTCACAATCTAGGCCGCCAATCATCCATCATGGATGTGGGCCCCACACCCCCACATAGGAGTGTGTGCAACCTAGATTGTAGTCAGTTAGGAACTTCCCTCCTTAACCATCTGACCTCATTAACCTCGTATTAATATATGATTATCGACGAGAGTAACAAGGTACAAAAAAAAAAAAATTTCATGACCGAAGCCGAATCCAAGAGTGTTGTTATTCGCACCACAGAGATTTATGAATACACCACACTATTTGATTTACCGCACCTATATTTTTAATATCAGATGTTCGGATTTGGAGATCCGAACGGCTCTAGTACTTTTATTCTTCCGTTCGGATCTCCAAAGCCGAACAGTATAATAAAATATGTATTGTGTTTGGATTTACATGTCTATTGTATTAGAGTCGTTCGGATCTCCAAATCCGAACGTCTGCTGTTAAAAATATAGGTGTGATGAATTAAATAATGTGATGTATTCATAACTTTCTGTGGTACGAATAACAACACTCCGAATCCAATCAGATGGAAAGTTTTGATATCCTTATTTGTATACAAACGATACGGATGTGGATCCATTTCGGAAAATCGAATCCGTTTACATCCATAAGTTGGATTAACTACAGGTAACTTCTTATTGGGTACGCATTCGGGTAATAGTTGTAGGATCCGAACCTAACTCACCCCATGTAGCGAATCTTGTTTGCCGTTGGGATTGCAACGGAAACTCCGGTTCAAAGAGGCGAATAAATCAAACCGATTCCTTATTTTAATTTCTTTTTCCCCCATGCATTCGTTTATCTTTTCTCATGATGGATTTCGTTTCCGATTCTGATTCCCATACGAAATCCCGAATCCAATTTCAATTCGTTAATCTTTTTAGAGCATTTGATTCGACGCAAATCTCTTCTCCCGATCTTCAAACGACGACGACGACGCCATGGTTGGAGCCAAGATTTCTGCCGTCGTCTTTGATCTCGATGGGACCCTTTTGGACACTGGTCTCTAAATTTCTCAAAGCATTTTCTATTTTTGTTTAAATTGTTGCTTTTTATTTGAATTAATCTTGTGCAATTTTTTGAACGAAGAGAGGGCGACGAAGGATGTGTTGAAGGATTTCTTGGCGCAGTACGGGATCGAATCGGATCCCGAGAAGGAGGAGAAGAGATTGGGGAAGATGTTTAGGGAATCTGCGGCCGCCATTGTCGTCGATTATGCGCTGCCGATGAACCCTGATGAGTTTGCCGACGCCATCATGCCTTTATACCAAGAAAGGCAAGTTCTTTTCTTAAATTTTCCCTCTTAATTTTCTCAATTTTAACGTACTCGTGGATGAATGTAAGTCTTTATGGGTAAACTTATTAATATATTGGTTTTGAATATGAGATTTTTTTTTAATAAAAAAGTACTGATCAGAATGAAAGGCGCGGATACAAATTGCAAATGGCAAATTCCATGCTTATTATTGTAGCACTCTAATCGGAGTGGAAGTACTGTTTGTTATTTGAATGTATAGGATGACTATAAATGCTACTTGTGACATTGTTCAAGAGATGTATATTTAGAAAAAAAAATTCTATCACTATTAGAAAATAAGTAGTGATATTCCTACTGATGATCTGCTGGTCATTCTATATGGACTCCCTTGGTTGATAGATGGTAGAAGGTTAATATAAAAGATAGACTAATTTTTAGAAAACTAACCTTTTGTTTTATCCCTTTTCCAACCAAAAACTATCATGAACTTCACTTCTCTTAAATTAGTTAAGTCGTTACAAGATAGGGATAGTTTTCTAAAATGTTGAAGATTAAGATGGTTTTTTTGGACTTATAAAAATATTGGAGGAAGTAATTTGAGCATGTTTAGAAAGATTGTGGTAGTTTTATGTTAACGACATTTAAGAATTAATTTGAGAAAAGTAAAATTTCGGGTAATTTTTCATTAAATTTGAAGTTCAATGTAGTATTTTGGAAAAATGGTAAAACATAATGGTAGTTTTTTAAAAATTAGCCATAAAGATATGATGGTTTTCAGTATTTTTTATTCTCATGAGGAATGATTTGTAGTTGAGCAGCGATACTCAGACCCTAGGTCCTGGGGTCACATGCCACATCCAAAGGGGTTTAATATGGGAGCTGGAATTTAATAACTTTTTTAATCTGTTAGCCAATCAAAACTTGCGGGTTGGATGACCTGGGGTCTGAAAATCATTCTCTTTGCAGTCAATGGTTCCAGTTGCATTATTTTTACAAAACAATGGTCTGTACTATTGTCATTTTTCTCATTACCTTATGTGTATGTTCTCGCACCTTATTCCTTTTATCACTTACGTAATTTATAAAAATATTTTCCAACTTATAAAAGTGTGGAAAAAGTCTCACTAAGATTAAGCATTTAAGCACAATTATTCTAGCTAATTCTCACTATTTGGCAAGAGTAAGTGTAGGTGTTTGTTAATGACGATGATGCAATAGTAAAACCTGCATTTTAACTTCAAAATTTCCTTACCGCTATTGACAGTGAAATCCAAGCCTACCACCTCCCACAGCAACAAAAAAAATCCATAACACCTAAAAGAAGCTCCGTTGATTTATCAAGTTTGAAGCATATTGAGATGGGGAGTGTTTCCAACATAATTTGGCATATAAGTTATTTGCCGTTGCAGGGTTGATACAGAACCCCATTCAAATTATTGTATTCAACCTGGCTAGTCTTCTCATCTTCCTTCTTATCCATCAGATCCCAATGTCCATCATCTTTCCAAAACCCCCCAGCACCGTCCTCTTTTCCTTGCATTGTTATGAATCTCTCCCCTTTTATTTATCTTCTCTTCTTTCTTCGATCTTTCTTGAAGTTCTTCTCCACATTGTGTTTCAACCTTAAGAGACTGCGACCAAGAATATATTGAATGAGTGCTTGAATAAATTTGATAAGGTTGCTGACCCTGTTAAGGATAGTAGACTGGGCATGACTACCAAGGAGTCGGCCGTATCTATTGTTGTGGATTATGGGCTTCCAATGAGCAGTGATGAGTTTATAGATGAGATCATGTGTATGTCTCATCAAAGGCAACTATTGACCAATTGCTTGTTTTGTGACAAATTTGAAAAGGTTTGATTCATTGTTAGAAGATGAAGTTATCGTTTTGTAGTATCATTGTATAATTGCTCATAATGTAGGGCAAATTTGGGCACTTTTGCAGTAAGGTTCCCAAAACCTACATTAACATGTAAATAAGTTTTTAAATAGATTGTTTATGGCTTGTTTTTCGGAGTGACCTTTAATTGAGATAATTGTTAAGCAACATGCAATCCAAAGCTGATTATGGAAAGGACACAATGAGGTAGGTTCCCCAAGATTAATAGTTTTGAAAATATATATACAATTTTTTTGACTTAATTGATATCCAAAATTTGGTTGGGAAGATTTCCTACCTGCCTTGTATATGATTTGTTATGGTGCTTCATAGGCTATCATGTCTGCATTTAATTGAGATAATTGTTAAGCAACATGCAATCCAAAGCTGATTATGGAAAGGACACATTCAGGTAGGTTCCCCAAGATTAATAGTTTTGAAAATATATATACAATTTTTTTTGACTTAATTGATATCCAAAATTTGGTTGGGAAGATTTCCTATCTGCCTTGTATATGATTTGTTATGGTGCTTCATAGGTTATCATGTCTGCATTATAGGCACTCAAGCAACAATTGAAATCCCAAAATTAGGCCACCGAGAAGTGCATATTAATTTGAACTTAGGATATAGTGATCTAGATAGAAAGTTCAAAGTAACATGTTTAAAATGCATGCATCTCACCACAGGGAATGGACTCTTAAGACAAATGATTTCAGTTATACCTGCTCTTTGTATTTGCTTGAACTTGGAATCAAAACTTTCTTTGTTATTTAAAGATGTATGCATATATGAGTATTAAAGATTGCTCAGATTATGTAGAATGTCTCATATATGCCGCTACAAATTGTGTCATGTGAAATATGTTGAAGAAGCAATGACCTTTCCAAATATTTTCATATGACATATATACACATTAGTTAATGCTCTAATATTAATTGATAACATGTATTATATGCTTAAGTTCCAAGAGATATTTATTTATGAAAGTTTATTTTCAACGGACTTCAGATAACTTACTATGCTATAAGTAACGAATGATAATATTGAGTGTTATTGTATTAGGGTGTGTGTGTAAAGCAAAGTAAGGGATATTATAAATATGAGGGGTTAGCTCATTTGTGGGCTAATCACACTTTCCCCCAAAACTTCTACATGGTATCAGAGCCCTAGAAAAAAAAACCAAAACCAAAACCCTAACCGACGCCTCCACCTGCTGCGCCTCCACCCGCGGCCACCCACATCTCCGTCGCCGCCACCTGCGGCATCCCCCGCCTGTGCCGCTGCTTGCGTAGGCCGCAGCAGCAGCCGCCGCCACCTGCGGCATCCCCCGCCTGCGCCGCTGCTTGCGTAGGCCGCCGCCGCCGCCGCCGCCACCTGCGGCATCCCCCACCTGTGCCGCTGCTTGCGTAGGCCGCAGCCGCCGCAGCCTGCTGCACCGCCGTCCAAGGCCGCCGATGAAGCAGCGGTACTCGACGTCGGAACTCGCCATCGGAATCGGGAAACGAAACGGATATGAAACCCTAAGGGGAGGAACGAAGGAACAGAGGGGGAAAGGACAACCCACCTCTTAGAAAGCACCGGAAGATCAATTGCTGCTCGCTGCCGCGGCTGATTTGCTGCCGCTGCCGCATCTGATTCTCTACTACAAAGGGGAATCCTAAAGAAAACCCTAACCCTAGATCTATGGTAGAGTCATGAAGATGACTCCATAGATTTACGGTTAGGGTATGACCTAGAAGAGGAGAAGTAGAAGTAGATCTGCGGATCTAAGAAGGGAGAAAGGAGAGATCTGCGGATGGCAGTAGTGAGCGAGGATCGAGAGTGCTACACATGTGGGGTGAAGGGGCACCTGAGCTTTAACTGCCCACACAAGGGCAGTGGACGAGGACGTGGCACAGGAGGCAGAGGAGGAGGTCGTTGGGGCCGTGGAGGCCGTGGACGAGGTCGCGGCGGCCCACGGGCCAACTTTGCTACCGCTGACGGACGACAGGAGACAGTGATGATCGAGGCCACGCCAGCTGAGGCTTCAGATCTAGAGCAGCGGAGACAGTCCAGGTCTACTACTGAGAGCTCGGAGAGTCATGCAGACCAGACTGGGGATATTGCCTCGTCATTCGGTAACTTTGCCCACTTCGCTCACACAGGCTCAGGTAACCGATTAGCCCTTTCATGTAGAGATCATATAGAGTGGATTATTGACTCAGGTGCATCTAGTCATGTGTCAGGAGCATATAGACAATTTTCCACATATAAACCACATACCATTCATGAAACCGTTCAGACAGCTGATGGCACATCCCAACCCATTAGAGGGATTGGTACTATTCAGTGCACTCCCTCCATACACCTCTCTTCAGTCCTTCACGTCCCATCATTTCCAGTCAACCTCTTATCTGTTGGCTCTATTGTTGATGATCTCGACTGTAGCATTACTTTTGACTTTACTCATTGTGTGTTGCAGGAAAGGAAGACTGGGAGGAGGCTTGGGACTGGCGTCAGGCGTGATGGACCGTGGTATCTTGACAGAGCTAGTGGGGATGCTGCACTGGCTGTCGTTGGTGGAGAAAAGGAAAGGGATGTACTTTTGCTACATTGTCAGTTGGGACACTTGCCTTTTGATATTTTGAGAAAAATGTATCCCGATGTTTTGAATAGAGTGAATGAAATGAATTTGAAATGTGATGCATGTGAATTTGGGAAACACACTAGGACGTCATATCCTAGTGTGGGGATGAGGAGTGTAGAGAAATTTCATCTTATTCACTCAGATGTTTGGGGGCCCTGCCCAGTGACTTCAGTGAGTGGGTTCAGGTGGCTTATCACCTTCATAGATTGTCATTCTCGGATGACATGGCTTTATATGATGAAAAACAAAGGCGAAGCGTTGAAGTGTTTTCAGGACTTCCATAGAAGTGTCAGAAATACGTATGAAGCCAAGATCCGTGTCTTGAGAACGGATAATGGGACAGAGTATGTAAACAGGGAGTTTGCATCTTACCTATCTGAGAGTGGGATAACTCATCAAACCACCTGCCCCAACACCCCCCAACAGAACGGAGTTGCTGAAAGGAAAAATAGACACTTGTTGGAGGTAACTAGGTCACTCATGCTCACCATGAATGTACCTAAGATATTGTGGAGCGAAGCAGTGATGACAGCCACATATCTTATCAACAGGATGCCTTCATGGATCCTTGGTATGAAGTCTCCATGTGAGATTCTTATGGGAAAGAACACTTTTGTAGTTCCACCAAAAGTGTTCGGATGCACATGCTTTGTGAGGGATCATAGACCTTCTGTGGGGAAGCTGGATGCTCAGGCAATTAAATGCATATTTGTTGGGTATCCTTCAAATCAGAAAGGCTATAGGTGTTGGAGTCCCTCAGAAAGAAGGTTGTTTGTGAGCATGGATGTGACGTTCAGGGAGACTGAACCTTTTTATGGAGGACTGACAGATTCTACGTCAGTATTTGATACTGGGGCCTCTCCAAGCACAGTAGGAGTTGGTCGAGAGGGGGAGACTGATGACAGGAGGGTAGTGGTTGGACTTATACCGTGTCCTGTCAACCCTACTGGTACTGGTCCTGATAGCAGGGATGAAGAAAGGACCGTGGTGGAAGAGGAGGAAGACAGGCTGTACGGCAGGAAATATAGCAGGAGACAGAAGGATAGTCTTGGCGATGGAGAACAACAAGAAGACATCTTCCCCACTGAAGAACCACTAGCTCCACTGCCCCATGTCGAGATTGATCAGTCTATCATGCCTGCTCGAGTCCCGACCTCCTTACTGCCTTCCTCTCCTACCACGGATGGTAACATTTCTTTGCCTTCCTCTAGTTTAGATCTTCCACTTGCATCTCGTAGGGAGCCTCGTATCAATGCCGGTAGGCCTCCTGTACGGTATGGATATGAGACTGATATTGCTAATCATGTCTCCTATGCCTCTCTTACACCTGCATATAGGGCTATCATTGTATCCTTACAGTCTATCCCTATACCAAGTGATTGGCGAGTGGCAAAGCAACATCCCCAGTGGAAGAAAGCAATGCTCGAAGAACTTGAGGCACTGGAGAAGAACAAGACATGGAGACTTGTCTCACTTCCAGCAGGGAAGAAGGCTGTGGGCTGCAAGTGGGTATTCACTATTAAGCAAACTTCAGAAGGGAAGGTGGACAGGTACAAGGCGAGGTTGGTTGCCAAGGGCTACAGCCAGACTTATGGGATTGATTATGATGAGACATTTGCCCCGGTGGCAAAGATGAGTACTGTGAGAGTACTAATATCCTGTGCAGCGAATTTTGGATGGAAATTGCATCAGTTGGATGTAAAAAATGCCTTCTTGCATGGAGACTTACAGGAGGAGGTATACATGGAGGTTCCACCTGGCTTCGGCACACAACAGACGGTGGGAAAGGTGTGTAGACTGGACAAGTCCTTGTATGGGCTGAAACAATCTCCAAGGGCATGGTTCGACAGGTTCAGGCGTGCAGTCATCACTATGGGCTACAAGCAGAGTAATGGTGATCCTGTATTCTATAGACATTCAGGACAACGGATTACTCTTTTGGCTGTGCATGTTGATGACATTATTATCACTGGAGATGATGAAGAGGGAATCTCTCACTTGAAGGTGAGATTGGCGAGAGAATTTGAGGTCAAGGACCTTGGACAGTTGGGATACTTCCTTGGACTGGAGATTGCCAGGTCCAGGAAGGGTATAGTTCTCTCACAGAGGAAGTATGCACTGGATCTTCTGGCTGAGACTGGTATGTTGGGGTGTCGTCCATCAGTTACTCCTATTGATCAGAATCATAGGTTGCATTCACAATCAGGGGAGCTAGTGGACAAAGAGAGGTACCAGAGACTTGTTGGACGCCTCATCTACTTATGCCATACCAGACCTGACATTGCCTATGCTATCAGTGTGGTAAGTAGGTACATGCATGATCTTAGGACTGGACATATGGAGGCAGTCTTCAGGATACTGAGGTATCTGAAGAATAGTCCAGGAAAAGGCATATTATTTGGTAGTCATGGTCACATGAATGTGACAGGCTACTGTGATGCAGATTGGGCCAGTTGCCTAGATGATAGGAGATCGACTTCGGGCTATTGTGTGTTTGTCGGGGGCAACTTGGTCTCTTGGCGCAGCAAGAAGCAGGATTTGGTGGCTCGTTCCACTGCAGAGGCAGAGTATCGTGCTATGGTACTTAGTACCTGTGAGATGATCTGGTTGAGATCACTCCTACATGAGCTACGTCTGCTGAGAGAAGGACCATTGCTGTTGTTGTGTGATAACAAGTCAGCAATTAATATTACCAACAACCCAGTGCAACATGATAGAACGAAGCACATAGAGATTGACAGGTTCTTCATTAAAGAGAGACAGGACAAGAAACAGTTGGAGATCTCCTATATTACCTCTGGACATCAACTAGCAGATTGCCTTACGAAGGGGTTAAACTCTAAAGGAGTAGAGGATGCTTGTAACAAGATGGGCATGATAAATATCTTTTGCTCATCTTGAGGGGGAGTATTGAGTGTTATTGTATTAGGGTGTGTGTGTAAAGCAAAGTAAGGGATATTATAAATATGAGGGGTTAGCTCATTTGTGGGCTAATTACACTTTCCCCCAAAACTTCTACAGATAAGAAGGAAAAAAATAAATTGCTTTTGACAAGTGACATGTTCTATCGAAGATTTCTGCATATTGTAGTTGGGTTATGAAACGTTATTGTTTTTTCCCCAAATCTTTATGTTTCTTTAGAATACATGTACACTAGATGATACATGCAAAGTACGTTCCTTATGGTGCATTTGATGGTAGTGTTAACTCGGGAAAATTTTTGAAAGCACAAATGTTTGATGTTCAAAATAAATATAAAAATATTCACTCTTTATTACTTTTTGCACTATATTGATGGCTCTTTAAACTAATGAGAACTATCTCTGAATTAAACAAATATATCTTGGGCTGTACCACTTCCTTTGCTATTAAATGGTCACATGACTGAATCTCTCCATATGCACTGTTAACAGGGAATTTCTTGAAAATAAGATTCATCAACATTTCTTTATTACACACAATTGAGGTTTAATAATGCTATCTGATGGACACTTAATCTTTCTTTTAAATACATTTAAGTACAGGAGACTCTCAATGATATCTGAACCCCATTCATTCACCTACATATTGTTGCCAGTTGCCAATACACAGGTTAAGGCTCTTAAATAAACAACCATCTAAGAAGATATGTCACCATCATAATGTGTGACATAACATTCATCTAAAAGGGTGTCTAACAATTCATGACAAATGGATTTGCCTGCAAACATATAGGCAAGGAGGCGTTCTTTATGACTACAATAAACGATGTGATCTGGGAGTGATTCAATCCACTGTTTTGGCTTGGAGACGGTAAGACATGGGTTTGTCGGAACTGATGGTAGGGTGTAAATATGGCATTGTGGGGGTAAATCATAAAGACAACATAACAGTGCCACTGAAGAGTAAAGATACACATCTTCTAATGTTTATTCTAAATTCCTAACTTATAATATAGATCTTCTACAATTTTTATCCTAGAGTTATAAGTTTTGATATTTAGATAAACGTTTAATAATTACTTATGGGAATTTTACATATGATACTTATACATTTGAACAAATATATAGTAATGAATAGGTCTTCTCGGCTTCACAATCTTTTCACGGAGGAGATTAATATTTCTCACGTATTTTGTGTTTATTATGTGTTAGTATATGTAAATACAAAGATGCGGTATTATAAAATTAACCAAAGGTTGCTGACCCTGTTGTAAAATTAACCATGGCTATGAGGAAAACACTAGAAGGGGTGTTGAATAGTGTTTATAAAATTAACTAAGAAATTACGCCCAATTAAAATCCTAATCCAACAAAGATGCGGTATTAAATGAAACAACAAATAATAAATGCAAATACAAAGATGTTTTAAGGGTTTGGATTACCCAGGTCAAACCGTCTTGTTCCCGGTAATCCTACGTCCCTTCCACCCGGGATACCTCTCGGATACTCAAGTTAGAACCATAACTTGAGGGTTTCTTTCAACCCACTTGTAGCAACCCTGCAAGTGTAATCAATATACAGTTGATGTCCTTGAATCCCACAACTTGGGATCAAGCAAACCACTCTCACAACCAAGAGTAAAACCGAATAACGAAAGTTCTGAAATTATAAAATTTACGCTTACAAATCACCTATGCCTTGAAGTAGAACTTGAAGGAGTAAAGTGATGTGAGTGTTGATCTCTTCCAAGAAGAAAGTGAAGCTCTCTTGTCACTACCAAATGCTTAGAGGATATCAACTTTGATTCTAGGTTGGAGAGCAAGAGAGAATAAGATTGGAATTCTAGGGCTTTGAGAAATTGAGAGCTTGAGAAGCTTAGAGATGATCAAGAGTTGAGCAAGAGACTTAGAGACCTCCGATGGAACAGTAGAAGCTCTCTTTATAGGTTCTCTAAAACCCTCAAACAGAATACCCAAAACCCCCTTTGAAATCCATGTGGAAAATCCCAACGGATTAATTTTACAGCCAGGACATACGACTGATGAAGAACGGACAGTCGCATGTTGCACTGTGTCAGAGAGTAGGTGAAAATTCAAACGGTAACTTACCACATAGGACAGTCGACTGATGAAGGTTAGATATGCGTCTGAAAATCGACAGGCGACTGAGAAACCTTCTACAGGCGTCTGTGTGACAAAGTGCGTAAGTTGACAGAGTGTAAGAATTCTGGGTAAGTTTGGACAGACGACTGATGTGGTATCCATAGGCGCATATGCCATAGGCAGGCGACTGGAAAATCAACTTCAGTCATTTGTGTGCATAAGTACGTAACTTGCCAAAATGAAAGATCTGGGCAATTGATGGACATGCGACTGACGTGGTATCCACATGCGTCTGTGCCATGGGCAAGCGACCGGAAATCCAACATCAGTCGTCCATTGAACACGTGCGTAACTTGACAGATCATTGGATCTTTGGGCAAGAGGAGACATGCGACTGACTAACAAGTCACATGCACATGAAACTAGACAAGCGCATGTACTTTGTACAACAGTCACCTGTTGAAGGCTAGAAGTGAAAAGCCTAAAAACCTATGACAAAAGATGTGCATTACAGACGACTGCAGAACAATTCTCAGGCGCCTGTATGGAGACATGCCCCTGCATTTTGTTCTTCAGTCGCCTGTTGAAAATCCAGAATGCACAGTAAATGGAATGAAGAGTTGGAGTCCTAGGAAATGATTTCTAATGACTTTCTAGGCTAGATAAAGTGAAGTGTATGAGCTCCAAGATAGTTATACTACAAGCTACATTCTAATCAAGAGAAATGAAAGCATAAAAAGATTTACATTGTATTGCTTCTCTTCTTTCTCTTGAATGGCCTTGGAGTCTTTGAAGCTTCTTTCTTCAACTTGATCACCCAATCTTCAATTCATTGAGCTTTGATTGATCTTGAAAGCCATTCATTGATACTTGATCTTCATGATTAGCTTAGGCAATGGATTAACTGCATAGAGGGGATTAGCCACAAGTATTTATGTTTGCTCATCATCAAAACTAAGTAGGAGAAGTCTAATACTCAACATTCTCCCCTTTTTGGTGATGACAAACAATCATAATTAAAAAGAAATAATTGTGCTTTAAAGAAATACTTACTGCCCTCACATAGATGCCAATCAAGTTAGACAATAAAGATATGGGCATCATGAGATCAATTAAAGCATAAGTATGATATGAGTGAATAAAATGATTTCAAGTATTTGAATCTAGGATTTTTGAATCTAAATTCATTATATCTTACTCCCCTTGAATCTAAAGCTATTTCCAAATTAGATTCAAGTTTAGCTTCTAATTAGCACAAAATTATGATTTGTTTATTTCTCTCCCCCTATGGCATTATCCAAAAAGTGGGAGTAGAGAAACAATAACACGTGCTAAATAAAAGTAAAACAATCATTGGAGTATAAAGAATTGCATATGCATTTAATGTGATACCCGTAAAGGCCCGTTGGGCCCTTTTGTCTTTTTCCCCCACTAAAATATCTCACCCCTCACATTAAATCCCCTCCCACTAAATATCTCTCCCCCCTCACATGAGCTCCCTCCCCCACTCATTCTCTATCTCCATCTCATTTTCCCCCCGATTCCCTCTCTCGCGAAGCTGCTGCGGCAAAAAAAGAGAAGAAGAAGAACGCCGCCGCCTTCCTCTCTTTCTCTCTCGCCGAGCTCTCTCTCTCTCATTCCTTCATTTTGAATGAACCTACGCGGCCCTCCTCTCTTTTCGCCACCTCGCCGACACGTGGCGTGCCTTGCTCCTCCATCGAACCCTAAAATCCGAGGGTTTTGACACTATTTCACCTCGATTCGCAGCTGTTTGTGTTCGTGGCGTCCCTCTGAGCACCTCAGGTCTTTTTTCACCCTTATTTAAGCGCGATTTGAGCCATAGGGTTTCAGTTTTCTGTAAAGATGAAAATTTTCAAGGAAAATTTGGGTTTTCCTCCTGATCTGATTTCGGTTTGAGCTCTAGGACTGGATTTCTCTCTGATTTCTTCGTCAGTTCATGATCTGAGGTAAAATCACTCTGATTCTCTAAATTTTGGATTTTAAAGTTGTGAATTTGCCCCTTTAGTTTTCTGCGATGATGAATCTGAGCACCGGGCGAGGCGACGAACTTCGCCACAGCCCTATTGACCCTCGAATTAGCCTCTGTTAGCCCTGCCCCTTTGACTGAGATGTGTGGAATCTGTTTTCCTCCCTGACTGCGACTGTTTTGGGCATTTTCCCTTCGATGGAGTTAGACAGTTATTTCTTTTCTCTGCAAAAATATTTTGAGACCATGTTATAACTGAAAATAGTCTACATGACAGAAATTTGTTATTGATTCTAGGGATTTTCCCTTATTATATCTGTTGGAAATTTTCAGAATTGAATAATAATTGGTATCGGATGTATGTTGGCTTAGTAATCTCCCAATGATTGAATATGAGGGGCTTAGGCCTCAAAGGCCGTCGGAAAGTATGTAAATTGCTACCTGAAGGATCTAAGTTTGCTGCCACTAGGATCATAAAAAGCTGCCTGAAGGATCATATATAAACCATTAATAAATGGTTAAGTCCCGAATTGATCAATGATGAAAAACTATCTGAGATCACCAGATTGTCCCTCCCCACATTTGACCATCCCCCTTATAAATTCTAAAGAGTATGATTATGGACGATGTCTTTACTTGCAGGTTCGCTCTTACTTTTATTTATATTCAAGTTTCAGTTTGTGTAGCATAATAAAGCATCATGTTATTAATTGTCTAATTTCCGCACTCCTAAAATATGTTAAGTATTATGATACTTTTTCATCATTAGTTGCTATGGAGTTTATTAGTGGTCCATGACATTTGACTAGTTGGTATATTAGGTGTGCTATGGAAATAATGATTCGAAATTCAGTGAACTATTTATATGTTTAGAATGAATGAGAATGTGATTGAAACCAGAATGTCATAGCACAGTAATATACGAATTGAGTTTAATGTGGCTTTAGAATTTAAATTCACCTTGGAAATCATGCTTAATCATTATGTAGAATAACATTTGGACTATATCACTGAGGCATTGAGAGATGTACACTATTATACACTTGGCACTTCAGACTCACAAGTTTTGGGGTAAATCATATTAGAGAGAGTGCGGGAGCAACTGGAGCCACGCTCCTATTGACTTGACCGCATCAGGTAGTTCCGACTTGGGTCACATCATTGAATCAGGATCTGACCCCCTATTGTACCGTCGGACTTAATTACCGAGTTCCATACTGTTGACTCATGGCCCCTACCGTCCTTGTTTTGGGCCTGGCCCATGTGAGCACCCCTGGGTACTGTGGTGGACTCCTTGGTTGTTTCTGTACTCTCCAATATGATTCACGGCTTAGGTTTGGCATAGAATAATGGAACCATGATATTGTTACCTTTAAATTAAGCTGCATGTTAGTCTTAAATGTCAATGCAATATTAACTAGTCTGTTATTGTTCTCAGTTACGGCTTCTTAGTTAGTGTTTTCTCATGTTCATATATTTAAATTCCAAAAATTTTAGAATCATTGTGATTTACTGGTGGGTCTTCATTGTTGTTGTACCACCATGTGTTGATCCAGAGATAGAGGAGACACCAGAGTTTGTGGGCCCATCTGACTTTTGATTAGAGCTAGAATATGTACTTTTGTGTTAGTGGTAGATGTACTTTTACTATGCATGCTTGTAGCATGATGTATAGCTTTTTGTAAACGTGCTTTTGGCATGATATACAACATTTTGTAAACTCGTTATATATATATATATATGAAAAATTTTGTTAAGCATTTTGATACATCTCTGCTTGTGTCTAGATTGTTTTCACTGGTTATCTGCAAGACCTGCTATCCTTTGTGAAATATGATGCGACTCCGGGTTGCGGGGCGTGACATGTTTTTCTTGGTGGCCCATGCAGGTCCCCGCAACCAACCTCGTGAACAGTCTAGAAAGAGTGGGATGTGTCGTAAAAAAATGCTTAGAAATTGACATTGTCCTGTGTATACAGGCATATGCGAGTTTACAATCGTCGGAAGCGCAATTTGAAGATGGCTCATGACGCTTCTGGCTCTGGTTCGAGCAATCATACTGTCCATCAGATCTCAGATCAGGCCTTACGAGAGCTTGTTCAGGCTATTTGTGAGGAGCCTAAGACTACTGGATGGGTGCAGCAGTTTCGGGCGCTACGTCCGGCTCCATTTACTGGTTAAGAGGATCCCTTACAGGTAGAGAAGTGGTTGCGTGACACTGTAGCCAACCTGACTACAGTAGAAATCCCTACAGGATCTTGGGTAAAGATTGCGAAGTTACAGTTGAAGGATGGAGCCAGGATATTGTGGGACGCAGCAGAGGATCGGCTATCAACACCTATAACCTGGGATACATTTAAGGAGCAGTTCAATGCCCAGTTCTTTTCTCATGAGGCTCAGATGGAATTGGAGACACGATTCACCAACCTGAAGCAGGGCTCCAGGTCTATTGAGGAGTATGATGCTGAGTTCTCTATGCTCTGCAGATTTGCAAAAGAGATGGTGTCCACTCCCGAAGCTCGAGCTCGCCGTTTTCAGCCAGGTCTGAATATAAAGATCCGGGAGAAGATGGTTGTGTTAGGCCTGATGACTCATACAGAGGTACTTGCGATAACTCGCAAGTACGAGTACATACAGAGGGAAGCTGATCGGGAGCGCCACATGTCTGCCCCTCCGAGGCGACCACCACCCCCTTCAGCTGCTACCGAGGGGACGAGTCGACGACCTATGCCTCCTGACAGGTTCAGTTCAAGAGGCCGGCTCCACAGCAGCAGCAACCACGTACAGTATGTCACTACTGTGGCAAGAGTGGTCATTATAAGGAGTGTCGATGGCGTCTATGCCTTTGTTTGGTCTGTGGGCCCAAGGAGCATAGTGCCAGAGATTGTCCGCAGAAAGGATCAGCAGCACCAGCTCCTACTCCTGCTCCTGTCCATGCTCCTGCTCCTCCAGCAGGAAATGCACCACGTAGGCCACTGCTTCCTCCACAGAAGATGGGTTTTCAGCAGGCCAGAGCACAAGCACCACCTCCCAAGCGCCAGGTTGTTACTATGACCGCAGTGGAGTGATTACTGGTAAAAATTTAATACTTTCAGTGCTTACTATCATATGTAGTTACATGTTAACTTAGACATAGTATCTTTGACACTAGGTATTGTACTAGTCGCTGGTAGACCTGCCCTTACATTATTCGATTCAGGAGCCTCTCATTGTTTCCTAGCTACTCGATTTGTTAGCACACGCAATATTCCTGTTGAACCCTTGACTACCCATTGGAATGTTAATACTGGTGGTGGTATATTGAAGACAACCAATCATTACCCTCAGTGTCCTGTCGTTGTTAGTGGGCGAGAGCTATTTGCAGATTTTCTGGTGATTGAGATGCCTAGTTTTGATGTTGTCTTTGGAATGGATTGGTTGGCGACATTTCATGCTACCATTGACTGTCGTCAAAGGAGGATAGTATTCGAGATGCCTGATCATGCAAAATTTGAGTTCATTAGCGGAGGTAGATCTGAGGGGCCAATACAATTTAGAGCACGACCAGCAGAAGCTATGGTGAGTGCTATGGAGGTTGATGAACCAGAGATACCAGAGCTAGTACGAGAATTCATGGACGTGTTTCCGGATGATCTTATAGAATTACCTCTGGAACTTGCCGTTGAATTTTCCATTGATTTGGTACTAGGTGCCCAGCCAATATCTAAGAAACCATATCGTGTGGCGCCATCAGAGCTAGAAGAAGTCCGTACCCAGTTGAATGAACTATTAAAGAAGGGTTGGATACGACCTAGCGTCTCTCCTTGGGGTGCTCTTATATTGTTGGTATCAAAGAAGGATGGGACTCGACGCATGTGTGTCTATTACAGGGAATTGAACAAGGTGACAGTGAAGAACAAATATCCCCTTCCCCATATTGATGACATCTTTGACCAACTCGGAGGATCAAGCATTTATTTGAAGTTGGATTTAAGGACATGATTCCATCAGTTGAGGGTGAAGAAGGACGACATTCATAAGGCTGCATTCAGAACAAAGTATGGGCATTATGGGTTCTGCCATTTGGCGTGCCCAGCAGTATTCATGAGCCTAATGAACCTAGTGCTATATGAGTATTTGGATAAGTTCGTAGTTGTCTATCTTGATTATATCCTAATATATTCGAAGGACACCCAAGAGCATACCGACCATTTGAGAAAGGTCCTGAAAACTCTGAGACAACACCAATTGTTCGCCAAACTCAGCAAATGTCAATTCTATCTAGACAAGGTGGCGTATTTAGGACACGTGGTGTCTGGAGAAGGAATCTATGTTGATCCTGGAAAAGTGGTAGTTGTTCAGAACTGGCCTATTCCACGGACCGTGACAGAGATTCGTAGCTTTTTCGGGATGGCTGGTTATTATCGAAGGTTTATTAAAGATTTCTCGAAGATCGCAGAGTTTATGGCGCGATTAACGAGAAAGGATGTAGTGTTTGTTTGGTCCAAGGCATGTGACGATGCTTTCCAGGAGCTAAAGAAGAGATTGACAACCACCCCAATTTTGGTTATTCCTGATCGGACGGGAGGATTTGAAGTATTTTGTGATGCATCAGGAAAAGGACTTGGATGTGTATTACACCAGCATGTCAGGGTTGTAGCTTATGCATCCAGACAGTTGAAGAACCATGAGAAGAATTATCCAACCAATGACTTAGAATTGGTGGCGGTTATTTTTGCATTAAAGATGGGGAGACTTTTCTTGTTAGGAGATCATGTGAAGATATTCACAGATCATAAGAGTTTGAAGTATATCTTCACACAGAAGGAGCTTAACATGAGATAACGCCGATGGATATAGTTGATGACAGATTATGATATTGACCTTCAATATCATCCTGGAAAGGTTAATGTTGTACCCGATGCACTGAGTCGTCTCCCAATGGTAATGACGCTTATGACTCAATAGAGGCTGCAACAAGAGATCAGGGAGATGGAGATAGATGTGGTTTTGCCTGGGTTGACTTTCTCGTTGAAGAATATGCATATTCAGTCCACTCTGGTAGGTAGAATCAAGGCGGCTCAGGCAAATGATGAAAAGTTGCAGAAGATTAGGAATCTGGTGTTGGTAGGTCAGAGACCAGAGTTCCAAATTTATGAAGATGGGTCCTTGCGATATGGTAGCAGAATTTATGAGCCGTCTGGAGATATTCGAGAAGAATTGTTGAAAGAAGCATATAGTTCCCCATATTCCGTTCATCCAAGCGGGACCAAAATGTATAAGGACCCGAGGCAACATTATTGGTGGCATGGTATGAAGAGAAGTATTGCCAGGAGTGTAGCGAAGTGCATGGTGTGCTAGCAGGTTAAGACTGAACATCATCATGTTGCTGGTTTATTACAGCCTTTACCTATGCCGGAATGGAAGTGGCAGCACATAACGATGGATTTTGTGACTGGACTACCTAGAAGTACGAAGTATAATGATGCTGTCTGGGTAATTGTTGATCGACTGACTAAGTCAGCACATTTTATTTCCTTCAGAGTTGGCCAGTCCACAGAAGTACTTGCCAAGAAGTACATGGAAGAGATTGTTAGACTTCATAGAGTTCCTGTAAGCATCATTTCTGATCGAGACACTCGTTTCACGTCACATTTTTGGAAGAGCTTACAGGATCATCTGTGGACACACCTGAGTTTTAGTTCAGCTTATCATCCGTAGACAGATGGTCAATCTGAACGCACTATTCAGATTTTAGAAGATATGCTGTGTGCATGTATGCTAGACTTCAAAGGATCGTATGAAGATCACCTTTATCTCGTGGAGTTTGCATATAACAACAGCTATCAGGCCAGTATCGACATGGCTCCTTTTGCATCATTGTATGGAAGGAAGTGTTGTTCATCCCTGAATTGGGATGACGTGGGTGACATGGAGTTGATGGGACCAGAAATGATTATAGAAGCTGTGGATGTTGTGCGCACTATCAAGGAGAAGCTTCAAGTGGCACAGGATCGGTATAAGCACTGGGCAGATGTGAAGCGAAGACACTTGGAATTCCAGCCCAGTGATCATGTTTTCTTGAAGATATCTTCTACTAGAGGCATGGTCTGATTTGGACGAAGAGGGAAGCTCAGCCCTCGTTATATTGGACCTTTTGATGTCTTGGAGCGCTTGGGTGAAGTGGCATATAGACTTGCACTTCCTCCATCCTTGGAAGGAGTGCATGATGTGTTCCACATATCTTAGTTGTGCAAGTATGTAGGAGACCCGTCGCATGTTGTTGATCACTCCGAGATCACAGTGCGGCCTGATCTAACGTATAAAAAGCAACCAGTGCGGATCATTGATCGTCAGCAGAAGGCCCTTCAAAACAGAGTTGTCAATCTGGTGAAAGTGATGTGGCATCAAGACTCGCCTGGGAGTCCACTTGGAAAAGGGAGGACGAGATGCGAGAACGTTTTCCTCATTTGTTTGTCGTATCTTTGTTTTGTTTTTGTAATTTCGTGGACGGAATTTTTTGTAAGGAGTGTAGAATGTAAAGACCCGTTGGGCCTTTTTGTCTTTTCCCCCACTAAAATATCTCCCCCCTCACATTAAATCCCCTCCCACTAAATATCTCTCCCCCCTCACGTGAGCCCCCTCCCCCACTCATTCTCTCTCTCCTTCTCTTTTCCCCCGATTCCCTCTCTCGCGAAGCTGCCGCGGCAAAAAAAGAGAAGAAGAAGAACACCGCCGCCTTCCTCTCTCTCTCACCGAGCTCTTTCTTTCTCTCTCATTTCTTCATTTCGAAGGAACCTATGCCACCTCGCCGACACGTGGCGTGCCTTTCTCCTCCACCGAACGTTAAAATCCTAGGGTTTTGACACGATTTCACCTCGATTCGAGGCTGTTTGTGTTCGTGGCGTCCCTCTGAGCACCTCATGTCTTTTTCCACCCTTATTTAAGCCCGATTTGAGCCCTAGGGTTTCGGTTTTCTGTAAAGATGAAAATTTTCAAGGAAAATTTGGGGTTTCCTCTTGATCTGATTTCGGTTTGAGATCTAGCACTGGATTTCTCTCTGATTTCTTCGTCAGTCCACGATCTGAGGTAAAATCACTCTGATTCTCTAAATTTTGGATTTTAAAGTTGTGAATTTGCCCCTTTAGCTTTCTCCGATGATGAATCTGAGCACCGGGCGAGGCGGCGAACTTCGCTGCAGCCCTATTGACCCTCGAATTAGCCTCTGTTAGACCTGCCCCTTGACTGAGACGTGTGAAATCTGTTTTCCTCCTTGACTGTGGCTGTTTTGGGCATTTTCCCTTCGCTAGAGTTAGCCAGTTATTTCTTTTCTCTGCAGAAATATTTTGAGTCCATGTTATAACTGAAAATAGTCTCCATGACAGAAATTTATTATTGACTCTAGGGATTTTTTCCTTATTATATCTGTTGGAAATTTTCAGAATTGAATAATAACTGGTATCGGGTGTATGTTGGCTTAGTAATCTCCCAATGATTGAATATGAGGGGTTTAGGCCTCAAAGGCCGTCAGAAAGTATGGAAATTGCTGCCTGAAGGATTTAAGTTTGCTGCTCCTAGGATCATAAACAGCTGCCTGAAGGATCATATACAAACCATTAATAAATGGTTAAGTCCTGAATTGATCAATGATGAAAAACTATCTGAGATCACCAGATTGTCCCTCCTCCCATTTGAACATCCCTCTATAAATTCTAAAGAGTATGATTATGGACGATGTCTTTACTTGCATGTTCGCTCTTACTTTTATTTATATTCAAGTTTCAGTTTGTGTAGCATAATAAAGTTTCATGTTTTTAATTGTCTAATTTCTGCACTCCTAAAATATGTTAAGTATTATGATACTTTTTCATCATTAATTGCGATGTAGTTAATTAGTGGCCCATGACATTTGACTAGTTGGTATATTAGGTGTGCTATGGAAATAATGATTCGAAATTCAGTGAATTATTTATATGTTTAGAATGAATGAGAATGTGATTGAAACCAGAATGTCATAGCACACTAAAATACGAATAGAGTTTATGTGGCTTTAGAATTTAAATTCACCTTGGAAATCATGCTTAATCATTATGTAGAATAACACTTGGACTATATCACTGAGGCACTGAGAGATGTACACTATTATACACTTGACACTTCAGACTCACGGGTTTTGGGGTAAATCATATTAGAGAGAGTCCGGGAGCAACTGGAGCCACACTCCTATTGACTTGACCGCATCAGGTAGTTCCGACTTGGGTCACATCATTGAATTTGGATCTGACCCCTATTGTACAGTCGGACTTAATTACCGAGTTCCACATTGTTGACTCATGGCCCCAACCGTCCCTGTTTTGGGCCTGGTCCAGGTGAGCGCCCATGGGTACTGAGGTGGACTCCTTGGTTGTTTATGTACTCTCCAATATGATTCACGGCCTAGGTTTGGCATAGAATAATGGAACCATGATATTGTTACCTTTAAATTGAGCTGCATGTTAGTCTTAAATGCCAATGCAATATTAACTAGTCTGTTATTGTTCTCAGTTACTGCTTCCTAGTTAGTGTTTTCTCATGTTCATATATTTAAATTCCAAAAATTTTAGAATCATTGTGATTTACTGGTGGGTCTTCATTGTTGTTGTACTAGCAGGTGTTGATCCAGAGATAGAGGAGACACCAAAGTTTGTGGGCCCAACTGACTTTTGATTAGAGCTAGATTATGTACTTTTGTGTTAGTGGCAGATGGACTTTTGCTATGCATGCTTGTAGCATGATGTATAGCTTTTTGTAAACGTGCTTTTGGCATGATGTACATCATTTTGTAAACTCGTTATATATATATATAAATGAAAAAATTTGTTAAGCATTTTGAACATCTCTGCTTGTGTCTAGATTGTTTTCACTGATTATCTGCAGGATCTGCTATCCTTTGCGAAACATGATGCGAGCCCGGGTTGCGGGGCGTGACAATACCAAATGAAAATAAGAAAACCATGAAGGTGTATCACATAAATACATATCAAAAGCATCAAAAATAGGTTAACTAGAGGAATAAGAGTCCAATATCAACATTAACATGCAATACGTCTCATCATTCAATATATAGAGCACAAAGAGAAAATATCACATAAGACAATAATAATGTGCCAAAAGGGAAATGTCATCATCATATATATAAGAAAGGGAAATGTCATCTTCATATATATAAGAAGAGAATACATGGAGTACATAAAGTGATATATCAACAACAATACATACATCAAAATGACAAAATAAAGTATCACCATCAATACAACCAAGCATCTATACAGAATATTCGTAGATACATCAAACATCAAGACTCGCTAACCCTCACCCTCACAAAAAGAAACTAGATCTTAGGGTGAGCAGTCTCGGAGTAACATCAATCATCAACCTGGACAACATCCGCAGGAGCTCTCATCTCAAACTGAAAGCCCTGGGTCTCTGTCTCCGAGGTAGACTCAACAACAGTTGGAGGAACATCAACAGAAGAGGCCTCAGCAGGAGCAGCCTCAGCAGCAGCAGAGGGCTTTGGAGTCTGACCAGCAGGAGGAGAGACTGGGTGACGTCAGCTGGAGGAGCCTGGGCGTCACCTTAAACAACAACAGACGATGATGGAATATCCTCAGCAGGATGAAGTAAAGACTGGAGTGAGGCTGGAATGGGTATATCCTGGTGCAAAAAGGAGGTGTGGAACAACTCAAGCAATAAGGTCATCTTTTGACCAAAAATGGTCACCTTCTCATCCAACTGGATGAAGAAGGGACCGGATGCTATCGAAGAAGGAGATGAAGATGCTGACGGAATAGATGAACCAGCAGGAGGAGCAGAGGTACTGGCTGGAGGCACAAATGATGAAGATGGTTGAGAAACAGACTGCCTCTTCCTGGCTGCAGTCTGCAGGGCTGAAGAGTTCTTTAGCTTTGCAGCTGCATCAAAAAGGGGCCATGAGGAACATGCTCATAAGCAGACAGATCAATCTCAAAATGACGGAAGACATGAGTAAGGATGTAACCGTATGGGATATGAGATGTGGATGAGGTGATCTCGATGTGATCCATCTTATCTAGTATAACCCTGGCCCAGTTCACATTCATCCCCGAAAAAATAGCGTACATGCATTTGAGGATTTCATGTGAGAGCCGGTCTGAGGATTCATACTTGGGAAGGATGTTGGACTTGACCACATGATGGACATCCCAACCACGAGGAGAAAACATGGATAACTTCACCCCATAAGTGAGGATAGGAGGGACTACACGAAACATATCCTAGAGGACATCCTGATCAAGCTCAGCAATAGAAGATATGGAAATATCAACAGGTAGGGATCCTGAGGATGGGATGCTAAGAATGGTCCCTAGAAGCTTGGGGTCAAGCTTGATCGACGCCCCCCTGAACGACAGTATCTAGGATCCTGGACTCGTTATACTCACCGCGAATGCGGTTAACATAGAAAAGTTTGACGAGTATGTGATAAGGCATGTGAGACTCAGTTTAGGAATATCGGAAGAGATCGACCAACTTGGTCGTAGTCAAGAGCTGGGAGAGGTTCTCGGCCTGAAATGTCGAATACGAAATGAATCGCTCCTTGAGGAGATTGACGTTAATCAACGCATTATACTTCCCGAGACATATATCGTCACGCCAAGTAGGCACAAAAGAAGCAGGAGCCCTATGAGGAGGATTGGGTTGAGGTTTTGCTTCAGGATTGGTAGGCTCGGCTTGGGGTTCAACATGAGGAATTTCAGCTTGATCTTGGGGTTGAACACAAACGATCGCTAGGGACTGAACCTGGGTTTTCTTACGCTTATAAATTAAGGGCTCGTGCTCAGATTCGCCCACGATTCCTTAGAATCAGAGGGAGTGGAGAACCCAGGAGGAGGAGATGGTGACCTAGCTCGTTTTATGCGAGCTTTGGTCGGAGCCACCTTAGGAACCCTAACCCTAGGTTCTCTAGGTTTTTTAGGGCAAGGGATTTCCCCTTAGATGAAAATAGATTTGGATTTCGGTGTCATTGAATTTAAATCAGAAACGAAATAGACACAATCAAAAGTAGGGCACGAATTTGAAAGAGGGAAGTCGAAATTTATACCAAAACGACGGAGGAGGAGACTGACACAAAGGAGGAGCACGGACGAAGGAGTCGACGACTGGGAGGTAATCGACGGAAGAGGAGGCTGGAATCAGTCGAGAGGAATAGGGAGGATGATCGGGGTTTTGAATCAATTGGAGAGAGAAACCGCCTCTAATCGACGGTTATAGGAGATAATGGGAGAGATATGGGCCGTTGGACCAAAAAGAACGGCTCAGATCGAAGACTATGAACCGCCAAACTAGACGAACATGCGACCGATGCACATCGTGCAGTCGCATGTTAAGCCCTAATAAAAATAGCTCAGAAAGGGGACATGCGCATGTAGAAGAAAACGCAGTCGCCTGGATTTGGGCAGGCGCATGTGAGATGGCTTACAGGGGCCTGCGCATAGTAAAATTTTCAAGAAATTTTGAGCTGTCTCTCAGGAAAAAGAGTGTCAATTGGGCAGACGCCTGATGACAAAAATACAGTCGCCTGGGAGATGACCAGGCGCCTGTTAAATGATCATCAGTCGCCTGTCATGGATATGAGTTATGAGGGCTGAAAAGTAGAGATTGGGCAGTCGACTGTTGAAGAAGGCACAATCGACTGTTCTGGTTTTAAAATCCAGAAATGAGTTAGAATCAAGGATTTGAGACTTCTCACCGTTAGACTTATACTCTAATAATCTAATAACATAAAATAACCATCATAAACATATACATTGATACACATATCAATGACATCAAGAGAATCATAAAATTCATCAAAATCTCCAATAAATCTTATAGAAAACTAATGTGAAAAATATACATATTTAAAATGAGATATGGAAATGATCAAATGAGCTCAAAATAAGTTATAACATATGAAACTGAGCTCCTAGATTTCTGATTCACCCATAATCCCTAATTCTCCATGCAACCTCACAAATGAATCTTCTTTTAGAGGTTTTGTGAAGATGTCGGTGATTTGTTTTTGGGTTTCAATGTACTCTAAGATGATGTCATTCTTAGCTACATGATCATTAATGAAATGATGTCTCACATCTATGTGTTTGATACGGGAGTGGTGTACCGGATTTTTGGAGAGACATATTGCACTTTGGTTGTCAAACATGATATGACAAGTATTACAATTGACACTATAGTCTTTGAGCGTGTGTCTCATCTAAAGAAATTGTGCACATGCAAGACCTGCGACAATATATTCCACTTCGGTCATGGACAATGATACGGAGTTTTGCTTCTTGGAAAACCAAGAGGCAATGGAATTTTTTAGTAAATGGCAAGTGCCACTAGTACCTTTCTTATTGGATTTGCATCTAGCAAAATCGGCATCACTATTTGAGACTAGCTCATATGTGCTAGATTTGGGGTAAAGTAACCTATAATCTAGTTTTGATTGAGGTAACAAAAAATTCGTTTAACAACAATCAAGTGTGATTCCTTAGGTCTAACTTGATATCTAGCACAAAGACAAACTGAAAACATGATATCTGGTCTACTTGCGGTTAAATAAGGTAGACTACCTATTATACCTCGATATAGACGAATGTATACAGTTTTCCCGTTTTGGTCTTTGTGAAGATGTGTGGTTATACTCACGTGAGTTCTTTTGCTTGAAGATGATTTCATTCCGAATCGCTTGGTAAGCTCCTTGGTATACTTGGTTTGGTGTATGAAAATCTCATCCTTCATTTGCCGGATTTGAAGACCTAGAAAATAGTTGAGCTCACCCATGTGGCTCATCTCAAATTCTTCCTTCATAGATTTAGAAAATTCTTGCAAAGATCATAGTTAGTAGATCTAAATATGATATCATCTACATAAACTTGAATAAGGATGATGTCATTTTCATAATATTTAGTGAACAAAGTAGAGTCAACTTTACCCATTTTAAAACCTAAATCCAAAAGAAAGGTTTTTAGTCGATCATACCAAGCTCTAGAAGCTTGTCTTAACCCATATAACACTTTCTTAAGTTTAAAACGTGGTGTGGAAATTTTTTATGTATAAAACCGGGTTGTTGAGAAACATAAACTTCTTCACTTACAAAACCATTTAAAATGCACTTTTTACATCTATTTGATAAAGTTTAAAATTCTTATGGGATGCAAAAGATAAAAGCAACCTAATAGCTTCTAATCTAGCTACATGGGCAAATGATTCTTCGAAATCAATACATTCCTTTTGCCGGTAGTCTTGAGCTACTAACCTTGCTTTGTTCCTTGTGATGACCTCGTTTTTGTCCATCTTGTTCTTGAATATCCATTTGGTCCCAATGACTTGGTGACCACTTGAAAGAGGGATGAGCTCCCAAACTTCATTCCTTTCAAATTGCATGAGCTCCTCTTCCATTGCTACGATCCAAGAGCTATTTTTACACGCTTCTTGGATGTTCTTTGGCTCAATGGTCGAGACAAAGGCACAATGAGAGAAATCATCAATTCTTAGCCTTGTTCGGACACCCACTCTAATATCTCCAATTATTTGGTCATGTGGATGGTCACGAACGGTTGGATATGCTTTGGAAATACTTGCATCACTGGGAACAATCTCAACATTTTCATTAGTATTACTATTCTCAATAATAGTATCATCAATTTTAGCATTACTAATGGAATCACATAAAATTTCTACACTATCATCATCATCAGTATGAGGAACATCAAAATCTTCATGACATGAAACGTGAAGTGATTTCTCAATTGGTGAAGAGGTTTTGTTGTATATCTGGTAGGCTTTGCCACGTGTGGAATATCCAACAAAAATTCCTTCATCGGATCTTGGCTCAAATTTGTTTAAATTGCTAAACGTGTTCTTTATAAAATATTTTGAACCAAAAACTCGAAAATATTTAACTTGAGGCTTTTTATCATAAAATAGTTCAAAACAAGTTTTGTTCGTTCGGGGCCTCACTAGGATCAGTGTGCATCGCTTCCGCCCAAAATTGAAGTCCAAGATGACTATAATAGATCATGGTGCGTGTGCACTCAATAAGAGTCCTATTTTTTCTCTCAACAACACCATTTTGTGGTGGTACACGAGTAAAAGAAAAGTTGTGAGTAATTCCGTTGTCATCACAAAACTTAGAGAAAAGTTCATTCTCAAATTTCCCTCCATGATCACTACGAATAGTGATAATGGTGGTTTCTAAGAGATTTTGAACTTTCTTGGCAAATTTGGTAAACTCATCAAAAGCTTCATTTTTATTAGTTTAAAATGATACCCATGTAAATCTAGAAAAGTCATCTACAATGACTAATCCATAATGAGCATTTCTTAAAGATGTTACTCTAGTAGGCCCAAATAAATCTAAATTAAGTAATTTTGGGGGCCTCTTAAAAGTTATGCCATCTTTAACTTTAAATAAATATTTACGGAGTTTACCTCGTTGGCATGAATCACAAAAGCTTTTCTTATTAAACGATATTTTCAGAAAATATTTAACTAAATCATGCTTAGCTAATTTATATAGATACTTAAAATGAACATGCCCAAAACGGCGATGCCATAATAATTGTTTATTAGAATGAGCAACTAGGTAATGTTCTATAGAATGATGCATACATAACATATAAATATTTTTATGTCTAATGCCGAAAAATAAAACATGTGAATCATTATCAACTATACTACACAAATCTTCTTCAAAGTTAACCTTGTAACCTTTGTCACAATGTTGACTTGTAGAGATTAGGTTATGAAATAAACCTTCTACTAAATATACATTTTCAATTAAAGGGTTGGATGGGTTACCGACTTTGTCTACTCCAATGATGGTTCCCTTTTGATCTCCTCCAAAGGTGACTGTTGCACTGTCCTTGATGCGGATTACTTCGGAGAGCAAAGAGGGATCTCCCATCATGTTCTTGGAGCAACCGCTATTGAGTATCCATCCTTTCCTTTTAGAACTAATCTTGCTTTTCTTGCTCTTTTCCTTTTTCTTGGATACACATATTATACCATATGCTCATGGTATCCAAGCTTGTTGGGTCCAAGGGGATTGGTCCTTTGGAAACCAAGTCCAAGTGAACTTTGGCTTCCCAACATAGTATCACAATTAATGACATCTTTAAAATATGATTTCATATAATCATTCCTATCATGAATGCTAGTGTCATTGGGACCCCAAATTGTGTATGCTTTGGGGGTTCTCTTCCTAGTTGCATGCACATTAGGTTGATGTCTACGTGGTGCATGATGCTTAGGAGCATGAGGTCTAGCATATGAAAGAGGAGGATATGCATGAGACACATAAGGATTATATGCAAAATGAGGAGCATGCATATGGTGTGGTGCATATAGAGCATACATAGGATGTGATGGATATGGATGATGTGTATAAGCATATGAATGTGTGGGAGCACGTGCATGAGTATTTTTCATGTGTGGGTTTGCACGTGTCCGTGGGTGTGGAGCATAAAACTCATCATATGTGTTCATATGTGTAGTAGGAGTGTTCCTAGGTGGATGGGTGTTAGTGTACATAAAAGCATGTCCCTTCTTTTGATTTCCATCCTTGGTGGGTTTCTTGGCAAAAGAGGGATTTTGTGGAGTAGTGACTTTCTTGGTAGATTTACTACCCATTGTGTTTTTGTCACTACTTGTGGATGCACTGGAAGATGGCCTCACAAAATCTATAGTTACACCACTATAGGAGGCGCATGATTTGGATGCATTTGCTTCCACATAACTAAGCCCAACACGATGTGTGGCCGGAAATTGGTTGGAAAGCAATTCATCCAATTGCACTTTCCCTTTGTTAAATCTCTTAACTTGGGAGGACATGAGCTCATATTTCTCCTTAAGGGAAGAAATAATAGTGTCTAAGGTGGACACACGTGAGCTTATGCACTTGGATTTTGAGAGAATCATTCTCAATACCCAATTTTGTGTTTTGTGAGTGGAGATCATTGCTATCTTTAAAAGAAACGTGATCTAATTGAGATTTGAGGGAATTCACCTCATTTCTCAACGTGCAATTTTGAGAAATCAAATTTGTTTTCTCAAGTGTGAGTGTGTCAACAATGGTGTCATTGTTGGTGATGGATGGCATGGATGATTTACTAGCATTCAATTTTTTAAGATTAGTATACTTAAGCAAGCGAGAATGATACTTAGAAAATAATTATTCGTTAGCTATACAAAGTTCATCTATTGTTACCTCAGTTTCATCACTCTCACTTTTGCTTCCATCAGAGGGTCTCACGTGCCATGAAGCACATGTGTGCACTCTCATCCTTCTCATCCTCAAATTCGCTTGACGAATCACCACTCGAGTCATTGAAAGTGTCAACGAGTCCTTTCTTCGTATCCTTCTTGAATTTGTCAGACATGTGGTACTTTGGTGCTTTCCACTTCTCCTTGTTCTTTAACATGTGCCAAGCCTTCTTGATTTGTCCTGGCTTGTTGCACTTAAAACAAAGAGAAGATGAGTTGTTAGTGGAATCAAATTTAGATTTGGATGGAAATTTACCTTTGCGAAAGAAGCGTGTGAACTTCTTTGCCATGAGCGTCATTTCTTTCAAATCCATCTCGTTCTTGGACTCATCATTATCGGAGGATGAAGAGGTAGCCTTGAACGCTAACGGCGTCTTCTTTGCCTCCGTTGGCTTCATCATTCCTCGAATCTTCAATCGGTTTTCTATTCTTACTTCATAAGACATGAAAGTACTGATGAGATTCACCATGGTATAGTTCTTCATGTCATTGAACTCCTCAATTGCAATTGCGCTTATTTCCCATTTTGAGGTCATTGATATGATAATTTTCTTTACCTTCTCTTGTTGTGTATGTTTGTCCAAGAGCTTTAAGCTCATTGGTGATGTCGGCGAAGCGACCATACATAATGACAATGTTCTTACCTTCCTGCATTTGAAACATGTCGAAGTTTTGTATATCAACATATAGATTTGACAACTTTACCTTGTTGGTCCCTTCGTGGGTGACGATGAGATGGTTTCATATTTGATATGCACTCTTACATGTGCATATCTTGTTGAACTCATCCGGATCCAATGCACAATGCGAGTGTTCATTGCTTTGGCATTGTTTACCTCGGTGGACTTCTCGGCGGGAGTCCACTTTTCGAAATCCTCTTCCGTGGGTTCAACGTAATCCTTATGGAGGGTTCTCCAAAGAGACGCACTCCTAAGAAACGTCTCCATCCGACACTTCCAATAGCCGAAATTCGTGCCATTGAAACGCGAAGGACGAACCGTAGATTGTCCTTCAAATACGGAAGAAGCACCATCACGATCATGATTGTTGTATGAGGTATATGGAGGAACATTGTTGTTGTTGGATGTCATAGCTATAACCTTTAGCTTTGATACCAATTGGAAGGACCATGACTATGAGAAAAACACTAGAATGGGTGTTGAAGTTTATAAAATTAACTAAGAAATTACGCCTAATTAAAATCATAATCCAACAAAGATGCGAAATTAAACGAAACAACAAATAATCAATGGAAACACAAAGATGTTTCAAGGGTTCGGATTACACAAGTCAAACCTGACTTGTTACAGGTAATCTTACGCCCCTTCCCCCCCGGATACTCAATTTAGAACCCTAACTTGAGGTTTCCTTTCAACCCACTTGTAGCAACACTACAAGTGTAATCAATATACAATTGATGTCATTGAATCCTACAACTTGGGATCAAGCAAACCACTCGCATAACCGAGAGTAAAATCGAATAACGAAATTTATGAATTTATGAAATTTACACTTACAAATCATCTATGCCTTGAAGTAGAACTTGAAGGAGCAAAGTGATGTGAGTGTTGATATCTTCTAAGAAGAGAGTGAAGCCCTTTCTCTTGTCACCACCAAATGCCTAGAGGATATCAACTTTAATTCTAGGTTGGATAGCAAGAGAGAATGAGATTGAAATTTTAGGGCTTTGAGAAATTGAGAGCTTGAGAAGCTTAGAGATGATCAAGAGTTGATCAAGCGACTAAGAGACCTCCAATGGAACAGTTGAAGCTTTATTTATAGGTTCTCTAAAACCCTCAAACAGAATACCCAAAGCCCCCTTTGAAGTCAGGACATGCGACTGATGAAGAACAGACAATCGCCTGCTGCACTGTGTTAGAGGGTAGGTGAGAATTCAAATGTTAACTTACTACATAGGACAGTCGACTGATGAAGGTTAGCCATGCGCCTGAAAACCGACAGGCGACTGAGAAACCTTCCACAGGTGTCTGTGTGACAAAGTACATAAGTTGACAGAGTGTAAGAATTCTAGGTAAGCTTGGATAGGCGATTGATGTGGTATCTACAGGCACCTATGCAATGGGTAGGCGACTGGAAAACCAACTTCAGTCGTCTGTGTGCACAAGTGCGTAACTAGCCAAAATGAAAGATCTGAATAAGTGATGGACATGCGACTGATGTGGTATCCACAGGCGCCTGTGCAATGGGCAGGCAACTGAGAATCCAACATCAGTCGTCTGTTGCACAAGTGCGCTTGATAAATCATTGGATCTTTGGACAAGAGGAGACATGCGACTGACTAACAAGTCACAGGCGCCTGAAACTAGACAGACGCATGTACTTTGTACAACAGTCACCGGTTGAAGGTTAGTAATGAAAAGCCCAAAAACCTCTATCAAAAGATGTGCATTACAGACGACTGCAGAACAATTCTCAGGCGCCTGTATGGAGACATGCACCTGTATTTTGTTCTTCAGTCGCCTGTTGAAAATCCAGAATGCACAGTAAATGGAATGAAGAGTTGGAGTCTTAGGAAATGATTTCTAATGACTTCCTAGGCTAGATACAGTGAAGTGTGTGAGCTCCAAGATAGTTCTACTACAAGGCTACATTCTAATCAAGAGAAATGAAAGCATAAAAAGATTTACTTTGTATGGCTTTTTTTCTTTCTCTTGAATGGCCTTGGAGTCTTTGAAACTTATTTCTTCAACTTGATCACCCAATCTTCAATTCATTGAGCTTTGATTGATCTTGAAAGTCATCCATTGCTATTTGATCTTCATGATTAGCTTAGGCAATGGATTAACTGCATGGATGGGATTAGTCACAAGTATTTATGTTTGCTCATCATCAAAACCAAGTAGGGAGAAGTCCAATACTCAACAGTATATACTATTGTACAACATGTCATGCAAATACTATAACTTGGTATGAAAAATAACAAACCATGTTCTAGTGTATGCCAAGAAAGAATTATCCTACGACTGTTAAAATGTAATGGAGAAGTTATAAAAGACAGTCCAAATTCAGTAAACATTTCAGTAAGCAGGATACATGGAACTTTGGAGAAGGGTTCAGAGAGGATCAAAGGAGAACCTGAAATTTGGAACGGCATTTATGTGTTGGGCATGCACGCTACTTCATTATAGAGGAGTCTCTGATACATGACTTGTGGTCATATACTAATTACTCTTCTTTTGGTCTTATATGTCTCTTCTAATCACATACTTGTTCAAAGTTCCTATTTTGCCAAGTTCTCATTATATAAACGGTACTGTAACGTGTTGTACATTAATATCGTTGTTTACATCTACATGCTTCCATGTATTCGGAGCTAGTTAAGCAGACCTCAATATTGAAACAAGTACAAAGATCATCTGCACATAATTGAATCCTTTTGTTTTCAACTAAATCAAATGATAGCACATATCTCCAGGGATAACTGATCTTAATGCTTTGCAAACCTCTGGAACATCAACATCATCAAGTGCATCATGAACCAATTGAACATGTTAATCAAATATTTTTCATGGCTTTTTAAATATATGAAATCTAGGCCAATTACTAGTATTTTCTGGTAAACAGAAGGCCTTTGAAACAATAGTCAAGAAACAATACATCATAGAAGGCATTAAAGTTTAGATTGCATTGCGAAAGTTCAGTCATAGTTTAAATGTACAAATCTCAGATATTATTGACATACAAATTAATTTGCTACTGAATTTGTGTTCTTCATTCCTGTAGGTGGCATCAAGCTAAATCACTTCCAGGTGTTAATCGCCTTATCAGGCATCTTCATGACCATGGGGTTCCTCTGGCACTTGCTTCAAACTCCATAAAGAAGCATATAGGGATGAAAATCTCACACCAGAACGGTTGTCATTTCTATCTATGTTTACATTTCCTTCTTTTAGCTGCAGTATTTTCATCTCTTTTCCAAGCTAGATTTGTTTCAAGTTTCCTCACTATTTGTTGGATGCGAAGTTTGTTTTTCTGGTATTCTTTGCTCATAATTTATTTTTATTCATACATTTTCTCCTTCTTCATGCCTTATGCTCGCAATAGATTCAGCATGATTGGGCTCAGTGAAAAATTACATGACTTAGATGATCGTTTACGATCTGTCTCTGATGGACTTCCCTTAATATGTCTATAGTGGCATCCCCCAATAATAACTAGAACATCTAATTGCACAGACCCTTGACTGCATGAAAGGAATACCTTCAAACATGAAGGTATCATAATTTATCCCCTTTGAAATCTTTAGAACGTATATGCCACATGCATCTGTTATTCATATTTTAATCACTAGAACGCAGTTGCAGTTTCCCCCATAGGATAACATTTCCATACATGTAGGACCATCTGAGTCTATCCCAGACTTTGAAATCTAAATCCAATCAGACCATCTTTAGCTTTGACGTTTTCTAATCTGTTTATGGTAGTTAGATGGCTGCCTACTGTGAGTTGGAGACATCTAACTCTAGTTTTTTAAACTGCCGTTTCATTAATATCAAGTACGGTTTGGATATATAATGGATACACATTTTTCTCTTCAAGTTTTTGGTATTTAGAAAAATCTAATATGTTTGAATTTTTCCAAACTGTAGTTGATGCTACCTTTTGGAGATATCTAAGTAATATCTTTAAAAGTAACAAAATTAGCCAAATGCACATCAGCTTAGTTTTTTTTGGAGTTAAGAGACTAAACTCCAGAAAATTGCAGTTTAGAAAAATTAAGTCCAAAGCCAACTAGGCCCTAACAATTGCCTGATTCATTGCTAGTTTCCCATCTACTTGTATATTATAGATCCTTTAACACAGGCACACATGGACACTCTAGATCCATTCTACCCAAACTAAACCACCAGGATACATGTACAGAATAAGGATATGAAACTATAGGATACTCGGATACGGCAAATTTTTATTATAAAATCAATTACAACTACTTCGTGGATATGGCTATAACATAACTTTATATTATACTGGAGGTGGCAGGGACAAAAAATGGATTGTGATGAGGTTAGAACCTCACTATGGATTCTCAAAAATGTAGTTCAAATCCATACATTGGTTAGTCAGCTCCAAGCATACAAAATACTTCTCTTTTCGATCAAACCATATATAAGGAAATATTCTTGACCTCGTTTTCAAAGAAATATCCTTTATCTTGTTTTTATATATTCTCACTCTCCACCGCTTCCATGTTAATATTACCTTATTCAAATTTAGCATCTCCATCAATTTTTTGTTCTCAGTTGTCATATCGTTTCGGCCAATATAAATATTTTTTATTGTGTCTTCGATCCCCTTATCTCCATTTAAATCAACAATTTTATGCCAATTTTTTTTAAAAAATACCTTCTTCTCAACTCAAACGTCCTTCTTTTTTGAATTTATAATCTCATCCCTTTTAAAATTTGATGGGAAACATATTTTAAAATTGGCATATGACATATTTGGCTAGCCACATTTGTCACCTGAAAAGTCACCCAATATTTGGACAATTGAAACTATTTATTTTATTCGTCCTATTCTAAAATCTCAAAATACTAAATATTAGATGAACCCAACGGGTTTTGCTCATTTATCTATCTGTCACAAAAAAGTTCTATTTCGAAACAATCCTTATACTTATAAGGGATGGATGTAATAGCAAACCACATTAGGTTCTCTTAATATTTGGGGTTTTCTGATTATAGAATATGAAGATCAAAATAAACAGTTTGAAAAAAAATAAGGGATGATGGACTTTTCAAGGCGCATATGTGGTTTAGCCATATGTCATGTTTCCCTTTATTCTCATGTATGTGTGAAATGTAAGCAACCACTCAAACTAAATTGATAAAATTAACTCTTACCCTTTTTAGTTTTGACAAAAATAGATTTCAAAGTGGTTTACTTTTGACAATTACAACAAGCTTCAAGCAAGCACTAAGCGTTTACATAAAGCCATTGCAAAATCCATGCAACGAGAAAGCATTAGTCACTAGCTACCATTCTAATAATTTGTCTTGTCTAAAACTTACGATGAAGCAACAAAATGAACCACTGAACCATAGATAGTAATTCAATCCTATAGTCTTAGATTATGCTTAAGAATGACAAATCGACCACTGAAGGTTGTGGTCCACTATTTATAATCATATCACATTCTTCGATTGGATATAGAAATGGGTCACGTCATACATGTCCATCTTAATGGCATTGTTTGGTAATACAGTTATCAAAGGATAGAGACCTTTGTTTGTCATCGCTACTATATATACAACTCTAAATGGAATGTCATTGGCGTCTACTTTGTATGTCTTTTTGAGCATCTTTATTGAGAATTTTTATTGCCCATTACCCTTTTCCATTATTAAACTATAAAAAGATAAAGAATGATGATGAATCTGTTATGGAGGTTGCTGATAAGAATGCCGACAATGAATACCATAGTAGCAATGATGATGATAAAGATGATGAAAACCATAAAAGGGGGAGAATGATTAGAAGAAGAAGAGTTGGGTCACAGCTAATGGTTTTTTATTTCTCTTGATTAGCAGTTGTATGGGTTAACACCCATTGGCATCAAATATTGTCTGTTCGTTATTCTTTCATATTTTTTCACTCAATCAAATTTTGAAACAGATAAATAGCAAAGTAAATCTAGATGGCATTCAGCTTAGAGTAATGTATGTTTTGGAGATGGCAGACAAAGATGTTTTTCTTTGGATGCCCAAGCTGTTACCAAATAAAATATTGAAAATAATGATACTAAAACACACGGGTCTTATAACAATGGGCATTTTTTTGTTTGGATCGGGTTTGATCCAAAATAAAGACTATGGATCTGGGTTAAGTTCTTATTGGGTTTTAGCCTTATTGTTGGGATACAAACCAATGAGGCAGACATCGGAAGCAAGCACAAGGTCCCCTACAAACGGCGGATAGCTACCCAACAATCACTATGCCACGATCTTTCAGAGATACACCACAATAGCACAATATCCAACCAAAACAAGTAGTACGAAAAGTAACGAAAGCAGGAAAGCAACAAAGTCAAGTGACACAGAGTTTACCCTGGTTCGGCCTACTAACGGAGCCTACGTCCAGCTTCTCGATGACGGTTTCCACTAATATGATCAGAGAGAATTATATCGACTTCTTCAACCTTCTTCAACAAACGAGAGCACCAATAACTCCAAGCTAACAGTTCAAACACTTCTTACATAACAAAAGACTCTCACCAAAATCCCTTAACCCGAAAAGAGTGATACAAAGAAGAAGATTACAATGAGTTTCACAAAGAATTCTCAAGAAGACCACTCACCAATTCATGCACCAAAGCTCCGAGACGCGCGAGGAAGAAGATACTTGATGACGGCACGCGCTCTCCTCAAAATAAACCCAACAATCGATATGCCGCGATCTTTCAGAGATACACCATAATAGCACAATATCCAACCAAAACAAATAGTACGAAAAGTAACGAAAGCAGAAAAGCAACAAAGTCAAGTGACACAGAGTTTACCCTGGTTCGGCCCACTAACGGAGCCTACATCTAGCTTCCCGATGACGGTTTCCACTAATATGATCAGAGAAAATTATATCGACCTTTTCAACCTTTTTCAACCTTTTTCAACAAACGAGAGCACCAATAACTCCAAGCTAAGAGTTCAAACACTTCTCATAAACCCAATGGAGATCTCAATTCTCACCAAAAGAGAAGATAACAAAAGACACTAAAAGAGAAGATAACAAAAGACTCTCACCAAAATCCCTCAACCCGAAAAGAGTGATACAAAGAAGAAGATTACAATGAGTTTCACAAAGAATTCTCAAGAAGATCACTCACCAATTCATGCCCCAAAGCTCCGAGACGCACGAGGAAGAAGATACTTGATGACGGCACACGCTCTCCTCAAAATAAACCATAAGAGGGGTTTAAATAGCTCCATTGGTCGTGTGGAATATCAGCCGTCCGATTAAACCCTTTGGAAATCAACGGTTGAGATTAGAAGCTCAAATCTGGCCGTTCTATAGTTTCTGGATATCGGCACGGCCGTGCGCCAATCTTTGTCTATAAAACAGAGAGCTGCTGATGTGCACGGGCAGTGTACATGGCCGTGCAAGCAACACATACACTTTCCACGGATGTACTAAATAAACAGAGAGCTGCCTGGCAGCACGGACGGCTGCACGGACGTGTCGCAAATCTGTCTTTTGATGCACACGGCCATGCTAAGACATGCACGGCCGTGTCAACCTCCCAGATTCTAAAATTTGAAGCACAAAAAAACAAGAAACTCTACACTGCTTCAAATTTCCTCCAACGAACTTTGTCATCAAAGGCTCTTCACGGCTCTACCCAGATTTCAGACCTCTCCATCTGATTAAGAAAACACCAACCTGTCATCGAGAACCGTGCCCTTTGGCGCATCAACACTCCAAGAGACCTTTCGAGCCCAAATTCCCGTTAAGCTCAAAGAACTGAACCATGCTCGCCACCCTACCTATGACGATCTCTCTCTTTGAGGTTGACACCGCGACCTCATGCTCCATCATCGACTGAACTGACACCAAACCTGTGTCTCCCAAAGTACCCGAAGTCGATCCATGGCCGCACTCCATAGTAGTCGCCTGAGTTGATTCATCTCTACACTCCAAGGAAGCACAAGGCACCGCCTTCCCCAAACATGAAGAGAGCAACATCTTCATCCGGCTACGACGACCTCACCTCACTGTCTTTGGATTTAACTCTCCAATAGGACTTCACCAAAGCACCATCACGATCTCTGTGAGTTCCACTGCTCCTAGTCATCTCTGAGTCGCTAGGTCTCCAAATGATCCTATGGACGAACCACGTCTCGTCCACCTTGAGCCATGCCATCCATGTCTCATGTGTGAGTGCACATAAATGTGGTTCAACTGCTCTACCCGAATATCCAACTCCTCCTTGCGTTTAGCAACAGGTCCTCCGGAGGACTGCGCCTTTACACTGAAACCACCTGCTTCGCTGTAGACTATCTGAGCCGCACACGGAGTTGCACCACGATGAGATGTACTATGGACTCCGTCTCCTGACAATCCCTCGCTACATACTGCAGCTATCTCATCCTGCAACCGACCATGCTTCTCTGTCACGACGTCCCTATGAGTCCCAAATGCTCCTCCACTGGAGCTCTCTGGTGCACCAGACTTTTGACTCACCATCGTCTGATCCTGAAGCCTATAAAGGTTGCCAAACTTCCTTGCCGCCTTCACAAAACGACCTCCCCTAGACACTCGTAGTCGCTCTCCCTTGAGCACCACGCAACACCCCACACCTGTCAAGGCTCCAAGCGAAATCAAATTTCGCTGCAAATCTGGTACATGCCTAACACACGTAAGTGTTCGAATGGCTCCATCTTCTATCTTGAACCGAACTGTGTCGACCCCCACCACTCTAGACATTGCTCTGTTCCCCATGTATACGTCTGGTCCATCTCTAGGAGTATATGTCACAAAATGACTCCGCAGTGGAGTCATGTGGGAATCACATACTGAATCAAGAATACATGAAGTCTGATTGTCTTCCAAAGAAGACAGCTAATATTTATCCATTATCAGCATCAATGCATTTACCTCCAAAAGCTGCTACTGACTGAGCAGACTCGTTACCCTTGGCCTTCAACAGTGGACACTTGTTCTTCCAATGTCCCGCCTTCTTATAATAATGGCACGTTTGGTCGTTACTACCATGACCCTTGGACTTGTGTCTCCCAAACTTGGAGCTAGATTTGGATCACCTATCCTGATGACCCCCAAAGAGAGCCACATTCTGACCATCAGTGCTTGTGTCACCCCTCGACACCTTCTTTCTAAGCTCATGCAAGCGAAGAGCTGCCTCGACCTCATCCAAAGAGATTTTGTCCTTCCCTTGTGTCATGGTCTCGACGAAGTGTGAGTACTCCTCAGGTAGAGAACAAAGTAGTGCAATTGATTGGTACTCATCAATAACATTCTCTTCCACAGCTTGCAGATCTAACACCAACTGATTCAGTTGATCAAGATGATCCTGTAACGATGTCCCCTCTTTCATCTTGAGCTAAAACAATTTCTGTAACAAATACAGCGTTCCTATGAGTGATTTCGTCATGTACAAAGATTCAAGCCTTTTCCACAACGCCTCTGCAGTCTCCTCTTTCGCAACCTTGCAAAATATCTTGTCTGCTAGTGCCATCTGAATAGCGATGTGTGCTTTCTTCTCAAACTCCGATCTCATATAGTCTGTGACAGATTCTGGAATAGATTTCTTGTCAAAGACTATCCTGTAAAGCCCTTCATCCTTGAGCATAGCTTTCACCCTCATGCACTATAGAGTGAAATTATTCTTTCATGTAAATTTCTCGATCTTGTAACCAGATGTTGAATATGTCTCTGCCATTTTGTAACCTCCGATAACCTGAAAGCTTTGATACCACTTGTTGGGATACAAACCAATGGGACAGACAACGGAAGAAAGCGCAAGGTCCCTTACAAACGGCGGATAGCTACCTAACAATCGCTACGTCGCGATCTTTCAAAGATACACCACAATAGCACAATATCCAACCAAAACAAGTAATACGAAAAGTAACGAAAGCAGGAAAGCAACAAAGTCAAAAGACACAGAGTATACCCTAGTTCGGCCCAGTAACGAAGCCTACGTCCAGCTTCCCGATGACGGTTTCCACTAATATGATCAGAGAGAATTACACCGACTTCTTCAACCTTCTTCAACAAATGAGAGCACCTATAACTCCAAACTAGGAGTTCAAACACTTCTCATAAACCTAATGGAGATCTTAAATCTCACCAAAAGAGAAGATAACAAAAGACTCTTACCAAAATCCCTCAACCCGAAAAGAGAGATACAAAGAAGAAGATTACAATGGTTTTCACAAAAAATTCTCAAAAAGATCACTCACCAATTCATACCCCAAAGCTCTTAGACGCGTGAGGAAGAAGATACTTGATGACGACACATGCTCTCCTCAAAATAAATCCTAAGATGGGTTTAAATAGCTCCATGGGTCGTGTAGAATCTCAGCCGTCCGATTAAACCCCTTTGAAAATCAACGGTCGAGATTAGAAGCTCAAATCTGGCCGTTTTAGGGTTTCTGGGTATCGGCACAGCCGTGCGGCAAATCCGCACGGCCGTGCGCCAATTTGCGTCTGTAAGTAAAACAGAGAGCTGCTGATGTGCACGGCCAGTGTGCACGGCCGTGCAAGCAACACGAACAGTTTCTACGGCCATGCTAAATAAACAGAGAGCTGTCTGTCAGCACGGACAATAGCACAAACGGCTGTACAACCATGCTACAAATCTGTCTTCTGACGCGCACGACCGTGTTAAGACATGCACGTCCGTATCAATCTCCCAGATTCTAAAATTTGAAGCACAATAAACAACACGTATAACTTATTAGGCTATATAAGTTAATTAGCCCTAGGTTAAAAAGAGAGTGTATGTTGTTGCAAGCCGTTAAAAACTAAAAAGAGGCTCTCGAGTTACTGTAGCTACAGTAACCTGAGCCTAAGTAACCTGAGCCCTTATTTTGATTTCATCTCCTAATATTTTCTCCAAAGGATTCAATCTTCTCCAAAATTGAAGTTTGGGCTTTAAAACCTTTATAGTTCAAGTGCATAGATATTGTAATTCTATTTAATACAAGGTGATAGTGATCTCTCTAACTGGATGTACACCAATTTAGTGTAACCAGTATAAATAACGGTGTCAGTTATACTCTTCCCTATTTTCTCTAAGTTATGATTTATACTTTATTGTTATTGGTTGTGAAATTATTTTAGGAGTAGAGAATTATCATTACCCATGATTATTAATTCATGATCTTGTGTAAGATGCTTTGTTTGGTTTGCCATCTTAATTCCAACAAGTCATATCAAAGCTTTGGTGATTAGAATTGAGATTAAGGTGATGATAGAAAGTTCTCTTAGAAGCAGTATATGACTAGATCTTATGCGACAATTGGAAGTTCGCAATATAAAATTGAGAAATTCGATGGAAAATGAATTTTAAAATGTGGAAGTATAAGATTAAGGTTATACTGAGAAATGATCAGATACATCGAGTTGTTTATAATATTGAAACATGACCAGAGGGGAATATATTACAGCGAGAGAGAAAATGAAGATTGAGGATTCAGCCATGACGACTATTTAGTTAAGCTTGTCAGATAAGGTTATATATCAGGTATCTGAAGAGACAATGGCAAAAGGCTTGTGAGAGAATCTTGATAAGCTTTACTTGAAAAAATCACTCATCAACAGATTAAGGCATTCTTCACATTTAAGATGATGTATTATATTTCATTGAAGGATCACTTATATATCTTCAATGGGCTTGTGATGAAGATAAGGGTTGTTGGTTTAAAGATAGAGGAGAAGCATGAGGCAATGATCCTATTTTTATCATTGTCAGAGTGGTATACAAAATTTGTTAATACGATGATTTATAGTCGGATACATTGAGTCTTGAGGATGTCAAAGGCTTTTCTAGTGAGGAGTTACGAGACCAGATGGCATGGGTTGGTGTGAGTGAAAAATTAGATAGTTAAAGGATGTCTGCTACATGTGAAAGAGAAAGAGGTGATGGAAAAGGTGGAAACAATGATAGAGGTGTTCTAAGAGCAGAGAGCCAGGATACAGGTAGAGATCAAAGTTAAGGTCTAGAGATATGCCATGTTTTCTTTGCAGGAAAATCGGCCACTTGAAGAATGAATGTCCAGAGAGAAAAAAGAAGGATAAAGCAGAGATGCACGCTTCTTCATCAGTTACAATAGCTAAGATGGAGACTGGAGATGGTGAGTTTGATGTATTGTCTGCTTGCTCATTAGAGTTTAGAGATCATGTATGGATTATAGATTCCGAGGCATCCTTTTATGTGACGTCAGATAGGTATTGCTTCATTATATATGAGAGTAGATAAGGAGGTTCAATTTTTATTGAAAATGATGATATGTGTAGATCAGTTGGCATTGGTACATTATGAATTAAGATGTTTGATGGTGTGATTCGTACGCACATAGATGTTAAGCATGTTCCGGCTCTAAGAAAATCTTTATTATCTTTGAGAGCATTTGATTCTTTAGGTTGCAAAATTATTATTGAAAAAAGCGATGAGGGTATTTAAAGGGTCTATAATTGTAATTGAAGGAGTTAAGCTAGGAATCTATAATTGCTCATTAGAGTTTAGAGATCATGTATGGCTTATAGATTCCGAGGCATCCTTTTATGTGACGTCAGATAGGTATTGCTTCATTATATATGAGAGTAGATAAGGAGGTTCAATTTTTATTGAAAATGATGATATGTGTAGATCAGTTGGCATTGGTACATTATGAATTAAGATGTTTGATGGTGTGATTCGTACGCACATAGATGTTAAGCATGTTCCGGCTCTAAGAAAATCTTTATTATCTTTGAGAGCATTTGATTCTTTAGGTTGCAAAATTATTATTGAAAAAAGCGATGAGGGTATTTAAAGGGTCTATAATTGTAATTGAAGGAGTTAAGCTAGGAATCTATAATTGCTCATTAGAGTTTAGAGATCATGTATGGCTTATAGATTCCGAGGCATCCTTTCATGTGACGTCAGATATGTATTGCTTCATTATATATGAGAGTAGATAAGGAGGTTCAATTTTTATGGAAAATGATGATGTGTGTAGAGCAGTTGGCATTAGTACATTATGAATTAAGATGTTTGATGGTGTGATTCGTACGCACATAGATGTTAAGCATGTTCCGGCTCTAAGAAAATCTTTATTATCTTTGAGAGCATTTGATTCTTTAGGTTGCAAAATTATTATTGAAAAAAAGTGATGAGGGTATTTAAAGGGTCTATAATTGTAATTGAAGGAGTTAAGTTGGGAATCTATAATTGCTCAAGTGGACAACTATCATAGGTGATTTCATTGTTGGAGTGGAGAGTTCATATGATATAGATTTAACACGTTTATGGCATCTCAGGCTTGGGCAAGTTCGGAAGAAAGGCTTAGAAGTTTTGAAGAAGCAGAATCTAATTAAAGTTTAGAAGTTCTCTCTATCACCTTGATCTCAATTCTAATAACCAAAGCTCAGATACCACTTGTTGGAATTAAGATGAGAAACCAAACTAACACCTCACACAAGATCATGAATTAATAATCAAAGCTAATGGCAATTCTCCACTCCTCGAACAATTTCACAGCCAATTGCACTAAAATATAGATCACAAATTGAGAAATCAGGAAAGAACACACTTGACATTGATATTTATATTGGTTCCACCAAATTGGTGTATCCAGTTGGAGTGATCACTATCACCTTGTATTCAATAGAATTACAATGTCTAGACACTTGGATTATAAAGGGTTCGAAGCCCCAATTTTCACTTTTTAGAAAAGATTAAACTTTTTGGAGAAAATACCAAAAGAGATACTCAAAATAGGGCTCGGGATTCTATAGCTACGGTAACCCAAGAGACACTTTTGAGTTTTGACGGCTTGAAAAAAAACACACACACACTTACTCTTTTAGATAATAAGTTATAAACCAAAAACCCAATAAGAATTTGACCTGGATCCAAACAACAAATAAACAATGCCTGACTCGTGTGTTTTAGTATCATTGTTTTCAACACCTCTTTTGATTCAACTGCCTCGATGCTCGATAACATCACCAGCAAGATTTTCTTCGACAACCTGATCGACATGAGCTAACTCATCCTTCCTTCTCATTATTCTTGCCTCACATTATTTTCATCATTATCATTGTGATGTGATCTAGGATTTTGAGAAAATAAAGATGGGATTTTTATAAAGTGGAAATGGAAAATGGAATTTTTATAGAGAGCAAATCTGAAAATAAATTATAATTGACCTCTTTAGGAGAGAATGCATCTCTTCTAGCTTTTCCTTCGAGATGAAAGCTTAAACTCCTGGTTAGGATTCGTGAGCACCTAGTCATATAGTCTTCATAAATTAATTAAGCATCCCGCCCTAAGGTCGACCCTAGGCTAATAAGTATGACAAATTACAGAATTTGCAGTATTACAAAAAAACACATCCAAAGTTCAGAATTTACTAGATCGCCTCGGGAATAGCCATACATCCACGCCTCCTCCTGTAGGCGATGATCACATCATTACTCCCTCCTCCAAGACAGTCACTGTGTCCTTAAGGTGGAAGTTTGGAAACTGTTACCTGATCACCTTGCGAGACTCTTATGCAACACCGTAGTCTGGTAGTCCCTGCCATTTGATAAGCACTTACTGGGTCCTTGTCTCGTCCTGTCGAATGCCCTTGACCTCCATGGACTCCAGCAACATCTCCATATCGTCGGTCAATGTAGGGGGAGAGTAGGTGAGAGAATGTGGTCCCCAATGACATGCAGCAGCTGTGATACATGGAAAACTGGATGGATAGTGGATGTTGTCGGTAGGCTCAGTTAGTACGCTCAGTCAGTACGCCACCTTCCTAATCTTTGCTGCAATCTCAAATAGGCCATAGTAGCATGATGCCAGCTTCTCATTGCCATGTTTTGACAAAGTCTTCTGTCGATATGGCCTCAACTTTAGATATACATTGTCCCCCACCTCAAACTGCAAATTCCTCTGGTGCCCATCTGCCTTGGTCTTCATGATTTATTGTGTCCGAAGCAAGTGCCTCTTCAACTCCTCCAGCATATTATCTTGCTCCTCCAAGTACTGCTCCACCGGGATACTGGGGTCGACTTGTGGCTGTAATGGATCAAGTGTGGGGGGTCTCAACCATAGAGGATGTGAAACGGTATGCACCGTACCGCCGAGTGGTAAGAAGTATTGTACCAATATTATGCCCATGCCAACCACGTGGCCCACTACTTCGGCGACTCTGAGGTAAAACAGCTCAAGTATGTCTCCACGCTCCTATTCACCACATCTGTCTGGCCGTCAGTCTCCATGCTCCTATTCTTCAATGTTGTGCCCTACACCTTGAACAACTCTCTCCAAAAACTGCTCATAAAGACTTTATCCATGTCGGAGACAATCGATGCTGGAAACTTATGTAGGCGGACTATCTCCTTCATAAATGCAGCTGCAATCGTTACTGTTGTATATGGGTGCCATAGGGTGATGAAATGACATATTTGTTGAGTCGGTCCACCACAACAAATATCGTAGAAAAACCCTTAGACCGTGGTAGCCCCTCAATGAAGTCTATGCAGATCTCCTCACCTACCCTCTCCGGAAGTGCTAGTTGCTGTAATAATCCTCGGGAGCCATAGCTTTGTACCTGTGACATTGGCAGATGTCATGCTCCGCCACCAACCTGGTGATATCTCTCTTCCTCCATAGCCAATAAATCTCTCTATCCATCCTCTTATACGTCTGTTGTACCCCCGAATGTCTTCTTACCGAGCTGCCATGGAACTCCTAAAAGATCATGGGAACATGTAAAGAAGTCCGATGTAGTACCAACTACCCCCTGGTACAGTAACCTCTGCCCACTCAGTGTATAATCAGGATGCTTCGTCGACCCCTGCTGCAGTGCCTCTCGTTTCTGTGTCAACCCTCATCGGCTTTGATCTCCCTCCCTAGGGGCTCCCAATCAAGTAAGACTGGTACTGAATGGCTGCCACCTCCACCAACTCCTCTCTATGGGAAAAGGCATCTTCCGCTTTATTCTCCCAGCCCGGGCTATATTGAATCTCGAACGTATAATCAACTAGTTTCGAAAGCCATTTCTGATGCTCCTCTGTGACCATGCACTGCTATAGCACATACTTTAAACTCCTCAGGTCAGTCCGCACAATAAACCTCCTGCCAAGTAGATAGGGCCATCACTTGAGCACTGTATCCATTAACTTCATCTCATGTATCGATTTCAGCCTTGATTGTGATGTCGGGACCTGACTGAAATAGGCCAGATCCTGCATCAACACAGCCCCCAAACCATACCCTGAAGCGTCTGTCTCCACTACAGACGGTCGGCTGAGATCAGGTAGTGCAAGCATTGACACCGTAGTCATCGCCTGCTTCAAGGCCTCAAACGCCTTGGTAGTGTCATCTCCCATTGGAAGCTGTCCTTCTTCAACTGCTCTGTCAAAGGCCATGCTATCGTATTATACACCTGAACAAACTTTCGGTAGTATCCTGTCAGACCCAAGAAACCTCGCAAGTCTTACAACGTAGTAGGGCATGGCCAATCCAGCATAGGAGAAATCTTCGTCCTGTCTGCCACCACTTCCTTTGCAGACACCACATGGCCCAAGTATTCCACTTGAGGCTGCCTAAAGAGACACTTCTTCCTGTTGGCAAATAGTTGGTGCTTCTGCAACTCCTGCAACACGGCCTGCAAGTACCTTACATGCTTCTCCATGGTATGACTATAAATCAATATGTCGTCAAAAATACAAGCACAAACCTCCGTAAGTAGGGCCGAAAAACCTTATTCATCAGGGCATGGAATGTCACTGGGGCATTCGTCAGGCTAAAGGGTATGACAAGAAACTCATAATGTCCCTCGTGCGTCCTGAATGCTGTCTTCGGAATGCATGCTGTCTTCATCCTTATCTGATGGTACCTTAACTTCAAATCTAACCTCGAGAACACCGCAGCCCCATATAGCTCGTCAAGCAGCTTGTCAATAAATGGAATTGGAAACTTGTCAGGGACTGTCTCCTTATGCAGTGCCCTGTAATCTACGCAGAAACGCCAGCTGTCGTCCTTCACTAATAGGACTAGACTAGAAAATGGGCTCACACTTAGCTAGAAAACGCCGCCCTGCAACATCACCCCTACCACCCTCTCAATCTCATCCTTCTACACCTGAGGATATCTATAGGGGCGCACACTAATAGTGGACACACCCTCCCGTGAAACAATCACGTGCTCATAGTCTAATGGTGGTGGGAGACGAGTCTGAAAACCCCCCTCAAACTGGCTCAGCAGCTGCTCAAACTCTGACGGTATCTCCTGCTCCTGTTGTCCATCCACCCCCTCAACTGACAGTCTCTGAAGCTCCACCAAGAACCCTTCCCAGACATCTGGAGAGCTCTGGCCATGGGTTTGAAGGAAACCATGGAACGAGACAAATGAGGTCCCATGTAACACTACGGTCCTCCCCTCCTGGTACTCCAGCCTGAGCAATTTCTAATTAATCTCCCAGGGTCTGCAACCACATCTTGCCCATGATAATGTCTATGCTCCCCAACTCTAGAGGTAGGAAGTCCGCCACGATCTGAACCCCCTGAATAGTCAATATCAGTCCTCGACATACCCCTCGACTCTGTGCCATCTGGCATGTCACAAGCACCACTCCAAAACAGCTTGTGTCAGTGAGCTGTAACCCCATGCCTCTCCACCAGCATGCGAGTATGAAGTTATGGATCGTCCCACTGTCCATTAACACCATGACGTCCTGATCTACAACACGTCCTGCTAACTTCACGGTGTGGTTCGGTGTAAACTTCACCACAGAGTTGGGTGATACCTCTGCCATGTCCAAGTGTATGTGCTCTTGATCCTCCTCCTTGCCTGCCTCAAGCACCACCACGGTCTCCTCCTTGTTCTCGTCATTCACAATCAGCAACTGTAAGGTACGATCACCACATCGGTGCCCTGGTAAAACTTCTCGTCATACTTGAGCAAAGACCTTTGGCACACTTCGCCCTTATCTCAGACTTTGTCATCCGCCGAATTTGTCCCCTTGGTCATGCATCTACACCCTTCTCCTTATTGACTACTACACTTCATGTGATTGCCTCTGCCCACCTGCAGGTGCCTGTCCACGAAAAGAAGGTCCTCCCTACGCTCCTCGAGCTCACCGCTCCTCTGCTAGTCTGTCCTCAACCATCCTCGACAGGCACATCTGGTTTAACAACCATCTGGATATCTGAATCCACAAATTGGCCCTGATGGTGGGTTTCAAGCCCTTCATGAATTACCCCTCCTAAAGACTAATGATACCCCACGGACATGGCCTGTCAACATCTTTAACTACTTTATATACTCCCTGATCATTCCCTCCTGCATCAATATATATAACTGATCATTCATTTGCCCCACTGAATCTCCCTGAACCGGTTTAGAAGGAAGGCCGTGAACTCCTCCCACGAGCAAAAAGTCCGATGCTGTTGTCTCCACCTGTACCATGATAGTGCCTCCCCTCCAAGCACACCCCAATGGCTATCATCCACTCAGCCTCATAAATTTGTGACACCTCAAAGTACCACTCAAGCCTGTAGATCCACCCGCCTGGGTCCTCCTCCTCAAAGATAGGCATTTTTTACTTTCTGACCTTACTCTCCGCTGTAAACCCCCAAGTGCTCCTCTTCCCTGATGATGGTCAATTGTCGTGGCTGTGGAGGATCATGTAGGTCATAATAGTCTCAGGTAGGGGATCATCCTCCAAATCACATTCTCTCCAGTTGGATCCTACTCCATCCCGAAGACCCTACTATCATCCTCGTGGTATCTGGTGTAGTCATCGTACTCCACTTCCAGTCCTGGGGGTCTTCCTTCGTAGAAATCCGCATCAAAATCCTCCCAGAGGTTCTCAAACCCCTCGCCGAAGCCTTGATGCTGCTACCACTGACTCGCGCCTCTCCTCTGGGCCGTCGGAGGATCGGGATTGCCTCGGCGGCTCTGCTGCAACAGCCGGGCCCTCGCAGGCCACCAGGGGCCCGGGATGGCCCTGGTGGCCCTGCTGGGGCTCTGTTGGGCCCTGGCTCACGGGGTCCTTGGCGAATTGCAGGGGGCGGCGTTGTCCTGGTGGCCAGGGAGCTACAAGGCTCTTGGCGGCTTCGCCGTGGCACGTTGGCCTCCAGTTCATCCCCCAAGGCTCCTGGGGTCTCGTGCTGCATTGTCGCGTCTCCTCACCTTCTTTGAAGATGTGATCTTCCTCGTCCGACGCCAGATCTACATCTGAGAGTAATCTTTCACGAAAAGATTCGACTTTGTCCTTCCCCTTCGCTAAAGTCTTCGCCTTTTGTTCGGGATCTAGGACTTCGACCAGATCTGATTTGAATGACTTGGACAACACCGCAACATTTTGATTCGTTTGATTTAGACTTCCACGACTGACAACACCACAACATTTTGATTTGTTTGATTTAGGACTTCGCCGGGGCACGTTGACTTCCATGATTTATCTTGACTCCTTGATCATCTATACTTCTCTTGATCTTCTTGATTTTGCCGTTAAACTTCTCTTCCAACGAATTGATCTTGTCCTTGGATCTCGTCGTCGCCATGTATTGTCGTTGCTGTTATACCAATTTGATGCGATCTAGGGTTTTGGGAAAATAAAGATGGGATTTTTATAAAGTGGAAAGGGAAAATGAAATTTTTATAGAGAGGAAATCTGAAAATAAAGGATAATTGGCCTCTGTAGAAGAGGAGGCATCTTTCCTAGCTTTTCCTTCGAGATGAAAGCTTAAATCTCCCGGCTAGGGTTCATGGACACTTGGAACAATAGTCTTCACAAATTAATTAAGCATCCCCCTTAAGGCCGGCCCAAGGCTAATAAACATGAAAAATTATAGTATTTGCCGTTTTACAAAAAAGCTCCCCAAAGTTCAGAATTTACTAAATCATCCCTGGAATAGCCATGTGTCCGTGCATCCTCCTGTAGGTGATGATCGCATCACATTGCTGCTTGGATTTTCATTCTTAGCATGCACAACTACTTCCTGACAAGTGTATTGACATTCTCATTGTTCATAGTTTGGTAGTTGCTGATAGTAGTGAGCTTGGCTCAAAAAAATCTCAGTAGCAAGCTCAAAAAGTGATTTTTATGAAATGTTAATAAGAAAAGCATGTTAAAAAGAAATAATCCTAGAAAAAAAGCACCCTTTTTGTGAAATGTTAAACAGAAAAGTGAGGTAAAAAAGAAATAATTATATTATATGCATTTATGTACTATGTATGTATGCATATGTAATATACCGTTGCTTTTTAGAAGAGGTCATAATTGTAGCTTGAGAGGGGATTGAACCCTAGACATGTCCCACATGCCGCTACAATAGCTTGAGAGGGGATTGAACCCTAGACATCCCCCTTAAGGCCGGCCCAAGGCTAATAAACATGAAAAATTATAGTATTTGCCGTTTTACAAAAAAGCTCCCCAAAGTTCAGAATTTACTAAATCATCCCTGGAATAGCCATGTGTCAGTGCATCCTCCTGTAGGTGATGATCGCATCACATTGCTGCTTGGATTTTCATTCTTAGCATGCACAACTACTTCCTGACAAGTGTATTGACATTCTCATTGTTCATAGTTTGGTAGTTGCTGATAGTAGTGAGCTTGGCTCAAAAAAATCTCAGTAGCAAGCTCAAAAAGTGATTTTTATGAAATGTTAATAAGAAAAGCATGTTAAAAAGAAATAATCCTAGAAAAAAGCACCCTTTTTGTGAAATGTTAAACAGAAAAGTGAGGTAAAAAAGAAATAATTATATTATATGCATGTATGTACTATGTATGTATGCATATGTAATATACCGTTGCTTTTTAGAAGAGGTCATAATTGTAGCTTGAGAGGGGATTGAACCCTAGACATCTCCCACATGCCGCTACAATAGGCTTTCCACAGAACAATCACAAAAATTACTTGCACAGATGCATCTTTTTTGGCCTTAAGCTCTCATATGGACTCGTCCTTTTTACTTCTTTTTGTATGTATATGTACACACACACACCATTGTTTTTATTTAAATTAGAACCTTCTTGTACTGACACACACACGTCATTGTTTTTTATTTAAAGTAGAACCTTCTTGGACTGTTACATAGGTTGGAAGGATATGTTTTCTGTCATTCTTGGAGGAGATGAAGTTGCTCATGGAAAACCTTCTCCTGACATGTGAGTGTTGTTTACATGGTAAGAAAATTGTTGCTTATGGGATGTGATTGTCTTCTTTCTATGCTTACTTTATGCTTTGAATTTTGTTATTCAGATTCCTAGAAGCAGCAAAAAGGCTGCAGGTAGATACATCAGATTGTCTAGTGATTGAAGATTCTCCGTAAGTAGAACCACGTCAATTCTTCAATTACTAGAACGTTAAAGATGCCATGCTTTTGCTTCTAATTTCATTCCAGTTACATCAGCATTGTAGGTTTGTATATATAGATCTTGATGGTTCATTCTTATTTCTTTCTAAATGAAAATTTTCCTTTACAATAGTTGTAGGAACCTTATAAATATTTGGGCTATGGAGAGAACTTTTGTCATGGAGACAGTAATTTTCTAATCTACTCCTCTGAGTAGCAGCAAGAGGTTGACACACCTGGTCCCTAGTTCTTGTTCCATTCATATAATTTAGTGGCACAAATTTATCAAGATTCCCGAAATTGGTGTTTAGTCGTTTACACAAATTAATCTCTGAAATGCATGGATAAATTGATATACGAGAAACTAATACGTTTGTCTTGCTTTAATCATAATAAAAAAAATTGTTACAGTATAAACTAGTAGATCATTTTACTTCTGCTTTAAGCATGTGAAACTTGCAGATTTAAGATCCATCTTTTTTTCCTTCTCTTTTTAATTGAAGAAAACATATTTCAAAATGTTGACAGATACAATAACCTAGCATAGTGATTGGTGTATCAGAAACCATGATGGTTCTTGACTTTCTAGTATTTGTCATAATGGTCAACAATTATAGATCACTTTTTTAAAAATTAATGTTGCTGTTAAAAATTCTGTGATTGGCCATGTGAACTTAACTGGAGTTATTCTCAAATTGCATAACCATGCACAAACTAATAATAATAAGCTGGATGCAATTCTGTCTACTTCATCATCGTACTCTTATTTTAGTAGAACACTATACTAATGTTAGAATGTTTAGCGAGATATTATGTTCATGGAATCAAAAAAGCTATAGAATCAGGCTGCTACTTCTTATTGTCCTTCTAGTTCTTTTTGTTTGATGGAAACCCATAATATGTTAGATAAAGGTAAACCTCCTTGAGTTGTGGAAACTATAACAATAACCATAAGAACCAAGCGCAACAACAACACCAACAATGATAATCACCACGCATTATCATGGCATAGCTTCCTAAATTTAGCACGTAAATATCACTATTGTAGACCTAATACCCAGGAGCAAGTTAGTAAGGTGTTGGAATAAGACAAGAGTGATTATAGGTTAATGCTTCAGAGTGTCAATGACATGAGGAATTTCAAAGGATGGGTTCTAATAGGAACCAAACAAGATCTTGACCACAATTATAGGGGCGATCGCCCTCCTAAGACGCCAATTGAAGAGGACATCTGCACTCTCCCGAGAACGAGGGATAATCTCACCTCTAATATCAATATTCTCTCAAATTCAACATACCCTCCACGTCTTTTCTCATCCGTTATTTATATAATACTCCCACTAATTAGGTAATTAGTCAAAAGGACTAAATCACCCTTCTTATTTAAAACATTGCCAAATAAAGTCCTAATATTATTCTCCGATTAAATTACACGATTCTCGCATTAAATCCTTTACAAATGAGATCATGTCCATGTTCGTCGCATCATCTACATTCGTTGCACCATCCATGTTCGACGCACCGTCCACGTTCGCCGAACCCACATCCGTATCATTACTCCGCCTCCAAAAACCACTTTGTCCTCATGGTGGCGCATCAAGTCCACGAGTGCATCAAGTCCACGAGTGCTTGAAGTCCACTGTAGCGGTGCCGGCTCGCTGGCGCCGATCCTGTTTTCGGCGATTTCGACGGCTAATCGTGGCAAAATTTGGTCTGATGCGTTCTCTCGGCTAAGATAAGGCCGTTGGTGGCGGTGGCGGTCCAAGATCTCGCTGCCGGCAATGCTCGGAACACCTTGCAGAGACCCTCTGGGGGCTCGCCCGTGTCGCATATGTCCTCCGGGAGTTCACCTGAGTCGTGGTGTGCTTCTGGGGACTCGTCGGACTTGGCACGGCCCCTGGGGGCTTGCCCGTGTCGTATATGTCCTCCGGGAGTTCACCTGAGTCGTGGTGTGCTTCTGGGGGCTATCCGGACTTGGCACAGCCCCCTGGGGGCTCGCCCGACTTGGGGAGGCCCTCTGAGAGTTTACCGGAGTCGGTGCGGCCCTCTGGTGGCTTGCCCGACCCGGGGAGGCCCTCCAAGTGGTCGCCGTAGCCCGGACGGCCACGGTGGAGGCCGCCGCCATAGGTAGTAGGTTGTCGTTGTTCGTTAGAGTCAGATCTGGTTCATCGATGACTGCATGCTTTAGATCTGTATCGTTTATCTTCGTCGTCTCTGCATCTGTGCCGCTGGCCTCATTTTTCGACAGATCTGGCGTTGGAATCTTCGTCGGAAGGCGGCAAATCTCCGAAGCTTTCTCTAACAATTCTAAAATGATCTGTAGCGTCTTCAAGATCGCTAACCTCTTTTCATATTCCCACATCGGTGCCATGGATCTTGAGCTCTGATACCAATTGATAGGAACCAAACAAGATCTTAACCACAATTATAGGCGCGATCGTCCTTCCAAGACGCCAATTGAAGAGAACGTCTGCACTCTTCCAAAGAACGAGGGATAATCTCACCTTTAATATCAATATTATCTCAAATTCAATATACCCTCCACATCTCCTCTCATCCATTATTTATAATAATACTCCCACTAATTAGGTAATTAGTCAAAAGGACTAAATCACCCTCCTTGTTTAAAATATTGCCAAATAAAGTCCTAATATCATTCTCCCATTAAATTACACGATTCTCGCATTAAATCCTTTCCAAATGAGAACACGTCCATGTTTGCCGCATTGTCTGCATTCGTCGCACCATTCACGTTCGCCGAACCCACATCCGTATTAGGTTCCTACCTTTACCATAGACAAAATCAGCATTATTATAGTATAATAATGGCACAACCATCTACTTACGAGAAGGAAGATGTAGAACTCATGGATTGTTAGAAATCTAGTTGACTTCTATACAATGTTGTCAGACTATGGTATTTATCATTTATAGTTTTCTATAGTTATCGTCTGGTATATTGTATCGTATCGAATATTGTACGATAAATTTATCTTGGGCAATAATTAAAACTTACACATGTAACTATATATGTGTGTGTCTGAGTGTGTAAACAAAATATGGAGAGATTTAATATATATTAATTGATGAACAAATGATAAATAAGGAGATATGATAAAAGTTCCAAAAATACAGTCACCCATGTCGGCTATAGTCAACAATGTGAAAGTTGGCTCGATTGGGGCACTGAAGAAGTTTGGAGATGTGCAGACGAGCTATCTTATGCAGAGCTAGCTCACCTGTGCTTAGATCTCGCCTATCTGACTTTGCACAAGTCAGATACGGGAATGCCGAGCTAATGGACTTTTAGAGTGTGTGGATTCTTAGTTCGAAGAATCGGCGGCTCATAGATTGGTAACTCTACAGCTCGAGTTTTGGATAGATCCCGCCTATCTGACTTTGCACAAGTCAGATACGGGGATGCCGAGCTAATGGACTTTTACATTGTGTAGATTCTTAGTTCGAAGAATCGGTGGCTAATAGATCGGTAACTCTACAGCTCGAGTTTTGGATAGCTCGACTTGGTACTTCGTTAGCTCGGCATTCAGTAAGAAGTTCGACAGCACAAAGAGGCCCACCATAGGATTCGATGTCCTATCTGATGTAGAGTTATGATTGGATTAGAATTCCATTAGAGTCGGAGTTTCTTATTAAATTGGAATCCTCTTCTATTAAGACACCAATTATACCATAGGGATATATATAGGGTGTTTAGGCAAGGGTTCATAAGGGAAACATATTGGAAGAACTTTGAGCCGACATTGTTCAGCGCTAACTTTGCGAGATTGTGTTGAGAGCTTTTGAAGAGATCTTGGATACTTCTTCTTCGTTGTGAATAGAAAAGATTTGTATTTGTTCTCTTTTTGCAATAAATCTCATTGGTATTTCCTTGGTAAGCCGACGATCTAAAGTTACAATCTTCATAGTGCTCTATTTAGTTGTTACTTATCCGCATCTCTGATCGAACTGACGGTCCTTGTATTCCGCTCATGCACAACAAACTGGTATCAGAGCTACCATTCAGAGATCAACATAGGAGGCAAAGATGAGCAACGTTGGCATGCCAGTTCTTCAAAGGCGTGACTTCCATAGAGCATGCTTTAGCGGCTCAAACTATTGTGTCCAACACTAAGTTTGAAATTGAGAAGTTTGATGGAAAGATCAACTTCGGTATGTGGAAATGTGAGGTCTTGGATGTTTTGAACCAACTTAGTCAAGATTTTGCATTGGAAGAGAAGCCGACGAGCATGTCAAATTTGGAGTGAAGAACTCTGAATCGAAATGCATGTAGTACGATCCGACTGCATTTGATGAAGAAAAAGAAATACCCTTTCATAGAGGAGACAAATGCAAGGAAATTTTGGAAGGAGCTCAGCAACAAGTACATGAAGAAAACATCCAAAATCGACTACATTTGAAGAAGAAGCTTTTTGGTTTGAAACTTGAGGGGGTGTTTTAATTGAGGAACATTTCGACTACTACTATAAGCTTCTAACCGATATGAGGATATCCATTGATTATGCGTACTTTGTGTCAGTTCTTTCTTACAATAACGACTCGATTACGTTTGAAGTGTACAATGCTCTTACGAGCAATGAGTTCAGGAAGCCTGATAAGGACACGAGAAGTCAAGCTAACGAGCTCTTATCATGGTAAGAGGTCGAAATAATGAGAAGGATGGAGTTTAAAAGGGGTATTTCCGATCCAAGTCCATGTACTTAGAGTAGATGCCCTCTTCGAAAGGACTTAACAAAGTACCAATGTGATTTCTGCAAAGAAAGAGGACATTGGGTCAGAGATTGTCTGAGGACGAAGAAGAAGAACGATGCAACAACCAATGTAGTCAAAGGCATTGAGATCAAAGAGTGTGTACTTGTTGGTACTGAGGGTGTGACGTCAGATGGTTGGATGCTCGACTCAGCACGCTCCTTCCATATGACGCCATATAGAGAGTACTTTACAATCTTCTGGAAAAGAGGTAAGAATACAGTACTATTGGACGATGGCCGAGCTTGCAGGGCGACGGTGTTACATGAGACATCGATGATGTACGCTATGTTCCCGAACTAAAGCATAACCTCATATCGCTGGATTCACTCAGGGCCGCCGAGTGACAATGGAGAATGGTGCTCTAAGGGTCACCCGAGGAGCTATGATCGTGATAAAGGCGAAGCGTAAAAGCAACCTCTACTAGTTGTAGGGTTCGGTCGTGACTGGCACAACAGCTCTGATCCGTGAGGTTGATTGAGATGACTCCCTTCTTTGGCACATGCGTCTAGGGCATGTTAGAGAAAAATCTTTGCAGAAGCTTATTGAAGGAGATCTTCTAAGAGGGCCAAGACCAAAAAGATAGAATTCTACGACATGCTTCTTTCGGGACGGCCATCCATAATACGAAGGGGGCGCTTGACTATGTTCACATCGACGTATGGGGGCTGACTAGGTCGGACTTATTCGGAGGTAAACACTACTTTCTATTTTTCATTGATGATTTCTCACGTAAGTTTGGGTGTTTCTTCTGAAGTCAAAAGAACAAGACTCAAACAGGTCGGAAAATCAGGCGGCTCCAGAATAACAATGGTGCAGAGTATATGTCGGACCTCTTCTAGGAGTTTGGCATATTAGAGAGGATTCAGAGACACTTCACAGTTAGTAGTACACAGCAGCAGAATGGAATAGCTAAAAGGATGATTCGGACTTTGCGGAAAAAAGTCTGATGTATGTTATCTACTATTGACCTATCGAAGGGGTTCTGGATGGAAGCCCTGGCGTACATGATCTACTTGATCAATCGGCTACCTTCTGCTGTATTAGGTGGATGACCTCCTTTGGAGGTTTGGTTGGGAAAGCCAATTTCCGACTGAGTCTCTGTGTATATGAATCTGTCCGAGTTACTACGCTGTGAAGGAGAACGAGCTCGATGCTAGAGCCAAGAAAGCAATTTTCTTGGGCTTCAGCGATGGTGTCAAAAGATACATAATGTGGTGTCCTAGACAAAGGAAATTGCTCATGAGCAGAGACATGACATTTGATGAGTCAGCTTTGATGAAGAGCCTTGAACAGATGGTGGAGCCCAAAGAGCCACATACGAAGCATGTCTTCATAGATATGTCTAAGGTTCCAGACAGCTCTGCTACTGACTCTAGCCGATATAACCAGAGACTGTAGACGATGTACTCTAGACAGATGCTGGTGATGTTGGTGTTTCAAGCTCGGATGGTGGCGATAGCTCGTCTCTACAGATTGCAGAGTGGATGGATTCCATTACAGATATGAGACCAATGGGTGAGATACGAAGACATGTAGATGCACTGGGATGGGCTTAATTGCTTTTCCTGATGTAAGTCTCGACATACCTACTTCTTTTAGAGATATAGAACACCCTGAAGACCCAGACAAGAGGAGGAAGAGATGGAATCAGAGATGGAATCACTGATGAAGAATAAAACATTGGATCGGGTGGAGTTTCCTAAATGCAAGAAGGCGATAAGCTGTAAGTGGGTTTACACCAAGAACGACAGATTTACACCAAGAACGACAGAACTGAAGCAGTAGACGTTCGCTACAAAGCTCGTCTTATGACGAAGGGTCATGCATAGAGAGAAGGCATCCACTACAATGAAGTCTTCTCGCCGGTTATGAATTATTGCTCAATTCGAATCCTATTGGCATAGTTGTACAGTTTGACCTTGAGCTGGTGCAACTAGACGTCAAGACGTCATTCTTGCATGGATAGCTCTAGGAGGAGATCTATATAGCTCAGCCCGATGGCTATGAGAGCGACGATAGACTTTCATGTAGGCTGAAGAAGTCACTCTATGGGCTGAAGCAGTCACATATATAATGGTATAAGCATTTCGAATGCTTTATAATGAATGATCAAGTGTATATTCGTAGCCCTTATGATCATTGCATGTTCTTTCAGAGGTTGGATGATGTGTCATTTATCTATCTCTTGTTTTATGTTGATGACATGTTCATCGCTTTATCAAATAAATCAGAGATACAAAGACTGAAGTTAGAGCTCAGTTATGCATTTGAGATGAATGACCTAGGCGAATTGCATAGGATTCTTAGGATGGATATCACAAGAGATCAAATAGAGGTAAGGCTCATCTTTCACAAAGTTGCTATTTGAAGTCGGTTGTACAGAGATTTGGTTGTGAAGGGATGAAGTCTATAGCTACTCTGCTTGAACCTCACTTCAAGCTCTGTGCCGAGCATTGCCCGAAGAACGAAGATGAAAAGAAGCTCATAGAGAGCATACCATATGCCATTGCAATAGGAGCCTTGATGTATGCTATTATTGTACCCGACCTGATCTATCACATTCAGTTAGCATAGTGAGTAGATACATGAACAATCCAAGAAAAATACACTGATGAGTTGTTCAATGGACACTTAGATACATCAATAGCACCATTGATATCGAATTGACATATAGCCGATATAATGAAGGTCTGTAAATTGTAGGCTATGTTGGTTCCGATTTTGCAGGCGACTAGGATGGAAGGAAATCTATGACATGATACGTCTTCACCCTGTCAGTATCTCCAATCTGTTGGCAGATTATACTTCAGTTTACGGTAGTCATATCTACTATGAAGGCAGAATACATGGTATTAACTAAAGCAGTGAAAGAGACGATATAGATGATGGGCTTGATGGATGATCTGTGAGTCTACCAAGAGATGTATGATCTCCATTGCGATAGCCAACGTGCGGTGCACTGAGCTAAGAATCAGGTCTTCCTTGCACGCACCAAGTATATTGATGTGAGATACCACTTTGTTTGAGACTATGTGGGAGAAGAAGACGATGCTGCCAATTTGCTGAAGATTGGAACTAATGACAACCCTGCAAACATGTTGACTAAGGTTGTATCTGGACCTAATTTTAAGCACTGTTTGGACTTGCTTAATGTTGTTTCGAGATGATATCAATGGTGGCCACAGTTAGTGGCATTGAGGCTTGGTGGAGCCAAATGAGCCTCAGAGGGGCATTGGGCTATTCGGAGAAAAATTAAGGGGAACACTAGAGGTGACTCTACCAAGGTGATGCATTGAAGGTAGACTGTGTGACAAAGGCCTAAATTTCGCTAAAGTGGAGATTTGTGAAAGTTGGCTTAATTGAGGCGCTGAAAAAGTGTTGGAGATGTGCAGACGAGCTATCTTGTGCAGAGTTAGCTCGCATGTGCTTGGATTTTGCATATCCGACTCTGCACAAGTCAGATAGGGAGATACCGAGTTAATGGACTTCTACATTCCATGTATTCTTAGTTCGAAGAATCGGTGGCTCACAGATCGACAATCTACAACCCGAGCTTTGGATAGCTCGGCTCGACACTTCGTCAGCTCGGCATTCAATAGGAAGTTCGACAGCACGGAGGGGCCTACCATAGGACGCAATGTCCTATCTGATGTAGAGATGCGATTGGATTAGAATTCTGTTAGAGTCGGAGTTCTTATCAAATGGAAATCCCTCTTCTATTACAACACATATTGTACCATAGGGCTATATGTATGGTGTTTAGGCAAGGGTTTCATAAGGAGAACACATTGAGAGAACTTTAAGCCGCCATTGTTGAGAGCCAACTTTGAGAAAATGTGTTGAGAGCTTTCGGAGAGATCTTGAGTGCTTCTTCTTCGTTGTGAATGAAGAATATTTGTATTTGTTCTATCCTTTCGTAATAAAGCTCATTGGTGTTCACTTGGTCAGTCGACGGACTAAAGTTACAATCTTCATAGCGCTCTATTTAGTTGTTGCTTATCCTCATCTCTGATCTTCCGACGGTCCTTGTATTATGCCCGTGCACAACAAACAAGTGTTGGTGGCACCTTTGCAAGGTCGGAGAGGGTCAGTGGTTCCTCCTCAAGGGTCGGTGAATTCAGTAAGGGTCTATAAGCTCTAGAAATGATTCACATGGTTGGTGAGTATCGACAAGAGGCAACTGATGTTAGTGAGCGTTATCAAACTGAAATGATAGATTTGAGTGTTTTCGTCGAAAAGAATAGAAGCAAATCAAATATAAAACTAGACCTGATAGGATAAAAATTTGACCCAAATGTAACTTTTGGCTCATGATATGTATTGTTCAATAGTTTATCTTATCGGTCCGATATGTCACGTCCTGCTCTCCAGGATATCTAGGAAGTACAAATCCGTCCCAGATATTCCCGAAGAGGCGATGATGCTGAGAAAAGAAAGGAAGAGAGAGTACAAAGGAAAAGACACAGGTCACTGCACACGTGCTGAGAAGTATAGACAATGCTCCAACCATAGAAAAGAACACAACATCACAACAGAAAGAGCACAATAGACAAAAGGTACAACTCAACTATATTATTAATACAAATTAGTCCAATACAATATCTAATACAAATGTACAACAACAGACTCCAACTCAAAGTTACACCTCCAAAGTACAAGGACAACACCTCACAACTATACAACCTAAGGAACAACTCACACTATGATCTACCCAAAGCCTCCATCTTCAACTCTAAACCTCCAAGGCAACCACATGCTACTCCTGAGGGAAAAGGGTGAGGACACGTCATAGCATGTCCAGTAGGATATCCAATTCTTATGGTACATTATTCAACAAGTGATACAAGCTACCATGTGTGATATATTATAGTATTATGAAAAAGTAATATAAAAGTGAACATGTTATTGCATTATGGAAATGAAGCATGGAAGTATACATAGAAGCTATACAGTGCAACATGAGGCACTTAGAACAAAAAATAAACAAGGGATTACATAATGAATTAAAGGACATAGGAACATACATGTTAATGAAAGAATGAACTACAATAAATTAACAATTCAAGAATTGCATTCAAGTATGACAAGTTGCATTAGGCGTGATTATGGGACATTAGTGTCATACATAGGTGGGAAATGGGATCATTATGATATGGCTTCATAATTTGCTTATTATGTTCATTCACGTGCTCTCTCTTCATAACAAGGGTCATGCACCTTGGTGCCAAGCCCATCACCATATCCATCTCAACAAACACAACACATGAATCCATACCATACATGTCTCCATTGCCCAAGTATGCTCATAATTCAATTCACAATCTTCATTCTTTCATATGAACATCAACTTCTACAATGCCATCACCATTTGAATTTACGATTTGCTACCTGTTTCTAAATGAAACTTGTAGATAATTTATCTATGTTTCCACCGCAACAAAGATCATAATTTTTGGATGTCTATACTAATAGTTATGGCTTGTGGATTATAGGGTGCAAAAGCTGTCCTGAAACTGGATTATATAGCGTTTAAGATCAATTATTACAGTCATGTTACAACCATAATTTAAATAAGGTCCATGCATCCTTCATGTATAGCGTTTAAGATCAATTATTACTCCATGCATCCTTCTAGCAAGAACCAATCCAAAGGAGAGAAAAGAGAAGGTGCAAAAAAGAAGAAGGAAAAATGAAAGAATGAATGTTGTCATGTCATATTCTCTCTTTTGGATTTTTCCTTCATTTTCTTAATTCATTTTCTCCAAAAATCAATGAAAAGCCATGTGTCTTATGACTCGTCTAAGATGAAGCTTGGTGTAATGCTAGGTGTTTTCCTTAGATAATTAGGATTTAAGGAAAACAACTAATTATCATGACATATAAGAAAAGACCCTTATACCCCTTACCAATTCAAGAAGCCTAATGACCATTCTACCCTCACTCCTTCTAGCTATTAATCAAGAATACCATTCTATGAAACAACCCCTCAACTTAGATAGATAATTACAATCATGACACTATTCATACATATAATTACATGTACATACAAAAATACACACATTTATATATACACATATTTATCTTCATGTACACCTATTATACACCCACACATCCATACATACACCCACATACATACACTAACACAATATTTATACATATACATTCATACACAAATATAAAATACAGCCAATGCGGCCTTACATATAACTATACATTATCATACTCATCAATACATACAAATATACGTAGTATACGAATATACATACAACACACAAAATCTACACATAGCTACACACTCCACACTATACACATCACAACATAGATGTCCTTTAAAATATCTCTAAATACATATACGTATCAATCATCTATAGTCATATGTATACCAAGTCACGCAATTATAGTATTTTCACACCCAGAGTATTACACGATATGACAACGCAATTGTACTATGTTTTACATCATCTAATATGGTCATCCAATATGTATTGAAATCTAGTTAAATCGTGCCATATTGGACATATTACATATCTTAAGATATTGATAACTAGTCCGATCTTTTAGAAGGAACACGTCTAACAATGACATATATTAGTCACTTTTTAAGAGAGACGACAGTGTCAAGCACTAACCTTATTTTATCGTGTGGAGGGAAGTAATACTTTTAGCCTTTGTGTCTTTAAACAAAAACAAGAAGCTCTGTGCGATGCTCATGCAGTTAATATTACACATATTGGTGACTCGGCAGCTTAAACAACTATGTAAGGTTCTACAAATAATTTGGGTCAGTCTGGGTATTCCCATTTTACTTTGTTCCCTCCATATTTTTTAACTCGTTCTCACCTCCTAATATTACACACTGCTAACATCACCAATTTAAAATACTGAGCAATGATGGTCTAAATACAATCAGGTAAGTCAGTTTGAGTATTTCTTTTATGTTTTGTTTCCTCCATGTTGTTGGGCTCTCCTTATGATGTGTCCTCTTTAGTAACGTTTGGGAACTATCTATTATGGTCTTCTCACTAATGAAACAGATGGAGTAGTCCACTTTGTCTATAAATAAACATAACAAAAGGAAGTAGAAAGGGAAGAAAGAAAAAAAGAAAACGGGCGAAATCAAAATTTAGAAAAACAAGAGGAAAAAACCTCAACTGATTCCTTGTGCACATTCAAAGACCCATCACTCTGTTATTCGTAGCTTTTTCACAGACTGGAGTTCTAAGCTCATCTAATTATATAAAACTCATCTATTAGATCTTGTTAGAATTAGAAATAGTAATGAGGGACCCACGATTATGTTATAATGATGAAGCCACAAACCGACAGTTGAATCCATATCTAATTAAAGCTAATAGGTAGAGGCTCAATTATTAATTTTAGACATCATTATCTAATGTGGGATAATTATTTGTAAGACTTTCCCTTAAACTCAATGCAGATTCACATTTGAGTTTGAAAGCCAGATTAGAGAAAACCAACTAGCCAGAATAGCAAAGAGCTTGCGCTATAATATCATTTTAGAATTAGAAATAGTAACAATGGACACATGATTATTTTGTATTGAACATCACAAATCAATAGTTAAAATCATATCTTACCTAAAAGCTTAAGCCAATATGTAAAGGGTCGATTACTAATTATAACCATTACCTTTTTTATTTATCCAATGCTGGACTGTTATTCATAACATATCTTAATGATTTATTACCTTAGCAACATTCGTTTCAACATCAACAGGTGAATAATTCTTAAACAGATACATAATATAATATAGGTAAATGCAATAGTTCAGTACGGAATGAGCACTAGTAGTCAGTTGAGGAACTTATTTTTAGAGTAAAATTTAGTTGAAGAAGTTAAGTTCCGATGTAGTGGAACTCTAGTGTAGAGGGTCAATTACTAATAGGTAAAGGGTCACTTACTAATTTATAATTATTACCTTTTTAATTTATCGAATGCTGGACTGTTATTCTTAACATATCTTAATGATTTATTACCTTACCAGCATTCATTTCTACATCAACAGGCGAATGATTCTTAAACAGATACATGAGATAATATAGGCAAATGCAATAGTTCAGAAGAGCACTAGTAATAGTCAGTTGAAGAACTTATTTTTAGATTAAAATTTAGTTCAAGAAGTTAAGTTCCGATGTAGTGGAGCTGTATTGTAGCCTAGGTGCTTTGGATTGATGAGAATAATTCTTCTTCAAGCAAAATTTTGTGAGGTTGACTTAATCCATTCAGATGGATCAAACATGCGGATCCATCTAAGTGGAATTTAAAATTGGCAACATAAATAGATAATCCGATCTGTTGGATGTGATCTAACATGTATAAACTACCTACAAACGAAATTTCAAGTGATTTGGACATGTTTTGCCCATCCATCAAGTGGTTGCAAAATCAATGTTTTTGAATAGTTATAAAATCGACGAATTTGCAACCACTTGATGGATGGGCAAAACATGTCCAAATCACTTGAAATTTTGTTTGTGGGTAGTTTAGACATGTTAGATCACATCCAATGGAGCGGATTATCCATAAAATTGTCCAATTTTAAATTCCACTCTGATGGATCCGCATGTTTGATCCATCCGAATGGATCCTAGTCAACCTCAAATTTTGTTCTTTAGTTCTTATTATGGGATTTGCATGTGTTCTTTTTTTTGTGAGTGTTTACATCATGAATGACTTGGTACTTTGCCTCCTGTGTACCTTACAATTCTTATGCACAGACCATTTTGCTATCATTACAGCATTTCTCCTATCAACATATCATCCAAACAATTGAACTGAGTTATTATGCTGTTTCTAAAGATGTTAGCCATGCTTGCACCTTTTATATATCATATCATGAGTCTTCCTAAAGATATGTCATTCTTTTCAACTAGAGTTGGTGTCAGAGCTGCAAAGGCTTCTGGAGCACATGTTGTGGCGGTCCCATCTCTCCAAAATCAAGACGAGCATTATTTAATAGCGGATTGCGTTCTGCATTCTCTTCTGGAATTTAAGCCTGATTTATGGGGTCTTCCAGCATTCGATGATTGTAAGTTTCTATCATAAACTCATTTGTATGTTTTATACTGGTATTTACTTTTGTTTAATGCATGGTGTTCATTAATTTAATGGTGCAGGGACTCGAAATGCTTTGCCTATTGAACCCTTGTATATTATAGGTTTGATAGGTGAGACTGTTGCTCACAATGAATGGACAGTACTCAGCATAACTGCAGGCAAGTATTAACTTCATTTAACATTTCCATGAACTCTGCGAGTTGTAATTTTTTTTTTGTACATTTGTGCTGCTAAACTTCTAAACTGTGTCATGAAGAGGACTATATCTCAAATTCTTCCATCTGACTTTTAGTTCGTAATTCTTATTTGTTCTATAAACAAGCAGAAGACGATTCGTTGGCTGCTCTTCCAGATCAAGTTTCAGGGGTTTTCTTTGGCTGGGCCAGACTTCAAATACAAGGTATCTTTAAAGTGGTGGCGGCCATCGGATGGGATATTTCATCAGGAATCAATAAAAGAGAAATTGTAAGTGCACTATTCAACTGAAACTAATTATGAATGGAGACTATGAACTCCATCATGTGAATATTCATTATTTCATATTAACTTACAAACCAGACATTGATATTACAAAGGGGTACTCAGCATGAAGAGTGCACGAAATCATCAAGTTGCATGGCGCCTATTTGTCACATTCATCAAACTAGAATGTAAAAAGAAATTTTCATAAATTATTAAATGTCTTCTTTAGAAGAATACTGTATTTTACTGTTTCGAAGCTTTGTTTATCATTAGGGCACCATTGAGGCAGCACCTCTTTCTACTGCTCTTTCTCTGCATTCTATTTCACACATACATGCTGTTAATATTCCCAAAGCATTTGTTTTCAGTGATTTGCATTTAAATTGTTATTTTATTGAAGATATACTTTTGAGGACTCTACATTTTGGATTCTGCACTGAGTAGTCCCTCATGCATCGTATATGATTGCTAATATGGATTGTCTTTCTTCTGCAGCAGCCGCATCTATGTGGTCATATCAACAATTACCAATCTTCGGAGCAATTTCAAATGAGGTTTGTTGGATATATCAGGGAGCTATCTACCGAGGTATTACAAAATCTGGTGCTTGATTCTTTTATAATAAACTACAATCTTAGTTGCTTCTAATGCTAATCACTGATATTGCATTGGAGAATAAATGTCAAAGTATCAAACGAGTTGTACATGTGCTTGCTTTATACAGTGTGAAAGAATTTGAAGTTATGCATCGTAGTATTCTGTCTCAGAGAAGCATGAGTTGATGGTCCAACTTCCTTAGTTGCCCACATGGGCAGCCTAAATGTCTAGCTGTCGAAGTGGTATGCATCCAGACACCTTCCTTGTGTAGCAACCAATCAAGTCTCCTTTTCCCACTTCAACATCCCCCTAATCACTTTCCCAACAACGTCAGTGATGGCGTTTTTCGGGGATTGCAGCACTATAAAATGGGTTGAGGGCAAAGCATCCTAACACACAACCAACACAACAACAACAAGCACAACAACAAGAGTTGTGAAGAGTTGTGAGTGTTTCTTCCATGAGAGAAGAAGTTGTATCTAATTCCAGAAAGAGTTGTGAGGGTTCTTCCCGTGAAGGAAAATTACCCCAGAGTGGAAAGTTATCTCGGAGAGTAAAATTGTTGTGAGTGTTTTTAGTGGTGTTTATCCTAGTGTAAATTTATTTCTTAGTGAGAAACAATAAACCTTTTGTACTCTCCAATTTTTATTTCGTACAGTGATTAGTAATTTTTACCATGATCAGTGAATCACAACAAGTGGTATCATCGCCTAAGTGAGCTGTGTGAGTGTGTGAGTGTTAAAAGGAGTTGAATTTTTTTTTAGGAAGGATAGAATTTTTTACCATTGTACAATTTCAATATCAAAATGTCACTAGAAGAGTCATTATCATCGGGAGCCATGATTAAGCTAACGGCCACAAATTACACACTGTGAAAACCTCGAATGGAGGATCTCCTCAGTTGTAAAGATTTATTTGACACATTAGAGGTCAAGGAGTAAGGACAGAATCCACCACAGAAACAGAATGTAAGAAGATGAATAGAAAGATGATTGGTCGTATCCGAGAATGGCTTAATCATAGTGTCTTTCACCACATTGCGTAGGAGACAGATGCATATGCTCTTTGGCAGAATCTAGAGGACATGTACCAATCTAAGATCGCTCGACATAAAGCCTTATTAATGAGGCAATTAGTAAATTTGAAGCTACGAAGTCAAACTTCCGTTGCCGAGCACATGGGCGAGTTCCAAAGCCAGTGGATCAGCTATCTGTGGTGGAGCTACAGCTTGGGTATGAAGAACAAGATTCTTTGTTCTCTTCCAGATAACTGGGAGACGCTGGTGGTCTCTCTTAGTAATTCGGCCCCAAACGGCAAATTTATCATGTCTATGGTTAAGGATGATATCTTCAACGAGAAGGTCAGAAGAAAGGATATCGGTACCAACCAATCACATGCCTTCGTGATAGAAACTCGATGAAGAAAATAAGGAGGTCGTCGAGGATGGGGCAGAGGCAAGAGCAACAGTCGTGATATGTCCACAGACGGAAGGATGCCTACCTACAAATGTTACTATTGTGGCATGAAAGGCCACATGAAGAAAAATTGCCAGAAGTTGTTATGAGAACAAGATCAAAATGGTTCTCAGCAAAAGACCAATTATGTAGATGCATTAGCCACTTGTATCGAAGAAGTGACTATATGCTCCATCCAAGAAGAGACATACATTCATGTTTCTAACCAAGACAGTGAGTGGGTGGTTGATACCGTAGCATCCTACCACAACTGACGTTTCTTGTACCTCCTTTCCCAACCACTGAGCTTTTATTCCTATCATGTTTAGGTCGAGCTCTTTTAGAACCTTCACTTTAACCGTCACAAGCACCTGGAAGAGCCAACCACACTCGAAATAAGAGCATGCAAACGTAATCTTAAGATCGATAGTGAATTGTATGCTCGCCTTTTGACTACTATATAAACGTCAATAAACTGGAACCGGTAGCGAGCAAGCCAGCAAGCTGGGTTCATAGCGAGATATCCTATTTTTTTTGCAGACGGAGCTTGCCATCACTCCTTGAAGAGACTTCTTCACCACATACAAAGAGGGAGACTTTGGTATCATAAAGATGGGAAATACAAGTTCCTGCAAGATTGTAGGAATTGGAGGCGTTTAGATTCAGACAAATATTGGCTGCACAATCATTCTGAAAGATGTTTGACATGTGCCAGACCTCCGACTAAACTTGCTCACTGATACAGTGGATTGTGTGAGTTTTAATATACCGCAAATACGTGGCGTAGTTGCATCACTTTTGGGACGAATCCACAGGGAGTCAGTGTTGATTACTGGCTTATTCATGATTTTATTAGCTACGAAATTGATCTTGATATGAGAGGAGAATGTCACTGAGAAATATTAATATGAGAAAACTCTAGGGCTGAGTATCTCCACTACTGTGATTCAAATATAGGATTGATCTCAATTGTCTGGTTATTGAATTATGTCCTATGGTGAGGATATTGTACCTAATGTTGATACCTGCTCCCGATGTCGTGATGTTATGATAAGACTATACATCCTATGGCAAAGTCAACCGTCGTATGTCACATTGACATACGATAGATTCATTATGATCAACAATATTTTCCAACATTTATTCATGCCACTATCGTGGATAAAAGTTAAGTCATTACCATGAGAGCTCTAATCTACGCCCAAGGCGACACAAATAGCATAAATCAATACATGGATTGAAAATCCTAAATTAACCTCAACTGTCGTTGGTCACTAATCTAATTTAACCACTAGGGAGGAGACCAATTTATATTGATAATTAATCATCCTAGGCAAAACCCTAATGTGACAATATTCAATAACTATGCAAAAATTAATCAAACCATAATTAAATCATAGTATGGTTCAACACTTTGCCCTATATAGAAAATTGCTCACAATCCATAATAATAAACATCATGATAATCATATAAGAATTCATAAAAGTGCAGAGAGATATATAAGGATACTTATCAATGGATTCCACAAGAAGAAATAGCATAAAAAATCTAAACTTTACTCCAAAAACATTGCAAAATGAAGTCGGCGGCTACAGTAGGAATAAAACCTAGAAACTCTGGAAAAAGCTCTAAACTAAACGTAGCAAGAAGTCTAAAAGAGATATCCACAAAATAAACTCAAAATCCTATTTATACTAAGTCAACAAAGCCCAAAAATCAACTCAAATAAACCCAAGTTGGCGCTTGAAACCCTTTAGAAAAGTAGGCTCGACACAGTCGTGTAGAAACCCTACATGATCGTGTAACTAGCAGGCTCACAAAGCAGCTTTTGTAACTCTGTGACTCCCCTGGCATGGTCGTGTATATGATCGACACGACCATGTTGATGCTTGCTTCAACTCTTCAGCAAACAGCCCACATGATCGTGTGAATGGTCATGTGGAGGATTCATTTTGTGTCACCTCATGTATGCTACATCACACGACTGTGTGGGGCCATCTTTCTTCTGCTTCATTTGGGGCTGAGTTGACACGGTCGTATGTGACATGTCATACGACCTTGTCATACTGTTGTTTCTTCACTCCTTTAATGATTTCGAACCACTCGCTTCCTCGATCACTTTCTAAGCTTCCATCCTCGATCTAGAGTCCCGAATCTCACTGTTTTCACTTGAAATATACAAAGAAAATCCAAGAGTAAAAAGAAACCAAAAAGTGGAAGAAACGACGTGGAATGCATGATTATATGGAATGAATGCATGAATAAACTGTATGAAAAATATATAAAATAAATACATATCAAAATCCCTCAAGCTACACTCTTCCTTGTCCTCAAGAAAGACAAAGAGAGAGAGCAAAGAATGGGGATTTGTATGCATGCAAATGAATGATATCGAGAATTCCAAAAGATCAAGTATTATATACATGTATATATAAGAAATTCAGATTTTGAAAATTATAAACATATCAATTCCTCTCTATGAAGCATGATATAGCCTATAGCACCGTTTCTAGTATACACAATCATGATCATGCTCAAATCCTACGATATTTCCTCTATCCCGCACTAGGTTATTGGAATGGGAATTGAAATTATGTGATGATCAAGAGAAGAATTAATATCGTATAATGGCCTACGGATCTAACAAGGAAGTGGCTCTCACAACACGCTATCGTTCCTTGATTTGTGGGGTTGCTAGCTTTACTTATGTTTTTATATTATATCCATATACTTTTTTTCTTTTTAGAATCGTAGTTGGTTCGTGTAAGGGGTATTGGGTCAATGACTCATAGATCAGACTATCTTAGAGCATTGGGCCAAAAAGGACCACTCGGACCGACTAACTCAAACCAACTATGAATCTTTATTTTATGCATTCCCCCAAGCTAAACCTTTCTGTGTGAATCATCAATGCTATCTGCGGCACAAGAATCCGGCTACTTAATATAGTTGGAAAAACGATGCTTATCTAATCTTTTTTTCCTTTCCTTTTTTCTTATACATCTTTTTCTATTTTATATTTTTTAAAATATGAGTAAGCTAGGTAACATCGCTTCTCAGTATTGAATAGGCATGTCGTTATCTAAATCCTATAAGATTACTAGCCATCATACTCAACTAAAACTTCTATGATGAATGCTTAAGATTGGTTCCCAAAAATATATATAACCTAGGCCGTTTCGAGTAATTTTATCCTAAAGATTATGAACATAAGCATAAAAACATATTATATGAGTTCTTACACTAAAAACATACACTAGGCAGAAAGTTATGATCAACGTCAAAAAATTGAACAAAAGATATATAAATCTGAAAATTATTCAGTTACAAATCCATGCATATAAAAACTTGACATCGTGAAATTCTTGATATATAATATATAATATATAATATATACAATTGATGCATGAATGACATGATATGTATGGAAATGCATGGATGCAAGTAGAACAAAAAAATATTTATATTCATGTATGCATGGAAAAGAAAACAAAGAGGTGAAAAATGAAATGAAACTGATGCATGAAAAGCGTCCTCCCCAAGCTAGAATCGAGCATGTTGGATATTGTCCATTAAGCCCAATATGGGTTTGGTAATGATCAACACATTATGTTAATACTAATGACTCTACTTGTTTAAGTTACAGATTTATCTAAAATGGTTTTTGAATATTCTGGTGTAAGAGCGAAGTTTGGACGCTATTAGCAGTATGGTCATGGTGTCTTCATAAAGTCTTTGTGATGCTTAGGATGATGAATCCAAGATGGGTGAATGGACTCAAGACATGGAGCTATGGACATTAAAGACATGAAAAATCATGTATCTCATTGTAAATCTTTTATAATTCTTTATGTACTTAGCTCTTTCTTTAGTAGAATATTTGTATGCCTTGATTAGATGCATACACATACATTCATTTGCATCATTTTCCATCATAGGAAACCTTAGGAATATCCTAGAACCCATCCCAATAGGTTATTTGGCCAAAACACTATTTAGTGTGTTTTCAGCATAGGACCAGATGTCTGGCATATTCGCTCTTTGTTTGGCCAAAAAATAGCTCTATCAACCGTCTAAAGTTATTTTACCAGACGTTGTCTGGTAAGTGAACTCCAAACACCTGAGCCCGTGGAACTAGTTTTCTTGACTTTCTATTTTTTTGTCCCACATTTGTCGAGCCATCTAAAGAAGACTTGTCAGACGACTGAACAGTGCATCAGGCGATTGACAAGTGTTCTTCAGACGTCTGTTATTTGGAGATTGGCTTTCAACTCTTTCTTATGCCATCTCGTGACAGCCGTCTGATGAAGGATGACCGGACGACTGCATAGTTTCTCAGGCGTCTGGTCATCCTTCTTCATAGGTCTGGTTGCTGAGAAATTTGTCCGTTTATAGCCATTAGATAGCTTTTTCTAATGACCGTTTTCTTGGTTTTTGTGCTCGATTGAGAGAGTATTTATACCCCATTATGAGTGAGTTTTTGGCAGCAATTCACACATAATAGAGATTCATTCTTGAGCCAAAAACTAAAAAGAAAGCTTTCACTCTCTTCATCTCTCTTATTTCCCTTTGTCACGCCCCGCTTCCCATTATGCTTGGGAGCGAGGACGCGAGCGGGTCCGCATGTGCAAGTAAGGGGATGTACTTTTACTTTTCTTTCCTCCTTGACTTAGCACAATAAGCGTCTATGTGAATTCTTGCAGGTTCTTGCATGGATACTCAAAACAACGCAAATAATTATTATTTTTATTACAATCTCAATCGTCTCAGAAATGAAATACAACAATAAGGAAAGGAAGAGAGGCCTTATGGCTCTTACAACACAGAATACATAACTTTAATACAATGGAACTACAAGGAAATGCAGCCTACAAATATCTTCCTGGAAGAGTCCTGCATCTAGTGGGTCACGCTAGCTGAAACTAGGATCTGCAAAAATGCCCCCAGAACCTGACGGACATTGCATTAAAACACAAATACAATGCCCATCAGTGAAGGTTACTCATGTTGGTTCCCAAGCATCAATCTCGTTTAAACAATTAAAAGAATATAGCATGGTAATGGCATTGTCTACTAACAGAATAAAAACATGTGAGCAACTAGGGTGTGGTGCACAAAGTAAAGCGTGGTGGGCATGTCAATTATATATAAGCATGGTAAGAGGGAAGCTAGCAGGTTACACAATTTATGATAGCAATCAGCAGAAGTAAAGTGGTGTGTCATTCAATCTCTTAATCTAGTGACAAGCCCATAAGTGTACTTTCTGGACCACGAGACAGAATCAGCCAAACCGGCCATCAAAGGTTATATACTGGAACATAAGCCAGACTAGTCATATATGACCATACTGGAACACGAGCCAGACTAGTCATATATGACCGACGGGAGTAGCCGACGGCATGTAACATCTAGTAGCCAACGGCATGTAACATGTAGTAGCCAACGACATGTAACATGTAGTAGCCAACGGCATGTATCATTCTTTGATTATCAAGTTTATTAATGTGTCTAGCAAACATTTCTAGCAGTTAACTTGCATGAGTAATAAGCATAACATATGGCAGTTTAAATGAAGTAACATTTAACAACAGGTAGGAAAATACACGCTTGCATTAATGCATATTAATTTATTTAGATGAAAGAGATGTGGGGAACCTACTATACGATGCGCAGATCTGAGGAGGAGGCAGACGTTGGGGTCCAAGTGATCGTAGCGTAAGATGTTTTTTATCTGCGTCATTAAAATTTATATTATCAAGCTAAAAGATTTTTAACTGATACTAAGGCTAATCTTATATAACACATATGGTATAACTTATAATAGTTTGTGATATATTAATAACTAACTTTAACTTTATAATATAAACTAACAATCATTAATATAATGTAAAACTATGATATAATATTATAACATTTAACTTAAAAATAGCATTAACATCTTACGCAACCTTATAACTTAAATAATTTATGAAACTCAAAAACTTAAAAACTTACATAAACTTAATAATTAACTTTAAATTATTTTTAAAAAAACTTTAAAAACTTTGGAACTTAATTAATTTTAAAACTTTAAAACTTAATAATTCTTAATAACTTATAACCTAAATAGCTTTAATATCTTTAAGACTTAAAATAACTTAATCCATACTCAATAAGTGTACTTACTTAATTTAAAACCCAATAACTCATACTCAATACCCACTAAGCTTAATAGTTCAAAAGAAACCCAACAAGCAATAGCTAAAACTCAAATACCCAATATAAAATAACTTGTCCATTCCTACCCAATACCCAATTTAAACTCATTTGAACCCGTACCCAATAAGAATTACTTATACCCAAAACCCAATACCCAATTAACTTAAAAGAAACCATACCCATAAGCCTATTCTGACTTCTCATCATCTTTTCTTCTTCCTCTTCTATCTTCTTCTTCTTCCTATCTTCTGTTCTTCCTTCTTTTCTTTTTCTTTTGCAGGGAGAGGAAACCAGGGGCACGGCGGGCAGCAGGCGGCGGCCGACGTGCGCGCAGGCGGCGGCGGCCGACGGCAGCGGGGCTTCGGCGGCCTGCAGCAGGGCGGCGGCCTGGACGCGGGTGTGAGGCCGCGGGAAGAGGAGGAAGAACAAGGAGAAAGCGGGAGGGAGTGAAACTGATTTTGGGGTTGATTTAATCTCAGTTTGGGTTTCAATTTGAATTTCGATTTGGATTTCCCCTCCTGTCAATTTCTGATTTCAGATTTGGGTTAGATTTTGGATTTGAATTCCAATTTTGGGTTGAATTGTAGTAGGGCTGAATTGGTTCCGGTCTTGTGAAATTGGGTTTGTTGATTTCAATTGTTAGGGAAATTTGGGTGATGAATTGAGGGTTGAAGGAGGCTGATTTTGGGTTTCTTGAAGGAAGAAGGAGATGTGGAGAAAATTGCAGTGAGATGGGATTGCAGGGAGATAAGGCTGTTGTTTACTGTTGTTGCAGCTGTTTGCTGTTGTTGCCTTAAGGAATGAAAGGGGGGCAGCTTGATGGGAGGAGTTGTAGGTGGGAATGGGAATGAAGAGAGTTGTTGGGGAGATGTTGGAGGGTGGTTGCCGACACTAGGTTAATTAGGTAGGGTAATTATGGTGGGTAAAATGTATCTTAGTAATTGGTAAAAGTAATTTGTAAAGGGTATTAGTAATTAATGAAAGTAATTTGGAAAAGTAATAGAAGTAAGCAGTAATTGGTAGAAATGTAGTTACTAAAAGTAACTAGTAATTGATAAAAGTGATTAGTAAAAGTAGTTAGTAAAAGTAATTAGTGAAAATAGATATAATAATAATATACGGAAATTACGATTTCGCCCCTGAACTATACATGTCCAAAAATTACGAAAAGATACCACAGGCTCGTATCGTTGCGAGGATCATAGATACGACGTCTTTTTTAAGATTTGAGCGATGATAAAAATATGAAAAATCATTTACCCTGAAATCATTTTAAAAATCGTTTTGAACACAAAAATCGTACACCACGAAAACAGGTCGTTACATCCTACACACCTTAAGAAAAATTCCGTCCTCGGAATTTCTCAGGATTTGAGTTCATTAAGAGATGCCGATAATACTTATGCATCTCGTCGTATTTCTACAAGATAAACTATGATCTGAAATACTTCAAAACGAAGAAATGGAACTAGTTAGGAAATGATACTAGTGATGTGGTTAAGATTGAGTTTCGAAACGGGGCTTGGATGACTATGCACCATCAATGGCCCAAACCATTAGTGGGCAAGTAACTATGGTTATAGACGACTACCCGCAAATTGCACAAAATTGTCAAGAACAATGTGAGTGAAATATATATATACACATATAACTGCAACTCCAATGTTCTAACATAATGAACGCTAAACCTGTAACCTCCATAAGTGTTCCTCAAATAAATCATCGCTACCAGTCTTATCACTGAATAATGTTACAAATATAATCATATCCTAAACTTAACTATAGATCCAACATTACCGTTTGAATTCTAACTCATAGTTCTTGCTTTAAAATAATCAATACTTTTTACAAAATAACCTTACTAAACATCATCAATCAATACCATTTGCAAATTTCTTCACCATTCACTTATCATTTGTTATTAGGATAGTAACATTTCCTGTGAAATCTCTAATGTATAGTTCCTCTGTAGCCAAATTTTCCAAAATTATTCATTCTCGTAAGTTGTCTTACCCATTATATATCATCACATTGTCCATTGTATAACCTAACTTTGTAACACTACAATTGGGACATCATCCAACTTCATTTTCAATTTTTTAACAATCAATATAACGATGCTCCACCAATTACCAATATATGACGACAAGTATAAATACACCTAGTATACATCACCATTTACAATCAATAATTGTTCTGCTCCCAACACATTCTTCATTGCACATTACATGATTACTCATAAATCTATTCACCATAATTAACAAACTACTAAATCACATCTTGCCATTTCCCATGGTATCTTGTTTTAAACAATTTTAGATCAATCTACTTAACCAACCATTCGTAACAGCATTTCATATTATTTCTAATATCTGCATCACCCTACATATATAATTAAGTCTTGTTACTTTAAATACCCTACTCATTATCATGGTCTCCATGAATCATGGTGTACCTTCCTAGCTACTCTTAGCTGTTACTCATCTAAATTTAAAATTGTAATGTACTCGCCTTCCTGTGTATCAATCGTAAAAGAAACTCTATTGAATCAGTTACGCATTGGTATTATCCATAAATAAGTTTTGAACACATCATTCTATTTATCACCATATAAAATGGAATCATCTAAATTATTTGTGTTCATAATTAACTAATTATGACTACACCTTATATCATCTCAAACTACGCCTATCTGTAAACATAATTTTATAGCAATAGTGATCATATCTATATCTAATGTTCTAACAATATAACGATTAATGAAATTAACACTACTGATGATGTAACGAAATAGAAGAGAACATTTAAAAGACTATAACGTAATTTTAAAACTAACCTCGCTAAAGTTGTAACAAGTAACGACAAGCACTAATGTGATAACTAAGCAATAGTGTAGAATTCGAAGTTGAATGGCGTGATGAATCAAGAATTCGATGAATGGTTTCAGATGAGGCATGGATAGGGAGTTAGCTTGGTTAGGTGGCACAAAAAGTTATGAATAATTAAGTAATTAAGGAGAATGAAAGATGTGTGAAAAATAACATAATGAGTAAATGGTATAAGTTAAAACATGAAATGTGATTAGTTAAGTAATGAATGAAAAGAGTAACATACAAGGGAGTATAGTGAAGTAGCGACTGTTTTGTGAATGCAAATGGAGATAGATTTGTACAAAAATTTGAAGTACAAATACGATGAATATACAACTGACACACTAAAAAGTAGGAGTTCTATTTAGCATAGAAAGCATTTAAATTTGTATATGATCGGTTGTTTTGAAATATGCCAGTAGTATAGTAAGAAAAGAAAATGCTATATTGAATTAGTGAAATAGAAGTAAGGTTTAAAAATGAAGTTTATTATATGAAGAAAGTAAGGTAAATATATGAGTATGGATGATATAGGTTAGAAAATCATCATGAGACAGTAACTAAAGATTATGTCTAGGAAAGTTTTGTAATCAAAGAATAAATCTAAGTCAACTAAAGGTTAGGAAATCTAGGTATACACCAAAGGTTTTCAAAGAAATTAAACTGGGCGAGGAATTCAATGAAAGGAATATCGAAAGTATTTAAATACTCCTTTTTTATTAAGGGAATCAGGATGGTAATGTCATCACTGTTCTTAAAGTATTTTGCACAAGCACGACTAGCATGAATCAAATACGTATCAAAATATGTAATGTGGAGGTTTCAAAAGGATAATGATGGCTGTCATGAGAAAACCACGTGAATCAAGAGTAAGGAATAGAATAGGATGATCAAAGTGTAAATACGACTAGGAAATAACTTTGTGAATCTGCTACGATGAATTTATATGGTCATCGACATATGAATGGATGTTAAGGAAAAAAATTAAGGGTATTATTATTGGGCCGACTAAGGATTAGAATCTCTAAGGCTAGGATTTTCTAATGAACAAGGCTGTGATAGAGAATCAAAGGAAGGGGGTTCTTGAGGATCAAGATTGTAATTTTATCTATATTGTTTTAGAGTATTTTGCATGAGCAAGACCTGCATGGGCCATCGCTAAAACCTGTCACGCCTCGCTTCCCATTATGCTTGGAAGCGAGGATGCGAGCGGGTCCGCATGTGCAAGTAAGGGGGATGTACTTTTACTTTTCTTTCCTCCTTGACTTTGCACAATAAGCGTCTGTGTGAATTCTTACAGGTTCTTGCATGCATACTCAAAACAACGCAAATAATAATTATTTTTATTACAATCTCAATCGTCTCAGAAATGAAATACAACAATAAGGAAAGGAAGAGAGGCCTTATGGCTCTTACAACACAGAATACATAACTTTAATACAATGGAACTACAAGAAAATGCAGCCTATGAATATCTTCCTGGAAGAGTCCTGCATCTAGTGGGTCACGCTAGTTGAAACTAGGATCTGCAAAAATACACCCAGAACCTAACATACATTGCATTAAAACACAAATACAATGCCCGTCAGTGAGGGTTACTCATGTTTGTTCCCAAGCATCAATCTCATTTAAACAATTAAAAGAATATAACAAGGTAATGGTATTGTCTATTAACAGAATAAAAACATGTGAGCAAGTAGGGTGTGGTGCATAAAGTAAAGCGTGGTGAGCATGGAAATTATACATAAGCATGGTAAAAGGGAAGTTAGCAGGTTACACAATTTATGATAGCAATCAGCAGAAGTAAAGTGGTGTGTCATTCAGTCTCTTAATCTAGTGACAAGCCCATAAGTGTACTTTCTGGACCACGAGCCAGAATCAGCCAAACCGGCCATCAAAGGTTATATACTGGAACACGAGCCAGACTAGTCATATATGACCCTACTGGAACACGAGCCAGACTAGTCATATATGACCGACGGGAGTAGCCAACGACATGTAACATCTAGTAGCCAACGACATGTATCATTCTTTGATTATCAAGTTCATTCATGTGTCTAGCAGGCATTTCTAGCAGTTAACTTGCTTGAGTAATAAGAATGGCATGTGGCAGTTTAAATGAAGTAACATTTAACAACAGGTAGGAAAATGCACGCTTGCATTAATACATATTAATTTATTTAGATGAAAGAGATGTGGGAAACCTATTATACGATGCGTAGATCTGAGGAGGAGGCGGACGTTGGGTGTCCAGGTGATCGTAGCATAAGATATCATAAGATGTGTTTTATCTGCGTCATTAAAATTCATATTATCAGGCTAAAAGATTTTTAACTGATACTAAGGCTAATCTTATATAACACATATGGTATAACTTATAATAGTTTGTGATATATTAATAACTAACTTTAACTTTATAATATAAACTAACAATCATTAATATAATGTAAAACTATGATATAATATTATAACATTTAACTTAAAAATATCATTAACATCTTACTCAACCTTATAACTTAAATAATTTATGAAACTCAAAAACTAAAAAACTTACATAACTTAATAATTAACTTTAAATTATTTTTAAAAACTTTAAAAACTTTGGAACTTAATTAACTTTAAAACTTTAAAACTTAATAATTCTTAATAACTTCTAACCTAAATAACTTTAGTATCTTTAAGACTTAAAATAACTTAATATAACTTTAAACTAACTTATTAATCCATACTCAATAAGTGTACTTACTTAATTTAAAACCCAATAACTCATACTCAATACCCACTAAGCTTAATAGTTCAAAAGAAACCCAACAAGCAATAGCTATAACTCAAAAACCCAATAAGAAATAACTTGCCCATTCCAACCCAATACCCAATTTAAACTCATTTGAACCCGTACCTAATAAGAATTACTTATACCCAAAACCATATACCCAATTAACTTAAAAGAAACCATACCCATAAGCTTATTTTGGCTTCTCATTCTCTCTTCTTCTTCCTCTTATATCTTCTTCTTCTTCCTATCTTCTTTTCTTTTTCTTTTGCAGGGAGAGGAATCCAGGGGCACGGTGGGCAGCAGGCGGCGGCAGGCAGGCATGCAGGTGGCCAGCGGCCGGCGGCAACGCGCGCAGGCAGCGGGCGGCCGACGGTAGCGCGTGCAGGCGACAGCCTGGGATGTGGCGACGCACGCAGTGGGGCTCCGGCGGCATGCAGCAGGGCGGCGGCCTGGGCGCATGTGTGAGGCTGCGGGAAGAGGAGGAAGAACAACGAGAAAGCCTGATTTTGGGGTTGATTTAACCTCAATTTGGGTTTCAATTTGAATTTTGATTTGGATTTTCCCTCCTCTCAATTTCTGATTTCAGATTTGGGTTAGATTTTGGATTTGAATTCCAATTTTGGGTTGAATTGGAGTTGGGCTGAATTGGTTTCGATCTTGTGAAATTGGGTTTGTTGATTTCAATTGTTGGGGAAATTTGGGTGATGAATTGAGGGTCGAAGGAGGCTGATTTTGGGTTTCTTGAAGGAAGAAGGAGAGGTGGAGAAAATTGCGGTGAGATGGGATTGCAGGGAGATGAGAATGTTGACGATGTTGTTGTTGCAGTTGTTGTTTGCTATTGTTGCCTTAAGGAATGAAAGGGGGCAGCTTGATGGGAGGAGTTATAGGTGGGGATGGGAATGAAGAGAGTTGTTGGGGAGATGTTGGTGGGTGGTTGCCGACACTAGGTTAATTAGGTAGGTTAATTATTGTAGGTAAAAATGTATCTTAGTAATTGGTAAAAGTAATTTGTAGAGGGTATTAGTAATTGATGAAAGTAATTTAGAAAAGTAATAGAAGTAAGCAGTAATCGGTAGAAATGTAGTTACTAAAAGTAACTAGTAATTGATAAAAGTGATTAGTAAAAGTAGTTAGTAAAAGTAATTAGTGAAAATAGATATAATAATAATATACGGAAATTACGATTTCACCTCTGAACTATACATGTCCGGAAATTACGAAAAGACGCCACATGCTTGTATCGTTGCGAGGATCATAGGTACCCATTTTAAAGATTTGAGCGATGATAAAAACATGAAAATTCATTTACCCTGAAATCATTTTAAAAATCGTTTTGAACACAAAAATCGTACACCACGAAAACGAGTCGTTACACCCTTAGAGCATCTTCATGTTAATTTGAACTCCAAGCTCAAGGGAAGTCAACTAGTGCATCAAGCTTACATATCTATCACTTGACCATCAATCTTACATATCTATCACTTGACCATCAATCTTCATTGCCTCTACACTTCATGTCTAGTAAATACTTATAATCAAGGCAATAGGAAGATTGTATTTTATTTTGTTTCATGTGTTGATACCAAGCTTTTGGGTTGTGGAAGTGTTCTCTATGGAAAGAGAGGTGATACACTTGAAATATGGTTGGCAATCTCGGAAAAGATTGTGTGTTATCTTGGAAAAGATATGCTTTTGGAAAAGAGTGGCTCTTGAAATAACATGTCACTTGGAAAAGCGTGAGTTGTATTGGGTGGCTTGGAAAAGCCTTATGTGTAAAAACTACGAAACTCTGGAAAGATTGTGGGACTAGAGTATGCTTAGCCGGACCAGGATATATTGACGTGTTTGTGTTTGTTGTCTATTGTTGTTTGCTTGCCTGTTTAATTCCGCATTTGCAAGAATTTTATTATTAGCTTATTTATGCCATATGTGTTGCCTAGTAATGCAGGGTATATCTCACAGGGATCTTACAGAGCATTGTCCTTAATGTGAAAGAGGAATTGAAAATATAAGGAAATAAGTAAGGGGAAGAATATGAAAAATGAAGGAGATGATAATGAGATCGAAATGAAAAAATGATGCGAAAAATGGAGTGCAAAAATATGCATGTGGTGGTCTCTGTCGGTTCCAGAGTTCAAGAGTAATGTTTTGATGATGATCAACATTATATTGTGTGCTAATCATCTTTTATGTTTTAGTCTTAGTTATTTAACAATGCTTACATCGAGGTGAAGACAAAACAATAGGTGATGTGATGATGGTAGATGATGGTTCAAGGCTTTGGAGCAAAACATTGCATGAAGCTTGAAGAATTAATATGTATTTTCATTTTTTTCATGTAAGTTTGCTTCTTTTACTTAGAATATTTGTAGCCTTGAATAGATGCACACACTTTCATTATGCATCATTTCCATCATAGGGTTCAGTAGAAATCATGTAGAACCCATCCCACTTGTCATATGCTCAAAAACACTCTTTATTGTGTATTTTGGAGCAGGACAGACGCCTGGTGAAGGGTCACCAGACGTCTGACATTTCAGCTTTTTGGTTAGCTTGACATAACCATGGGTCAGTCGCCTGATGCTATATGACCAATGACCAGGCATCTGAACAGTTGTTCAGACGTCAGCTATTGTCTACTCAACTTTTGAGTAAGATTAAGGGTGTTGTATTTTCATCTTTGAATTTGTCCAAACCAAGCTGTTCTCCTAGAAGCATCCAAAATAATTTTGTGGGGAGCCTTCTAATGGGTTGTCACATCCAAGTTTCTTTTGGCCTAAAATCAACTTTCAATCTAAAGCCAAAGCGGAATTATGCATTTATGTACACTTCATTGCTTAAGAAGCCCGTTCGAAATCATATGCATGTGAACGCTTCTTCTTCTGTTGCTATGCATGATGTCTCTACTATAGGAATAATCTACATTGTTTGCATGATAGAATTGAACCCGCTCATTCTTTGCATGCTACTCATGATCCTATGCATGGTAGAAATATTTCTTGTGTGAATGCTTTAAATGCTCACTTGCATGTTTCACACACATGACACACTAATGTTTATGTTCCAGATCACAAGCGTGCATCCACACCTTCTATTTATACCCTTACTCAACCACTCCTTAGGAAACACAAATCTCTTTCTTTGTGAATTCCTAAAAATGTTTCTCGGCATGATAGAAACTCGTATATAGATTCGTATGTTCGTAATGTTTTATTTTCATGTGACTATGTACGAAAACCAAACTCCATGTTTGGTTGGTTTCCCTCTTGCTAGCACTCACACATTGTATTCATTGCTTAGGTACCATGCTATTTGTGTTTACTTTTTGTACACACTTTTTGTGTGATATTGTCTATAACTCCCATATTTGCATGATGCATATGATTTTGGAGTATGAAATTTTTACTGGCTAGCATGTTCATTTCCATTCATATACCATGTTTTATGTAATTCACATCATATTTTTTGCATATGAGTAGGTTTTATTTCAAACCCTTGGATTTTATCAATTTGACATATTCACATCTTTTTGATATACCAAAGGAGGAGAAATAGTGGTTATGTAAAAATATATACCATATTCTTTATGCATACTCTTTATTGGTATTGTTTTTTTCATAAACACCCATTAATATGCTTTATGCTTTGATTGTCTATTTGGCGCATATATGCATATTGATATAGGGAGTTTGTTAGCACACACATTGTATTTCAATGTTTTTTATATTTTTACATAATGTTTTGTCATCATCAAAAAAGGAGAGAATGGTGGTTGAGTTCAAGACCAATGTTGTTTTAATGATGATCAACATTATGTTGTGTGCTAATAATCTTTTATGTTTTAGTTTCAATTATTTAATAATGCTTACATCAAGGGGAGATAAGACAATAGGTGATAGTATGATAGTGGATGAAGGTTCAAGGCTTTGGAGAAAAGCATTTCATGAAGCCTGAAGAATTAATATGTATTTTCAATTTTTTTCTTCATGATTGTTGTTGCAGAAACCGAATAGAAACATGAACGAAGTTACCAAAGTAGTTGAGCTAAGTTGCGGACTAGGTCGCTCTCTATAAGACATTTCGCGGCTCTGCCCAAGGTTGTGCAAGCAGTGTACAGCCCCGCCGTCCCTAGGATAAAACAGCCCAGAATCTCCTCTGTCAACGACCACATCTACACGGGAAGATGATTGACAAGAACGAACACCACAGCAACGAAGTATTGCTCGGGAATGGAAACTTTTATTTGAGAGAAGAATATGTGTGGCGGAAAAACAGAGATGAGAGCACTGAAAAGCATAGAGATTTTTCGCAGCTTAAAGAAATGGGGATTCTTTGCACTTCTCCAAAAGAAAACAAGCTCTCAGTTTTATAAGGAAATTAAAACGGGTTGAAAAAACGAAGAGTTTAAAGACGTGTTAATATCGCCATTAATGGACGCGGTAATGGCGGATTAACGTGGGGGGAGACAAATCAAGATCTGAGATTTAATTGGAGTAATGAACGTTTAAAGATGAAAACGTTCAAATTTCAAATTCGAAATTCAAATCAGTATCAAATTTTGAATATTTAAAATAAATTTTATCCAAATAATAATAATCACGCGCACGCACGTCACGTCACGTCCGGCCGATGGACGGGCAATGGCGACACGCTTGTGTGTTGAACCCATGTTCATGTAAGTTTCACAAAAGAGTCGCACCCCTTGGGGCACACCCCCATGGCTAAACAAAAGCCTTATATACTCATCCAAAGTTTTATTTCCAAGTAATGTGGGACTAAACCTTTTGGAGGGAAAATAAGAAATTCCAAATTCATTTGAAAAAATTCAAAAGTTCCAACAATTCCCAACTTGAATTTTTTTAAAAATAAAACAAAACCATTTTTCATCGAGCAGTATATTTTACGTGTGTATAAGTAAAGGTGTCTATCGACTTGAACCTTTACATAGTGTCGATGATTTAGATTTTACTAGAGTAACTCGTAGTTTTGAACTCTATCTCTAACATCATCATCACACACACAACCTTATCAGGGTGTTGTTCATAAGCCCGTGCTTTACGGCCATGCACGTGTATCCCAGTATAGTGAATGCTCTGGAGAATTTTGCCCAAAATTCCATAGGAAGCGGCCACACTTCCACATTTACATCGGTGAGTCTTTCAAGAGTACTCATGTAGCTAGGTACCCCACTCCACATAGAGTATAAATCTCATTAAGAGTTTAATAATAACTCATCCTGCTACCGCTTCAGGATATCATGCTCAATTCGATTCTTATGGAATATGACCAATAATTATAATAGCATGATTCTTCACATATCACTTTATGATTTGTTATTACCCTTTGAACCTATTTCTCGGGATCTCCGGTCTATAGGTTGAGTTTTCCTCACAAGTGACTCATCATTCTAAGGGCATGAGTCACATTTCTTTCGAGGTTTTAAAAACCTTTTCTCGCGCTAATCCTTTCGTCAAAGTGTTAGCTAAATTATCATCAGTACGTACATGATCCACTCTCACAGCTCCAGAGGTCATAAACTCTCTAATAGTGATGTGCTTGCGACGTATTTGTCGCCTTTTTCCGTTATAATAACGGTTCTGAATTTTTGCAATAGAGGATATTCTGATAACATGTTTCTTAGCCAACCTGCTTCTTCACTAGCTGAAGCTAGTGCAATCATCTCAGACTTCTTGGTGAATTAAGCTAAGATAGTCTGTTTCTTGGATTTCCAAGAAACAGCTCCACCAGCTATGCTAAAAATATAGCCACTAGTTGCCTTGGAGTCATCTAAAAGGGTGTCCCAATCAGCATAGCTATATCCTTCAAGGACAGCGAGAAACTTTTGATAATGTAATCCAAGATTCATGTTCCTTTTAAGGTACATCATGCCTCTCTCAATAGCATGCCAATGTTCAATACTAGGTCTGCTTGTAAACCTGCATAGTAACACTACATCATAAGATATATCAGGCCTAATGCAATCAGCAGCATATCTAAGACTGCCAATAATGCTCGCATACTCAAATTGTTTAACACTATCGCCGGTGTTTTTGAACAACTTAACACTAGGATCATATGGAGTACATGCTGGTTTACAATCAAAATAATTATATTTCTTTATAATCTTATCAACGTAATGAGATCGATTCAAAGAAATTCCATGTTCAGACCTAGTTATTTTAATATCAAGAATTACATTAGCTTCACCAATATCTTTCATGTCAAAGTTTGCACTTAACATGGATTTCACTTTGTTCACAACATTATTGTTAGAACCAAAGACCAGCATATCATCAACATAAAGACATATAAGAGTGCACATATCATTTTCAGATTTATAATATATGCATTTGTCACTTTTGTTAACTTTGAAACCATCATAGATAACAATGTTATCAAATTTTTCATGTCATTGCTTATGCGTTTGTTTCAAACCATAAAGTGACTTATCTAATTTGCACACTTTATCTTCTTGACCAGGAACTACAAAACCTTCAGGTTGATCCATGTAGATTTCTTCTTTATGTAGATTTCTTCTTCTAATTCACCATTTAAAAAAGCTGTTTTAACATCTATTTGGTGCACTACTAAATTATGAATAGCAGCAAGAGCCAAAAGCACACGTATGGATGTAATTCTAGACACGGGTGAAAAAGTATCAAAGAAATCTATACTTTATATTTGTCTAAAACCTTTAGCTACCAAACGAGTTTTATATTTATCAATAGTTCCATCAGGTTTGAACTTCTTTTTAAGAATCCACTTATATCCTATTTACAACCAGGAGGTAAATCTACTAGGTGCCAAGTCCTATTTGACTCAAGAGAGTCCATCTCATCATTTATAGCCTCTTGCCACTAGTTGGCATCTACAGAGGACATAGCCTCTTTAAGAGTGCTAAGATCTTCTTCTAAGGTATATGTATAGAAATCAAAACCAAATTCTTTAGATAATCTAGCACGTTTACTCCGCCTAGGTTCAATTTCTAATACCTTATCAGACTCATAAATATTACTAATAGGCAAATTACTAGAACTTGAGCCCCCACTATTTTTCAATTTAAAAGGATATCTATCTTCATAAAAATCAGCATCATTGGATTTAATAACAACATGATCTTTCAAATCATAGATCTAAACGCTTTGCTATTAATAGCATATCCAATAAACACACATTCATATGCCATACTATCAAGTTTCTTCCTCTTGGTGTCAGAAATCCGAACATAAGCTAAACAACCCCAAGTCTTAAAGTAAGACAAATTGGGGGTTTCATTCTTATTAACTTCATATGGAGAAATCTTGCTTTTAGATTTAGGAACTCTATTAAGCACATAACGAACAGTCAATAAAATTTCTCCCCACCAATGAGAAGCAGCACCAGAGTTAAGTAAAATAGCAACTACAGATTCAGTAAAGTTCTATTTTTTCTTTCAGCTTTACCATACATTTTAGGCGATTATGGAGCGGTTTCTCATGGATTATTCCATGTGCATTTTAAAAATCAATGAATATATCATAGTCATATTCAGTTCCTCTCTCAGTTCGTAATCTCTTTATTTTCTTATTACATTGATTTTCAATTTCAGTCACAAATTATTTAAACATATCAAAAGCATCACTTTTATTTTTCATGAGATAAACAAAAGTATAATCAGAGCAATCATCAATAAATGTGATAAAATAACGTTTACTATTCCTAGTCAAACACCATCAGATTCACATATATCAGAATGAATTAAATCAAAAGGTTCAGATTCTCTAGCTACTGATTTATGTGGGGTTTTGGTGATTTTGGCTTGCTATAGCATTCATATTTATTAAAATCATTTAATGACATTTTAGGGATAAGGCCTAAGTTGCTTATATTGTTACTAATACGTTTGTTAACATGACAGAGTCTAGCATGCCAAATATTAAAAGAACACAGCATGTAAGCAGAAGATGAAATTTTAGTAGCATCAACATTCAATTTAAACATCCCATCATTGGCATACCCTTTCCCAACAAATACATTATTATTAGAGATAGTATACAAATCAGCCCCAATAGTTTGAGTAAACCCAGCCTTGTTGAGAAGATAGACCGAAACAAGATTCTTCATCATCTCTGGAGACTGCAGAACTTCTTTGAGAGTAATAGTCTTTCCAGAGGTAAACTTCAATTCTACATCGCCTACATAAGCTACTATAGTGGAGTGGGAATCTCCCAACAACACTTTCTTGTCCTTAGTTTCAGAATAGGTCTTAAATAATCCACGATCATAGCAGACATGGAGTGAAGCACCAGTGTCTACACACCACCCTTCGGATCAACCGATTACATTGACTTCTGAAATCATTGCAACCAGTTCTTCTTCGGTAAGATTCGCCTGCGGAGCAGGACGACGCTTATTCCGACAGTTCCGAGCCAAGTGACCAGGCTTGTTACAGTTGTAGCAAACAAACTATACCGAATCATTTCTTGAAGGGGGTTTACTGCCTCTCTGATTCTGAGACTGATTCTTAGACTGATTGTAGCAATTGTGATTCTGATTCTGATTCTTCATAGTTTTTCCTTTAGGTTTCAGAATTACAGAAGCAGATTTCTTACTGTTTGAAATAGTATTAATTTCATCCTTTTTATCTTATTTACGTGCCTCCTCAATACGAAGACGAGCTATCAAACTTTCTAAAGAAAATTCCTTAGTTTTGTGTCTAAGGGTATTCTTGAAGTCTTTCCAACTAAAGGGCAATTTGTCTATTAACACATCAACTTGAAACTGGTCATCCAAAGACATCATCATACATTCAGAAACAATTTCATGAGCTATTTTCTGTAGCTTGTGGGATTGAACCTCCACAGAATTGTCGTCAATCATCTGGAACTTCAGATAGCGACTGATTGCATATTTCTTGGATCCAGCTTCCTCAGTGTCGTATTTCTTCTGAAGGGCCTCACAAACTTCCTTAGCTGTTTTGTGAGTATGTAATTCTTACATAGGAAATCAATTTCATCCCAGGTTTGAGATTCCTTGATCTGAGCTTCAGTTGGATTTTCGGGAAGAACGAAAACTTGTTTATCAGGAGTACATGCAAAGGCAACTTTTTTCATTATTAGAAGAAATTTTTTTTGCCTCCAACGTTTAAAATGGCAGCCTTCAAAACGAAAGAGTTTGTTAAGATCAGAAGTAATAATGACAGCATCAGTTTCGGTAGACATGTAATAGAAGCTTCTTAATATTGTTGTTGTTGTTGCAAAAACTGAATAGAAAAAGGGACGAAGTTACCAAAGTAGTTTAGCTGAGTCACAGACTAGGTCTCTTTCTTTAAGATGTTTCGCGGCTCTGCCCAAGGTTGTGCAAGTAGTGTACAGCCCCAGCGTCCCCAGGATAAAACAGCTCAGAATCTCCTCTGTCAACGATCACCTCTGTACGGAAAGATGATCGGTAAGAACGATCACCACAGCAACGAAGAACTATTTCTCGGGAACGGAAACTTTTATTTGAGAGAAGAATATGTGTGGCAGAAAAACAGAGACGAGAGCACTGAAAAGAATGAAAATTGGTTTATCAGAAGTACACGCAAAGGCAACTTGATCATTGTTAGAAAAAACAAAATTTTCTGCCTCCAACGTTTAAAATGGGAGACTTCAAAACGGAAGGGTATGTTAAGATCCGAAGCAACAATGACAACATCGGTTTCGGTAGACATGTCAGAGAGGCGTCTTAAAATTGTTGTTGCAGAAACCGAATAGAAACAAGGACGAAGTTACCAAAGTAGTTGAGCTGAGTCGTGGACTAAGTCGCTCTCTTTAAGACGTTTCGCAGCTCTGTCCAAGGTTGTGCAAGCAGTGTACAGTCTCGCCGTCCCCAGGATAAAATAGCCCAGAATCTCCTCTGTCAAGGACCACCTCTGCACGGGAAGATGATCGGCAAGAATGAACACCATAGCAACGAAGAACTATTGCTTGGAAACAGAAACTTTTGTTTGAGAGAAGAATATGTGTGGCGAAAAAACAGAGACGAGAGCACTGAAAAGCAAAGAGATTTATTGCAGCAAAAAGAAATGGGGATTTTTTCGCACTTTTCCAAAAGAAAACAAGCTCTCAGTTTTATAAGGAAATTAAAACGGGTTGAAAAAACGAAGAGTTTAAAGACGTGTTAATATTTCCATTAATGCACGCGGTAATGACGGATTAACGTGGGGGGGAGACAAATCAGGATCTGAGATTTAATTGGAGTAATGAATGTTTAAAGATGAAAACGTTCAAATTTCAAATTCGAAATTCAAATCAGTATCAAATTTTGAATATTTAAAATAATGTTTATCCAAATAATAATACTTACGCACACGTACGACACGACACGACCAGCTAGCAGACGGCGCACGTGTATGTTGAACCTATGTTCATGTAAGTTCTCTTCCCTTCACAAAAGAGTCGTACCTATTGGGGCACACCCCCGTGGCTAAATAAAAGCCGTATATACTCCTCCAAATTTTTATTTCCAAGCAATGTGGGACTAAACCTTTTGAAAGGAAAATCAAGAGAGAGTCCAAATTCATTTGAAAAAATTCAAAAGTTCCAACATGTAAGTTTGCTTCTTTTACTTAGAATATTTGTAGTATTGAATAGATGCACACACGCTTTTATATGCATCATTTCCATCATAAAGTTCATTAGAAATCATGTAGAACCCTTCCCACTTGTCCTATAAGCAAAAACACTCTTTATTGTGTATTTTGGAGCAGGACAGACACTTGGTGAAGGGTCACCACACGTCTGGCGTGTCAGCTTTTTGGTTAGCTTGACATGGCCATGGGTCAGTCGCTTGATGCTCTATGACCATGTGTCTAAACAGTTGTTTAGACGTCTGGTACATGTGCTCTAGTCGCCTGTTCAGATTGAGCTAACTTTCTCATGCTCTATATCTGTTTCCATTAGTTGCATTTGTCTGTAGAAAGCTTACCATACGTCTGCACAGTGGTTTAGTCATCTGTTAAGTATTCATCAGATGTCCGACCCTTGGAAATTGGACTTCTTTTTCATCTGTCCATCTCATTCTACCAGCCATCTGGAGTTGTGTTCCCCAGGTGTCTGAGCAGTTGATTAGCCGCCTGTGAACATTTCTCCAGACGTTTGGTCGTTCCAAAATCTACCTGTTTATAGCCGTTGGCTGCTGATTTTGAGAGTTGTTTCCTTGGGTTTTGAGCGGAGTTTGTGGGTGCTATTTAAAAACCCATTTGAGGGGGATTTTGGCTATCACTCCAGCACATTAAAATCATTTTGTGAGTACCATTTTGAGGGTTTTCATTTAAAGACATTTTCTTTTCCCTCTTTCTTCTCCATAATCATATGCATTGATATAGTGGTGGTTAAGCCTGTCTTAAGGAGAAGTTTCCAAGTGCATCCAAGCTCATCTTCACTAGCACTTGGTGTTTACAATCTTTCATGCCTTTACACACACATTAGTAAGATCTATCAATGCATATGTAAGATTGTATTTTTGTTTATTTTGTTGAAACTTACTACTTGGGTTGTGAGTACATTGTAGGGGGTTACTCTCCTTGAAGGGTTACTCTATATCCCGGTTTAGGGGTTTATTGTACTCGTGAAGAGTGTTCTTGTGTGTCCCGGTTTAAGGAACATTAGTGGAAATCCACCGCTCGGGTTTACGAGGGTGGTGCTGGAGTAAGAGCCCAGTGTAGGGATCCAAACTAGGATACATCTTTTGTTTGTATTTGCTTTTGGCGTATCTCTTTATGTGGTTATTGTTGTGCACTTTATTTTTGTTTCCGCTGCGTACTGCATTTAATTTTTAGTAACTTTTTAATTATACGCTTTTCTTGCATTTGCATTATTTACGTCATGTTTAGTGTTTGTTGTGTAGCCACATGTCCCAACAGTCTCCCCCAAACTAGAGATGAGCTATGTCCCTAAATGTGATTAAGAAATGAGAAATAGGGCTTCATTATATATATGGGGGAAGAAAAGGAAAAAGTGAGTCAGGAGGTGCCATCCTCAGGTGGTGGCGGAGGTGGTGGAAGTGGAAGGTGTATGTGTCATGGAAATGTCATGGTAATGGCCATGAGAAACGTTCAAACTAAACATGTTAAAAACATGGAATGCATAGTATAAAGTCTTTAATGCCATGCATGGTGGTCCAGATGTCCCGTACATTCTCCTCCAAATGTAGTATGTGATCCTCAAGAGTATGAGGAGAAGTGCTGGAAGGGACAAAACCATCACCACCCTGGATGGGCTCCTCGGTGAGTGGAGGGGGATTAACGTTGTGCTCACGTATAATGGTATCTATAGGATGCTAAGCAGGAATAGGCTGAGGGTGTGCAGCAGGTAAGTAAGCTGGATTAGGGTCAAACAACCACTACACAGCTTCGTCAATACAAGTGCACTCGGGATTAGACAATATGGTGTAAGGAGTGTGAGAGTGGCCATGTAACCAAAGATACTGTCCGGCCAAATTAGGTTTTATCATATCCATATTGGTGAGCACGAAAAGATCGAGAGATGTGGGGCCTGGGCATGTCATCTGGGATCTAAATAGAGAATGGAGGCTGGCTGGCAATCAAAGTGATAAGGTCGCAACTGCAAAGTTTTCCAGCAGTGGAGTTGCTAATATGGATGAGCCTATGACTGTCATGGAATAAGATGTGTGGTGATGTAGTGTCGTTGGTGTGTATCATACGTGGTTGTGTCATGGCCCATAGGAACAGAAGCTCATACAGTGAAACGGTACATGTCTCATCCCTACTAAATAATGTATTGGCAAGAATGTTGTGGGCGAGGCGTAAGCAGGGCAAAAGATGGATGAAGCATTTGCCTTAGTATGGCCTAATGATTTGTTACTAAAATTGGGAGGCATTGAAAGCGTCAGGAAATGAGTTGATATGGCTTATGGAGTTGTGCAAGGTCACGGTAGGACAGCAAAAAAGATCTCTGAGGACATCAAATGTGATTGTGTGGTCTACATTCATGAGCCTGAATGATAAGCTTGAGCCAATATTGTCAAGCGAGCTAGGAAACTCAAGTGTGAGTCTCTTGTAAGTGCAGGCTTCACAGGTTAGGAAATTGTCCCACCCTATATTTGAAAAGAGTGTCTGAACTCTTTCGTTGGCCCCAAGTTTTTCTAGAGCAATGATGCTCGCAAATTTCGTCGCATGTAGAGGTCGACATAATATGGATTGGATTTAGCAAATTGGAATTCATTCTTAAACTATATGCACATAGTATTATAGGGTGGTGCGATGGCTAGTGGGGGTGGTTGTGCGGATGATGAAGGCGTATCTGATACGCGTGGACGTGTAGCTGATCGCTCCGTATTTTACGCTTTTTTCCCGCATGTTTGCATGCCATTTAGATCGCTCAAATCATGTTTTTCACGATATATCGACGATATTGCGATACTTTTCACGGTTTGTTGTTTTTGTCGTATTTCAGGAGATTTGGAGCGATTAGAAGTGATCCCGAGATACACCTACTCCAGAGTGTCACCGACGACTTCCCCGAGGGGTATTTAGCTATTGGAGAGGAGCGGAAGAAGAAAGAACGTCGTAGGAGCGACGAGGAGGCAAAGACAATCAGAATGGGCATTTTTGGTGTCTCACTCGGCCGAGTGAAGGAGTCACTCGGCCGACCAGAAGACCCCGCTCGGCCGGCCAGATCGGACACGCTTCATGTGTGCACTCGGCCGAGTATCAGAAGCCACATCGGCCGAGTGACGAAACCCCGTCCGCCCGAGTGGCACTCAGACGACGCCCATCAGAAAAAGCCAACTTACTGTTTTTCGTCTGCCTGAGCTTCAGAAGACCCACTCGGCCGAGTGGAAATTGCCGACCGCCCGAGTGAAGAGAAGCCATCGGCCGAGTGACGACAACTCACTCGGCCGAGCGACGCCCGAAGTGAAGACCCCCAAGACCCCAGACTTACTGGAAATTCTCAGGGTTTCTTACTCGGCCGAGCGACTTTTGTCACTCGGCCGAGTGAGCAGCGCTGCCTGTAGCGTAAATTGCGATTTTCAGGCTGCGCAGGGGCATTTTGGTCACAGTTTTTTGGGCGATTTTGGGGGGTATTTAACCCCAGTTTTTAACCTAGGTTAGAGAGCTTTTTCCTTTGCTTTTTGTAGCTTTTTAGATTAAACTTTTTAGCTTTTGATTCTTGCTATTGGAGAGGAGAGAAAAGATTATTTTTGTTGGATTCTTGGAGAACTCTATTGGTTTGTCTCCCTCTTCATTAAAAATCTCATTTTTATTGCTTATTTGAATATTGTGATGAATTCTATTGCTATTTCAATTGATTATTTTTGCAATTGTGATATGAATTGTGAGTAGTCCTAACGTCTTGGGGCGTGGGGATGAACCCTACGAGCCCAATTTCCGATTTGTGATGATTTGGTAGAAATATTGCTAGAATTGCTATTAGGGTTAGTTTGGGATCGATTTATTACAGATAGCTAGGAGTTCATATCGATTGGGATTTGCAAGAGATTGGATCCCAATTCGATAGGAAACCCTAGAAATCCGAATTGGGTTGAAATTGAGTCTCCGTAGTATCGGTTTGCAAGAGATTGGACCGATACTAGGGTTCTCGGTTGCAATTCCATACCGATACTCGTTTGCAAGAGATTGGACGGGTAGGAACTATCCCAACCTAGGTCGAACCCCGAGTTTGCACGAGAGTGGGCTCGGGACGCGATTGAACGATGATGGTGATCCTAATGCTAGCTTGCCTAAGCTAGGGTTTGCAAGAGATTGGACCCAAACCTAGGTTAGCTATAGACCGGCAACAGCGCGAGAGCGTGAGCTAGGTTTTACATTCAGTTGCAACTAGTTCATCCGAAATTCTACCCTAGTAATCGTGATACCAATGAATCACATTGACGAGATACTGTGAGTAGCGAGGATTCCCCATTCCCTATGCGTCTTTATTTGATTTTATATCTCCATACTTTGTCTGACGATTGTGACAGGATCGCCAAAAGGCAAATTACCTCTTTTCTGTTCCTATAGCCAGGTTGTTCGGAGCAGGCATTGTCATACGTCCTCCCTGTGTTCGATAACCCGCTCGCCGCTACACCGTGCGCTTGCGGTAAAACTACACGGTCGCCCTTTTGGGTTACATTTTGAGGCGATCAAGTTTTTGGCGCCGTTGCCGGGGAGGCCATTTTGACGGTGTCCGGCATCGACCACCCGGTTATTTTTCTTTCTTTCTTTACTTTCTTCTATATCCTGTTCTAACTCTGTTTGCAGCCCTATTTGCATACTCTCCCCGTATTTTGCATAAGACCTTAACAGGGAGAATGGAGGATGCAATGTCGACAACGGAACTCAGTCAGGGAGATTATGACTCCTTCACAGACCTCCTTAAGGAGCTTGTTGATGAGGTCCACGCCACAGGAGCATTTGCTATCGATATCTAAGACCCCGACGAACAACTGTTTGCTAGTTTTGTGATGGATCAAGTCTCCCCAGATGGGACTATCGGGGGCAATGTCAGAGTTGATGTGATAGATGACAAGTTATATTTCGAAGACGGTAGAACAGGTGTCGAAGAGCACTATACTCCCGAAGAATCTTTCGAGCAAACCGATGTTCAGGGAGTTACACTCTATGACACTCACTCTTGCTTTTATGAATCGTCTGATGTGTTTCTTGATTCCAGGAACGAACCGGAGCAGAGTGAAGGTTTTGACGATGCTAGCACAGAATCGGAGAGCGCCTATTTCGATGCATCGTCCTCACTAAGTAGTGAGTCTGAGTCTTCGCATGAGAGCACGCCACCTGAACATGAGCTAAACTCGGATAACAAGGAAGAAGCCAAACTCATGCGAGCTGATGAAGTAGAAGGAGCGGCACCTCTTGAGGTAGAACTTAAACAATTACCACCGAATCTAAGGTATGCCTTTTTGGGTAGTAAATTAACTTTTCCGGTGATAGTTAACTCCCACCTCACGCATGATCAACTTGAGAGACTCCTAGACGTTCTTAGGAGCCACAAAGATGTCCTTGGCTACACTATCTCTGATCTAAAAGGGATAAGCCCTAGGCTTTGCACACATAGGATCCATTTGGAGGATACCGACGCCACCTCCATAGAGCCTCAAAGGCGGTTAAACCCGAACATGAAAGAGGTGGTTAAAAAGGAAATCCTAAAATTGCTCGACGCCGGTATTATTTATCCTATCTCTGACAATAGATGGGTTAGCCCCATTCACGTCGTCCCCAAGAAAGGGGGATGACAGTTATAAAAAATGATAAAGGAGAGCCCATTTCTACACGCATCGTCACGTGATGGCGAATGTGCATTGATTATAGGAAACTAAATAAAGCTACCCGAAAGGACCATTACCCATTGCCCTTCATTGATCAAATGCTTGAACGCCTAGCTAAACACAAATACTTTTGTTATCTAGATGGGTATTCGGGATTCTTCCAAATCCCTTTGCATGAAGATGACCAAGAAAAGACCACTTTTACTTGTCCCTATGGTACCTATGCCTACCGTAGGATGCCGTTTGGTCTTTGTAATGCTCCCGCCACCTTTCAGAGGTGTATGGCATCCATATTTTCCGATTATATTGAAAATATTATGGAAGTTTTTATGGATGATTTTTCGGTTTATGGAAGTGAGTTTGACTCTTGTTTGGCCAATCTTACTAAAGTCCTTAAAAGGTGCCAACAAAACAATCTCACTCTAAATTGGGAGAAGTGTCACTTCATGGTCACGGAAGGTATAGTTCTCGGGCACCTTATCTCCTCGAGAGGAATTGAGGTAGATAAAGCAAAGATTGAGGTAATCGAGAAACTCCCTCCTCCTATTAATGTCAAGGGCATTAGAGGCTTTCTTGGTCATGCGGGGTTTTACCGCCGCTTCATCAAGGATTTCGCCTCGATTGCCCGACCGCTTACTTCCTTGCTCGCTAAAGATACTCCTTTTATTTTTTTCAGGGGAATGCTTGCAAGCCTTCAATACTTTGAAGGAAGCACTAGTTTCCGCGCCCATCATACAACCACCGGATTGGAGCCTTCCCTTTGAGCTAATGTGTGATGCTAGCGACCAAGCCATTGGAGCGGTATTGGGACAAAGGAAAGATAGGAAGCTTCATGCGATATTCTATGCGAGCAAGACATTGGATGACGCGCAGAAAAACTATACAACTACCGAAAAAGAGCTTCTAGCGGTCGTCTATTCCATCGAGAAGTTTCGCTCCTACCTCCTTGGTTCCAAGGTGATTGTCCACACCGACCATGCGGCGTTGAAGTATCTTTTAAACAAGAAGGAGGCCAAACCTCGGTTAATTAGATGATACTCTTGTTGCAAGAATTCGATTTGGAGATCAGAGACAAGAAAGGTACGGACAATGTCGTGGCGGATCATTTGTCTAGGCTTATTCGTGACAAGGAGGATGCGAGTTTACCTATCGACGACACATTCGTGGATGAGAGGCTATACGTCATAAGGCCCGGAGAAGTACCTTGGTACGCGGACTTCGTCAACTACTTGGCTTGTGGAATTAAACCGCATGGGATGCCCACGCATCAAAAGAGGAGATTTTTGCATGAGGTCCGTAGCTATTTTTGGGAGAATCTATACCTCTTCAAGATATGCAAAGATAGTGTTATTCGGAGGTGTGTTTCTAAAGAGGAGGCAACGTCTATCATTTTGCATTGCCACGGTCTGCCATGCGGGGGACATCATGCCGCCTCTAAGACAACCGCTAAGATTTTGCAGAGCGGATTCTTCTGGCCAACAATGTTTAGAGACACTCACGACTTTGTAAAGGGGTGCGATAGATGCCAACGGACCGGGAATATCTCCAAACGCAATGAGATGCCAATGAGGCCCATCCAAGAAATTGAGCTTTTTGATTGTTGGGGAGTAGACTTCATGGGACCATTTCCGTCGAGCAATGGTAACAAATACATCCTATTGGCCGTTGACTATGTCTCCAAATGGGTGGAAGCAATCGCTACCCCTACTAATGATGCAAGGGTCGTCTCAAAGTTCTTCAAGCAGAACATCTTCCCACGCTTTGGAGTGCCTCGTAACTTGATAAGCGACGGGGGAGCCATTTCATAGAAAACAAGTTTGAAGCCATGTTGAAGAAGTACGAGGTAAACCATAGAGTTGGCATGGCGTATCACCCCCAGACAAGTGGCCAAGTGGAAGTCTCAAATAGAGAGATCAAGCAAATTCTTGAGAAGACTGTGGATCGATCTAGAAAGGATTGGTCAATGAAGTTAAACGCTGCTCAATGGGCATATCGCACGGCCTTTCGCACTCCCATCGGCACCACACCGTTCCGACTTGTTTATGGGAAAGCTTGCCACTTGCCGGTAGAGTTGGAACACCGCGCGTATTGGGCCATCAAGACCCTTAATTATGATTACAAGAGTGCGACGGTGAGGCGACTTTTAGACATCAACGAGCTTGATGAGATAAGGAGAGACGCCTATGAGAGCTCAAGAATTTACAAAGAAAGGACCAAGATTCTCCACGATGCGCGCATAACCGTTACAGACTTCAAAGTAGGAGACAAGGTCTTGCTATATAATTCCCGGCTCCGATTATTTCCCGGTAAGTTGAGGTCACGTTGGTCCGGACCTTTCACCATCAAGCACATACAACCGGGAGGGGCTTTCGAGTTGGAAAGTAAGGACGGAGCCACATTCAAAGTAAATGGTCAGAGGCTCAAGCATTATTCCGAGGGAGTCCCGATGGGAGAAATCAATAGAATATATCTACTTAAGGGACGGCCGGATGATCTTTCATACCTCCTTGACGAGGTTATTGAGGAGGCGATCCCCCATTCGATCGGCGCTCTATTCAAAGAAGATTTTGAGGAAGGCCCGGATTTGGGCCAAAAAAGAAGATGAATGAATCCCCCAATCTCTCCATGGAAATTGATGAAGGCGACGCTGATGTCGCGAGGATACGAGAGCTCTGCAAACTCTCAAAGACGAAGACTCCAAAGAAAGCCTCACCGATACGAAAATCGGTGTCACCGGTGAAGCCGAGGCCCGGAGCAAGCACTAGCTTGGGGGATCCACCCCCCAACACTACCCGAGACGAGAGATCACCGAGGGAGAACACGTCGCCGCAACATCCGAATCCAAGCGTTCTCCCCGGAAAATTTGACGGGTGCATCTCATATGCACCCAATATCCCGCATTGAATTGAAAATCAAAGGGGGTCGAGCTCACGACCTTAAACGAGCGCTTGTCGGGAAGCAACCCGACGGTTATCGCTTTATTTTTACTTTTCCTTTATTTTTTTAGAAATTATTAGTGTTTTGAGTCGTTTGCCCAAAAATTTCGTGATAACGGGTCCTATTTTTCTTTGACAGGAGAGGAGAAAGGGATATCTATCATTAGGAGGATGAACAAGGCGACGAGGAGCGCTCCAGGAATGCGCTCGATGCTTAGGAGGAAGATGAAATCGACTGGAGGAAGAAAAACAGAGTTTAGAGCCCAAACGAAGCCAAACAGCAGAAAACAGGGTTCACTCGGCCGAGTATACTAGTCACTCGGCCGAGCACATAAGTTCGTCCGCCCGAGCGGCTCACGAACGAGGGAAGTCTGCTGTACCCAACTCTCTGTTTCTTTTCTTGATTTCAGTATAATTGTCACTCGGCCGAGTATATATATTCACTCGGCCGAGTAAAACTGATACGATCCTAGGGCGAGCATTGCCGATTAGCTTGAGCCACTCGGCCGAATGGACTTATTCCACTCGGCCGAGGGTGGTAAGGCCACTCGGCCGAGTCGTAAGCGGGGAGGAAATTTCAAAAATATTTCCGTTACGATCACTCGGCCGAGCGACTTAGTCACTCGGCCGAGTCGTAACTTTTCCTTATATAAGTCGCTGCGGGCTCGGTGCGGAATTCGAAGCGTTATTATCGATTTTCCGCCCGATCCCGCGCCCAATCTCTCCTACGACCGCTGCGACCCCCCCTCACTCGCCCGACCCACTCGCCCCGCCGCCGCGCTCGGCCGACCACCGCCGGCCGACCGCTCCTCCGCCTCGCCCGAGTCGCCGCCGGCGACCACCTCGCCGGCCGAGCTCCGGTACCCTAATTTTTTGCCTATTTCTCCTCTTTTGCGTATTTTTCGACGATCCATGTGTTTAACGAGCCCCAAAACCAAATCAACTTCATTATCTCTATCATACCCCTAACCCCCCATACATTTTGAATATTACTCGCTGATATCTTCGTTTGATGTGCAGGGTATATTGGGGAGCTTAGGGGAGCCCAGGGGAGCTTCCGGGGATCGTTTTGGGCTATGTGGAGGCGACGTCTTCGCACGCTTCCATTACTTTGCTCTCGCGGCGTGTCGCGGTATACTCCTTCCTTTATTTTACGCACGCCGCATTTTTATTGCTTTTGGTGAGTACCTGGGGCCATATGCCGCCCCGGACACGGCCGCGGTCGAGGAGAGCTTCCGCCAAGCGGACGCGGTCGGATGAGGCCGGACCCTCCCACGAGGTGGAAGACTCTCCTCCGCCTACACCACCACACCCCGTTCACCCCGCACAGCCTGCAGACCCCGCACACCCCGCACAGCCTGCAGAGCCCATTCACCCCGCACATCCACTCCCTGCCATCCCACAGCCACCACCACCGCCACCGGCTCCATTTGTCGGGCCGCTGGGGATTACGTTCCAGGACGACGCACACCGCGTCGTTTTTGAGCGCATTTCCCAGCGCTCGATTGTACCCTCCAGGTTCGCACACCTTGCAGACCTAGGACGCCTGGGGGTACTCGAGGGGATGCTCACGTTGTATGACAACGTGGGTTGGCGAGATTTTTTCCAGGTGTCGGCGGACACGTTCATCCGCCCGACACTTGAGGTGCTTAGTTCTATCGCCCGGACCGACGAGGGATGCTCGTTTAGGTTCATGGACCGAGAGTGCCAGGTCACTCTCGGTATGATGAGAGCTTTCTTTTCGTGGCCCGACGTCCCCGGGGCCGACCGTGGTTACGCCCCCACTCACATTCCCCCACCTTCCTTCGATTCTGGCGCTTTCTGGGCCCGGATCACGGATCTACCAGCTGCCTTTGACCCTAGTAGGGCCAAGGCCTCGGCCATCGTCCACCCTTGCCTCCGCATAGCTCAGCGCCTTATGGCGACTACCTTTTTGGCGAGGTATGAGCCTGGGACGATGTCCACGCCGGAGCTTTATATGCTCTATGCGATGACGCGTCCCAGAGTTCTAGCTAGGGACAGTGACGAGTTGGTCCCCGCCGTCGTGATTGATATCGCGAGCTGGTTTTTGGACCGCATCATTGTATCGGTGGGCGCTCGCTCACCGATATGCTGCGGCGGTCTGATAACACTGCTCACCTTGATGACCGGCGAGGACCTACCGGCCGATTTGCGTCGTCCTCCGGGCCCCACTTCACTGTCCATAGACGTCATGGCCCGGATGAAGATGCTTCGTCCGCACGGTCAGCGACACTGGGTTTGGTTGCACGGTCCCTACGGTGCGGATTACATGATCCTTCTGAGCCCAGCTCGGACACAGATAGCACCAGCACAGGTGGACTGGCTTCCGGCGATGGATCTCCTGATCCCCGCCGCCTACGTTCTCGAGGCCGAGGAGGCTGAGCAGGCTGAGCAGGCCCACGCTGCACCCGCTGCACCCGCTGACCCCGCTGCTCCTGCCGACCCCGTGGCCCCTCAGCAGCCCGATATTTCTGCTGCTCCCGACACCTCTGTCCACACTTCTGCCGGTGTCGGGAGTACCCTCGCTGAGCCCACCTCCACTACCACCACAGCTGGCCCTCTGTCCGTTGAGCCCGTTTCCTCAGCCCTTCCCGAGCGCCCACCTACGTTAGTTGAGAGCGGAGAGCCCTCTTTTGATGCCGTCGTGGAGACCGTGGTTTACACCTCTGTCTCCACCGCAGCCGTTTTTTCTGAGAGTGTCGTGGCGTCTGTCCACACGTCTGTGTCACCGACCTCTCTGGCCGCCTCGTCGCCATTCTTATACTCCACTTCCGCTGCTGCTGCTTCCACCTCACGCCAGCCTGCGCCCCAGCCTCGCACTGAGGCTAGGCCCACATTTGTGAGCACAGCACCCTTCCTCCACATGCCTGCTGAGCCCATCACCTACGCCACCCGAGTCCGCCAGCCCCGTCCTGCACAGCACAGACATGTGCGTCCCTCTGCACCACCTCCCCCCGACACTGTACTTCAGGGCATTCGTGCTCTCGAGGGGGCGGTGAGTGGCCTCAGAGGTGACCTCAGGACCATGTCTGCCACCGTCACCGCTATGGCCAGCCGCTTCGACCTACTACCGGGCATTCACTATTGCCTCACTCAGATTCTCGACCGGCTTCCTCGCGTACCCACACCCACCCAGCAGGTACCCACCCCCACCCCTACACACACCCAGCCTGCTTCCACACCCACACCCGCACCCACCCAGCAGACTGTTCCCCCGCCACCACCACAACCACCACCGCCTCAGGACGGAGACGGCGCAGCCCCACCCTCGTAGGCACCCTTGATGCCATTGATCCTTTTTGCCGTCGTGCTGCCCGTCTCTGCTGGGTCCTGATGATTTTTTCCCACCCCCCTCCCCTCACTGTTTTTGGGACCACATTTTGTTCATATATTTCTATATCATTTTTGGGAGAGAGGGAGAGTTTTTGGTGTCACACTTTTATATCTGATTCACTCCTATATCTGCATGCATCATGTCCGCATCATATTTTTCGTTTCATTATTTTATTTTCCTTTTCCTCATACATGCATCCTCACCTTCCCCTCACATTATACGTCTGTCGGTGTGCCACACTTCGCACATTGAGGACACTGTGCACTTTAGCTTGGGGGAGTGAGTTCTCACGCTTTTCGATTTACCACCTTTATTTTTAGTTTTTTCACGCCATTTTCCGCATTTGCACTCATTTTCATCACTTTTTCTTTTTTACCATGCATCACGTTTTTCTTATTTTCTTTATGTGCTCCATTGTAAGTAGCTTTATTTTTCCCTCTTTATCTTTATTTCTTTTTCATCTCATGCTAGAGATGACTTTTCTGTGATGATGATGACGTGAAGTTAGCTTTCTCTATATGCATGCTATATTTGTCATGTCTTAGATTTTATTTCTGATATCATATGCTGTGATTTGCCTTGCATTTAGAGATAGTAACCCACACTTTTTCCGCATGAAAATGGATGAAATTTTATTATTAGCTGAGTCTGAATATTCATATGTATGCTATCGCAGAAAACACACCAAGATTCACGCATTGAATGCTTATATCTGGAGTACCGATTTCTTTTCCTATATCACTTCTATATGCATGATTTGTACATTTCACTTCAGGATGATTGAATGATGTTAGCTATGATAAATCTGGATTAGTTTTGCTTTTTGTGATCGAAACCGAGTAGATTAGATTACCCTGCTGAAGTTGTCGTGCACGTCTTATAGAGTGAACTGAGAGACATATTTATTTCTTTCTCCACATATCTTGAACATCAATTCTCTATTTTAAAATCATCGGTGAATCTCCCCTTAGCGATTCTAATATATGGCATTTCCCCCGCTATTAATTCCTAGATCCAAACTTTCCAAAACCAAAAAGAAAAAAGAAAAATTTTTGTATATCCTTATTTCTCTTTGATTTGGGATCATTGTGTATTATTGCTTATTTGAAAAAAAATAAAAAAAAGGAGAAAAAGAAAAGAAAAGAGAAAAGAATCTCAATAAACGATCACATCTCATGTTCTCTCTCTTTCTTCCCTCTTTTTGTTTTTTTATTTTTATTACTTTTGGAGCTTCATAAAAATGGGGATGCAAATATTGTTTTTTATGCCACCATGCTTATAGATAAGCTTGGGGGAGGGAATCCAATGATGTGTGAGAGAGTGACTACTTGACGGTGCATGACAACCTAGGCTAAGTAATATTCTATACTCGGTGAGATTGTTTTAGCTTTACAAAATCCAGAAATCTACGTCTAGCACTCATTTCATGAAATCCACTCTTTTCTATTCTATTCTATTCTATTGTGTGATATTCTTATACTCCTCATAGAAAGCATCCAATTGAAAAGTGTGTTGTCTACGGTATTGTATACCGCTTTAGATGATTCAGACAATGTTAATTTTAGAATTATTCCATTTTTCATGATATATCAATATTTTTGGGTTTCCTATCTCTATTTGCATTATTGAACTATGATATCGAAATAATAATCTCTGACATGTGTTTTTCATTCGGTAGATGCTATATGAGTAAGCAAAACCCACGTCATGAGAAAAATGATCTAGCAGCTTGCCTCTTCGCTTTTCTAATTTCTCTTTCATTTTTCATTTTCCATTTTTCTTCCCTCGTTTTCGTTTTCTTTATCCACCGGGTTCGCCTTTTACTTATCTTCCTTGAGGACGAGTAAGAGGTAAGCTTGTGGGATTTTGATCGCTCCGTATTTTACACTTTTTTCCCGCATGTTTGCATGCCATTTAGATCGCTCAAATCATGGTTTTCACGATATATCGACGATATTGCGATACTTTTCACGATTTGTTGTTTTTGTCGTATTTCAGGAGATTTGGAGCGATTTGGAGTGATCCCGAGATACACCTACTCCAGAGTGTCACCGACGACTTCCCCGAGGGGTATTTAGCTATTGGAGAGGAGCGGAAGAAGAAAGAACGTCGTAGGAGCGACGCGGAGGCAATGACAATCAGAATGTGCATTTTTGGTGTCTCACTCGGCCGAGTGAAGGAGTCACTCGGCCGACCAGAAGACCCCGCTCGGCCGGCCAGATCGGACACGCTTCATGTGTGCACTCGGCCGAGCATCAGAAGCCACATCGGCCGAGTGACGAAACCCCGTCCGCCCGAGTGGCACTCAGACGACGCCCATCAGAAAAAGCCAACTTACTGTTTTTCGTCTGCCTGAGCTTCAGAAGACCCACTCGGCCGAGTGGAAATTGCCGACCGCCCGAGTGAAGAGAAGCCATCGGCCGAGTGACGACAACTCACTCGGCCGAGCGACGCCCGAAGTGAAGACCCCCAAGACCCCAGACTTACTGGAAATTCTCAGGGTTTCTTACTCGGCCGAGCGACTTTTGTCACTCGGCCGAGTGAGCCGCGCTGCCTGTAGCGTAAATTACGATTTTCAGGCTGCGCAGGGGCATTTTGGTCACAGTTTTTTGGGCGATTTTGGGGGGGTATTTAACCCCAGTTTTTAACCTAGGTTAGAGAGCTTTTTCCTTTGCTTTTTGCAGCTTTTTAGATTAAACTTTTTAGCTTTTGATTCTTGCTATTGGAGAGGAGAGAAAAGATTATTTTTGTTGGATTCTTGGAGAACTCTATTGGTTTGTCTCCCTCTTCATTAAAAATCTCATTTTTATTGCTTATTTGAATATTGTGATGAATTCTATTGCTATTTCAATTGATTATTTTTGCAATTGTGATATGAATTGTGAGTAGTCCTAACGTCTTGGGGCGTGGGGATGAACCCTACGAGCCCAATTTTCGATTTGTGATGATTTGGTAGAAATATTGCTAGAATTGCTATTATGGTTAGTTTGGGATCAATTTATTACAGATAGCTAGGAGTTCATATCGATTGGGATTTGCAAGAGATTGGATCCCAATTCGATAGGAAACCCTAGAAATCCGAATTGGGTTGAAATTGAGTCTCCGTAGTATCGGTTTGCAAGAGATTGGACCGATACTAGGGTTCTCGGTTGCAATTCCATACCGATACTCGTTTGCAAGAGATTGGACGGGTAGGAACTATCCCAACCTAGGTCGCACCCCGAGTTTGCACGAGAGTGGGCTCGTGACGCGATTGAACGATGATGGTGATCCTAATGCTAGCTTGCCTAGGCTAGGGTTTGCAAGAGATTGGACCCAAACCTAGGTTAGCTATAGACCAGCAACAGCGCGAGAGCGTGAGCTAGGTTTTACATTCAGTTGCAACTAGTTCATCCGAAATTCTACCCTAGCAATCGTGATACCAATGAATCACATTGACGAGATACGGTGAGTAGCGGGGATTCCCCATTCTCTAGGCGTCTTTATTTGATTTTATATCTCCATACTTTGTCTGACGATTGTGACAGGATCGCCAAAAGGAAAATTCCCTCTTTTCTGTTCCTATAGCCAGGTTGTTCGGAGCAGGCACTGTCATACGTCCTCCCTGTGTTCGATAACCCGCTCGCCGCTACACCGTGCGCTTGCGGTAAAACTACACGGTCGCCCTTTTGGGTTACATTTTGAGGCAATCAGTAGCCCTAGGGCGTGGTGTAGGTGGTGGTTTGGTAGCCTTCCGCTTACGTGGAGGCATGGTATAGTGTGTGAAGATGAAATGCAGTGATATGCAAAGAAACCAAAGCGATCACAACCAAGCAATCCCAACCAATTGAGCACACAATGAAATTTCAGAAAATTAGGGCAATTAGTAAAAATGGAGATAATGGAGCGAGATTACCCAAACGTCATGACGAATCTTCACTTTGATGCAGTGTGCAAAGCTCCGATTCAAAGCTCCATGACCCAATCCTGTGCTCAAGATCACCCAAAAGTCGATTTCTTCCCCAAACTTGCACGATCATTTTTTAGGGTTTCTACGAGTTGCTAGATGTTGCAGGAGATGGGGAGATGGAAGCGAAATTGGATGATGGAGTGGCTAAGGAATAAGGAGTCGAAGGGTATAATGAGGGGGTTTATGGTTTTAGGTCGAAGGGAGAGTGAGAATTTGAGAGAGGGAGGTCTAAAATGATCGGCTGAGAGGGGGGAGTCGTTCGTATGGAGTGGGGTGGCCTTATATAGGCTGGGTGACAAGGCCATGTGAGAAGGGGGCGACACGGTCGTGTCGTCCTAAGTGAAAATGGCGTTCTTATGCATTGGGGTCACACTGTCTTGTGACTTGTGGGGCAAAAACTTTCGAGGAAACTCGGTTTTGGGGGTTAGCCTGGTACGGTCGTGTCAAATGACTACACGACCATGCCAATGGACTTCGATTTTTTTTCAAAAGCTGAATTTTGGGGTGGGGCTTCACACGGTAGTGAGAGAGAGTCATACGACCATGCCAGTGAGCTTCAAAAATTTCAAGTATCTTGATTCTTCTCTCCGAAGCTATACACGACCGTGTGTAGGACCTACACGGTCGTGTAACTATAAGTCCAGAAATGTTCCACTGTTGTTCTAAGTGCTCTTTGTTGTTTCTCTTCTCCTACACAGCCGTGTCGGATATCCCATACGGTCCTGCACTTGATGGCATGCATATAAAGATTCGGGCTTCAATTTGGTTTTTTTGGGTTTTTGTGTACTTATGTATGTGTTAAACTAGAAGAAAGAAAAATGGAAAAGGGGTTACAACTTGGCTTGCCTTTCAAAAAGCTCTCATTTAAAGTCTTGAGCTCGACTCCTGATGGTTCTAAGGTGATTCAGGTGTGGAGAGCGCATGTTTCACTTTATTTCAGATGGGTTCGTCTGCGATGTATTTTTTAATCGTTGGCCGTTGACTTTGAAAGTGACAGCTTCTCCCGCTATCTCAACTGATCAGTATTTCTCAACTGATCCGTACGGAAATACTCATGTGACTTCAAACGGTCTAGACCACCTCGACCAGAGCTTTCCTGGGAATAGTTCAGTAGAGTACCATGTCGCCTTCTTTGAACTTCCTCTTCACGATTTGTTTGTCATGCCACCGCTTCGTCTTTTCCTTATAGATGTGGGAGCTCTCGTAGGTGTCAAGTCGGATCTCATCTAGCTCATTCAACTGTAGGAGGCGTCGCTCTCTTGTGCTCTTGCAGTCATAATTCAAATGCTTGATCGTTCAGTAAGCTCTATGTTCTGGTTCTACCGGCATGTGACATGTCTTTTTCATAAACCAGATGAAAAGGAGATGTTCCCATTGGCATCTTGAAAGTGGTCCGATATGCTCACAGTGCATCGTCCAACTTCAATGCCCAGTCCCTCCATGAGCTGGCAACTATCTTCTCTATATGCTATTTATTTTCCGATTGGAGATTTCCAATTGACTGCTTGTCTGGAGATGGTATGCGAGCCTAATACGATGTACTTCGTATTTCTTCAGAAGGGACTCGAACTTATTTTCAATGAAATGCCTCCCATCATCGCTAATGACCACTCGTGGCACTCCAAATAGAGAGGAAAATGTTCTTCTTGAAGAACTTGGCGACCACTCGTGCATCATTGGTTGGTGAGGTTATCGCCGCGACCCACTTGGAAACGTAATCCACTACGACCAATCTATATTGATTGCCGAATCTGGACGGAAATGGTCCCATGAAATCTACTCACAGACGTCGAATATCTCTACCTCCAGGATATTGTTCATGGGCATTTCATTCTTCATAGAGATATTCACTGTCCTTTGGCATCTATCACACTCCTTGACGAAGAAGTTCACGTTCTTGAACCGGGTTGGCCATTGAAGGATCTTTGATGTGGTCTTCATTGCGCTCGCATGGCCTCCGCATGGTAGATCGTGGCAATGAGATATATCGGAAGCTGCCTCATTTTCAAGGATGCACCTTCTAATGATTCCGTCGATGCATGTCTTGTAAAGGAATGGGTCATCCCAGAAGTAACTCTTGACATCATGTAGGAATTTCTTGTACTGCTGCGAGGTGATATCGTAAGGCATAATGATGCATGCAAGAAAATTCACAATGTCCATAAACCAGGGGGTCTCTGCTAATGCAATGGCAAACAACTGGTCATCAAGGAAAAAGTCGTCGATCGAGGGAGTGGCATCTAGATCTTCGTAGATAAAGCGAGACAGATGGTCTGCCACCACTTCTCGGTACCCTTTTTGTCCAAAATGTCCAAATCAAATTCCTATAGCAGAAGGATCTATCAGACCTGACGTGTCTTAGCATCCTTTTTGCTGAGTAGGTATCGGAGGGCAGCATGTGGATGATTACTCTTGATCCTACGAAATATGATCGGAACTTCTTTATGGCAAAGATTACAAATAGCATTTCCTTTTCTATCAAGGTATAAATTCTCTGAGCTTCGTCAAGGGTCTTGCTAGTGTAATATATATCATGGAGCTCGTTATCTTTCCTCTGACCTAAGATTGCTACAACCGCATAATCACTGGCATCACACATCAGCTCAAAGGGGATGTTCCAATCTGGAATTTGAATGATAGGTGCAGAGGTGAGCGATTTAATTAATCGTTAAAAGCTGCAAGACACTCATCAGTAAAAATAAAGGGAGCATCTTTGGTTAAGAGTTTCATCAGAGGTCGTACAATCTTGGAGAAATCCTTGATAGAGCAACGATAGAACCCCACATGACCAAAGAAACTCCTAATTATCTTCACGTTTGTGGGAGGTGGTAGCCCCTAAATGTCCTCTATTTTAGATCTATCAACCTTAATGTCCCGTGAGAAAATGACGTGTCGTAACACTACCCCTTCTTGTACCATGAAATGTCACTTCTCCCAATTAAGCGCAAGGTTGACCTTTTGACACTTTTGTAAAACTTTAGTTATGTTTTTCAAGCATGTATTGAAATTCATGCCATAGACCGAAAAATCATCCGTAAATACCTCCATGATGTCATCCATGAAATCCGAGAATATGGCTGTCATGCATCTCTGGAAAGTGGCAGGTGCATTGCATAATCTAAATGGCATTCCAATAAGCGAAGGTGCCACATGGACATGTGAATATGGTCTTTTCCTGGTCATCGGGATGGATTGGTATTTGGAAGAAACCTGAGTAGCCATCTAGAAAACAGAAATATGAATGTTTGGCTAACCGTTATAGCATCTGGTCTATGAATAGAAAGGGGGAGTGGTCATTGCAGGTGGCTTTATTTAGTTTTCTATAGTCGATGCATATACGCCACCCGGTGACAGTCCTAGTGGGAATATGTTCAGCTTTATCATTTTTAATGAATGTCATGCACCCTTTCTTTTGAACTACTTGGACAGGGCTGCTAACCCACTTGCTATCGGAGACAATGTAGATTATCCCGGCCTCAAGTAGTTTCGAAACTTCCTTTTTAACTACCTCCTTCATGTTAGAGTCAAGTCATCTTTGAGGCTCAATGGAGGTAGCGTGGTCATCCTCAAGAAGGATTCTATGTGTGTACAAGCCCGGACTAAGCCCCTTGATGTCATCTATAATGTATCGTAGGACACTCCTATATGTTGGATCTGGATCTTAGCCTAGAGAGGTGTGAATAGGCTAATACAAAATTCTCGCGCAACCCACGAGAAATCACACGCAGTTAATATTCACAAGTAGGGTAAATATGAAGCAATCACAGAATACACGCAGATATACACTGGTTCGGTCGTCCCACGACCTACTCCAGCCCCCAAACAAATACTAACGTTAATTATTCATTTTGTACAACTACAATGGGTCCTGAGCTCCCTACCCCCACCTAGAACGTACCACACTCGCCGAGTGCAGAACACTATTAACCTAGTAAATGCTCTATCTTGACAAGTCCCACTTGTCAAGACCCTCTTGTCTAGTCCCAGACTAAACATGTCCCAATAGAACACAAAAGTGGTAAAGTTTTTCCTACAGAGATCAACACACTAATACACGAATATAAAGAGTAAAAGAGTTCAGAAATGCTCAGTTCGTGTTTGTGTAGTCGTCTCTGTCAATCAGCACGTCGTCAGCTTCAGTCTGACACAAACTGTGCCTCGATCTGACGTCTGGATCTCAATCTGTGGCTTGACAATATTGGAAAGCAATCTGGTCTGTGCGTATAGAAACTTCAGTTCAAATTAAATAATATTCGGTCTTTGCGCAAAGTAACCACTTAAATTTTAATCCACGTCAGCAATTCACATGCATCGCTCTTCGTTCACAGCTCGGAGTCGATTTTGAGAGGAACTAGACTTCTCCGACTTTGCTTCGTCTTCACGGCAACTCAACGGCAGTGGAAGCTCACCTCCGGCGGCAGCAATCAGCAGCAACTCGATCCCAGTGACGAGCTCACGTCAACGGTAGCAGTCGACTCCGATGACAAGTCTACTTCGACGACGGCGATCGTCTCCAGCGGTGACTCGATCTCGTCGACGGTAACACTGACTCACGGCAGCTACTCCAGTGACAGAAACTAACTCCTGCGGCGACTCTTGAACTTCGAGGATGGCAGGAGGATTGACTCGTCGACGACGGCGTCTTCTTGGCTGCTTTCCACGGCAACGTCTTGAGTCTGGTGGTGTTGTTTTGAGTCCGGTGGCGAGGCAGCGACACTGCAGGTCCTCTTCACGGCGACTGTACGGAGATTGGGGGTTGTGTTCATGGCAAGGGCATACGGCAGCTGCTCGAGTTCTCAGGCGACCCCGGTATTCTTCACGGCAATGAAATGGCGACTTTGGAGCACTGGAAAGGCTCAGACGGCGACCTCAATTAGTATTCACGGTAGCAGGAATGTGAAGCTCTCGATGGCAGCGGCAGAAGCTCTTCGACAACGAGTCGTCGACGAACTTGATGTCGTGCTTCTCAACAGTAACAAGGGAGCCCACTGCATGAAGATGGCAGCACGATCTTCACGGCAACCCAAGCAGTGCGGCTTCTTCTCCGACAAGTGGATGATGATACAACTGCAAGGGAAACGACTCGTCATTGGTTAGGGCATACAGGTACACCTCCTTTGTGTGAGTTGATGCTTGGCCACTTGGACAGTTGAGACGATGATGATCAAGGCTCCTTTGCTTGCGGCTTTCAAGATGATCTATGGGCTAGGATGCGTGAGTTGAAGCTTGAAAGAGATGTGGCAATAAGGATTAGGAGATGAAGCTTTTGGCCTAGGTTTTGCGTGATTCTCCTTGGCGATGATGCGTAAGATTATGGCTTGGAGATTTTATGATGGCCAACCATAGTCCCCTTGTAAAGAGAAGCTTTTATAGAATGTCATCTAGGGTTTTGAATGTATTGCGGCAAGGAGAGTGCAAGGGGAAGTCAGCTAGAGGGTTGAGCTAGAGGGTTGATTGGCTTGGAATCACATTTGATTATGGAGAGTCCTTATTTGGGATAGGAATTAGAGATTTGGTTTAATCTCTAATTGGTATATGATGTTGAATAGGATATAATTAGATCTCCATTATGAATCTCTCCATCTCTTTAATTGATTTATTCAAAACCAATGAGATACTTTTTAACTGATCCATATTGGACTTAGTCCAACTTGCTCCATTTCTCTCCACATTGACCAAGTCCTCTTTGCTAAGTATATAGCCATTTCTCCACCGTTATGACTTAGTCATCTTTGAGGTATTTATTTGCGCCTTCGCCACTCCTGCAAGCATTTAACGCACACATCAAACACTTTACACACGTTTGTTATTATCAAACAAGATCGTTGTATCCAACACACGTTGTATCCAACAATCTTCCCCTTTTGATGATGACAAACCAATATACGATTTACAGTAGCGATTTAAACAATACCATTGTTTTGTGTGTGTGTGAAGTGTGACGGAGGATGTATGCAAACAATTAATACAATGACGTTCAAGCATGCAAGCATGCAACAATATAACAATAGTGATTAGTATGCTCCCCTTATTTTCAAGCCCCCCCTTGAACATGCATTTCTAATGCTCCACATTCAGTAAATAATACCAAATCTTTTTTCAACTTTTCTCCCCCTTTGTTATCATCAAAAGCGTATTAATGAATGCAATCAAATATCACATCAAAAATACAGTATTATAAATTATAACTAGCACTTGCATGTCATTTTTCATAGAGTAGGCAATTCACGTTCAATGAAAATTGCAATTTTTAGACTTCAACACTATTGTGTAATTGTGATAATTAATCATTGAAGTACAAAGGGAGATTCAATCAAGAACATCAACCAAAACCAATCCACATTTCCATTTAACATGAATATCACCTAGGATTGATTTTTCCCACCTCATTAGAAATGAGTTCAAGGTACCAAACCCCAAAACATAGCATATAAGGACTCTTAGATGTGGGGGTGGCATTGTTTGACGAGTAAAGATCACCAACGCTAAAGATTACCCATAAAGCTTATGTTGGATACTCGTGGGTATTGTATTTGCCATGAATTGTATCCATTTTTCATACGGAGCTATATTCATGTATATATATATGGGGCAAATGTGCATGCGCACGTGCGCATGCAGAAATACCTGCGAACACCCCCTCTGTTCGGGGCTTTCAAGTATTTTTATGAATTTTTTTGCAGTAGGTAGATATGCTTGTTATGTAGCTCCCCACAAAATTTCAGGTCAAACAAACACCATTTTTTCTGGACAGTTTTGTGCAACGTTTTTGTGATGGATGTTTTGATACTCAAATGGTGTTTGTTTGACCTGGAATATTGTGGGGCACATAACAAGTATATCTACCTACTGCAAAAAAAATCAAAAAAAATACTTGAAAGCCCCGAACAGAGGGGGCATGCGCAGGTAATTCTGCCTGCGCACGTTTTAGGTACATTTTGGGGGTGTGTATATATATATGGTAAAGTGTTCCTAGGGTGACTCCTTAGATTCAATCTAAGGAGTCGCCCACATTTTCCACATATCCCACATTTTTTCCGGAATTTTTTCATGGGGTTGTTGTTCACCTCATGGATGATCAACATACCAAAAATCAATTCATTCCAATACTTTTAGGGCCCCCATCTACCCCTTGTAACTTCATGGGTTTTCAGCACGTTTTCAGACCGTTAAAGTTGCAAGGGGTAGATGTGGGCTCTAAAAGTACTGAAATGGCTTGATTTTTGGTATGTTGATCATCCATGAGGTGAACAACAACCCGATGAAAAATAAAATCCAAAAAAATTGTGGGATATGAGGAAAAATGGGGGCGACTCCTTAGATTGAGTCACCCTAGGAACACTTTACCCATATATATATATATATATATATATATATATATATATATATATATATATATATATATATAGTGCTCAATTGTTATTCATAGCAATACACATCATATCCCTTAGATAATTCAGTTATTATCAACCTACATTCACTTTCCAATATTCATAAAAGAATCTCCAAAATCACAACAAGTTTAATATTCGTGGAAGTGAGCATGTAGGTGTAGAAATCAAATTATTCATTTCATGAAATATGCCATGGCTACTAAATAAAGTCTAACATGCGCATGTAGCTAAATGATTTCTACAAGGGTATGAATGAGCATTCAATAATACTACTTATAAAGATTCATAAGGAGGTATTCATTAAGCACCATTTTTTTATTTTTTATTTTTCAATTTTTTTCTTTTATAATGAATTAAAACACACTAAGATGCAAACAAACAAGCACACAAACAAGACATAAATCAGGCACACACAAAAAACTATGAAGATATGCAATGAATGCAAAGAGGGAAATAGATATACCTTCGTGTCGCCATTTGACTAAGGAGCTAAAAATGAGACTTTCAATTCATTGCTCCTCGCCAAATCTCCATCTCACCTACATGAAAGGTGTCATGTGTGACCTTGGAATCCAACAAGGTCCACTAGTGTTAGTCATTAAAGTTTTGGAAACACACACTTGTTTGAACTTTATGTTTGTGTTCCTAAACTTGCAATAATAGGATGTATGACCAACACTATCACAAGTAAAGCACTTTGCATGTATGTTCTTGACTAGAAGGCACATTGTGAATCTTTTTAAATTTAGGCTTTTCAACATTTTTTAAACCAAATCCAAGTCCTCGTCTATTATTGGCATATAATTGATTTCCAAGAATGATATCTAAAGATTGTTTTCCTATGGAAAATTTCTTAATGGAAAATTCAAGACTAGAGACTTTGGATTTCAACAATATATTCTCATTCACAAGCAAAGTACATTTACTTATAAAAGCTTTCTTGTTTTCCTCTTCCTTTTTTTCAAACTCAATCATTTTTCTTTTAAGATCATTATTCAACTTGCAGAATTTATCATTAAGCTCTTTAATCACAGTCTTTTTTAGTTTCGAGCTTAATTAAATCTTGCTTAAGCATGCTAATATTATTCAAAAAGGAGGGAGAAGAAAGACAAACAGCTTTTTCAGATGAGCTAGATTTTTCCCTGTTTAACAAGTCAATGGTTGATTTGCATGCAACAAGTTCCTCTTTTAAAATTTTAGATTCTTCAAACATGTCGCAATTTTCTTTTTGCAATTCAAAGCAAGAATTTCTATAGCATTCAACGGTATTATCTAACTCATCAATTTCTTCTTGCATTTTCTTAAAGAGCTCTGCTTTAGTATAAGATATTACCTCATCATTCTTTGCCATTAAGCAGAGGGAGGAGTGTACTTCATTCTCCTCGAGCTCATCTCCACTATCCATGTCCCACGTTAGCACAACGGCTTTTCCTTTCTCTTTTGCAACCTGAGTCATCTCTTGTGTGCAATTCCTCTCATAATATCCCTTTCTTCTGCATTTAAAACATTCAACTTTATCATTAGTAATATTCTGTTCAGAAGTATTTCTAGCAGAATTATATTTATTGGAGCGATTAAACCTTTGTGCCATCTCAGCTCTTCCTTGCTTTGTCTTGATGTATCTGCTGAATCCTCTTACCATAAGAGCACCTCGTCATCGTCGTCATCCCCGCTAGCTTGAAGAGCTAGTGGTTTTGGAGCTTTTTTCCTTCGCCTCAGGTTTCTCTCTCTCCTCTATATTCAGCAACTCAAGCTCGTGGGACATTATGTTGCCTATCAAGTCCTCCACCCTCATCTGTGATAGATCTTTCGCTTCTTGGATGGCGGTGACTTTAGGCCTGAAAGAGCTTGAGAGCGCTCTTAATATTTTCATCACATATTCAAGACTAGAATATGGCTTACCGAGCGAGCTAGACTTGTAGACGATGTTCGTAAACCTCGCAAACATTTCTGTAGATTCTGATGGTAGCATGCGAAAGCTCTCGCACTCCGTGCTTAAAAGTGCAAGTTTAGACTCCTTTACATGTGACGTTTTCTTGTGCGTCACATCCAATGTATGCCATATTTCCTGCGCAATTAGACAATGTGAGATACGATTGAATTCAGATTTATCAAGAGAGCATATAATCACATTCGTAGCTTTCTCTTTAAGAGAATAAAGAGCCAATCAGCATCATTTCATTTATCTTCAGGTTTAAGCATATCAACATCTCAAACTTTAATAACATGTGGCTTTATAACCTTTTTAACAAGATTCCATGCTTTATAATCAACAGATATTAAGTAGATTCTCGTTCTATTTTTCCAATAAGCATAATCTGCACCATTAAATATAGGGGACGAGATATGGACTGACCCTCAGCAAAAGCACTATCAATATGGTTCATGGTCAAACCTAGGCTACATCCTAATAAATTTGCTCTGATACCACTTATTGGATCTGGATCTTAGCTTAGAGGGGGCTGAATAGGCTAATACAAAATTCTCGTGCAACCCACGAGAAATCACACACAGTTAATACTCACAAGCAAGGTAAATATGAAGCAATCACAGAATACACGCAGATATACCCTGGTTTGGTCGTCCCACGACCTACTCCAGCCCCCAAGCAAATACTAGCATTAATATGTTCCTTTTGTACAACTACAATAGGTCTTGAGCTCCATGCCCCCCATCTAGAATGTACCACACTCCCCGAGTGCAGAACACTATCAACCTAGTAAATGCTCTATCTTGACAAGTCTCACTTGTCAAGACCCTCTTGCCTAGTCACAGACTAAACAAGTCCCAATAAAACACAAAGTGGTAAAGTTTCCCCTACAGAGATCAACACACTAATACACGAATATCAAGAGTAAAAGAATTCAGAAATGCTCAGTTCGTGTTTGTATAGTCGTCTCTGTCAATCAGCACATCGTCAGCTTCAGCTGATGCAAACGGTGTCTCGATCTTACGTCTAATCTCAATCTGTGGCTTGACAATCTTGGAAAGCAATCTGGTCTGTGCGTATAGAAACTTCGGTTCAAATTAAATAATATTGGTCTATGCGCAAAGTAACCACTTAAATTTTAATCCACGTCAGCAAATCCCATGCAGTGCTCTTCGTTCACAGCTCCGAGTCAATTTTGAGAGGAACTCGACTTCTCCGATTTCGCTTCGTCTTCACGACAACTCAACGGTGGTGGAAGCTCACCTCCGGCGGCGGCAATCAGCAGCAACTTGATCCCGGTGGCGGCAATCATCAACGGCGGCAATCGACTCCGACGACAAGTCTACTTCGACGACAGCGATCATCTCCAGCGGTGACTCGATCTCGTCGACGGCAACACCGACTCACGACGGCTACTCCGGTGACAGAAACTAACTCCGGCGGCGACTCTTGAACTTCGAGGATGGTGGGAGGATTGACTCGTCGACGGCGGCATCTTCTTGGCTGCTCTCCACGGCAGCGTCTTGAGTCCAGCGGTGTTGTTTTGAGTCCAGCAGCAAGGCAGCGACACTGCAGGTCTTCTTCATGGCGACTATACGGAGATCGGGGGTTGTGTTCACGGCAAGGGCGTACGGCAGCTGCTCAAGTTCTCAGGCGATCCCGGTGTTCTTCACAGCAATGCAACGGCAGCTTTGGAGCACTGGAAAGGCTCGGACGGCGACCTCAATTAGTATTCACGGCAGCAGGAACGTGAAGCTCTCGATGGCAGCGGCATAAGCTCTTCGACAACGAGTCGTCGACGAACTTGAGGTCGTGCTTCTCAACAATAACAAGGGAGCCCACTATATGAAGATGGCCGCATGATCTTCACGGCAACTCGAGCAGTGCAGCTTCTTCTCCGACGAGTGAATGATGATGCAACTGCAAGGGAAACAACTCGTCGTTAGTTAGGGCATACAGGTACACCTCCTTTGCGTGAGTTATGTACCTCCTTTGCGTGAGTTGATGCTTGGCCACTTGGACACTTGAGACGATGATGATCAAGTCTCCTTTGCTTGCGGTTTTCAAGATGATCTATGGGCTAGGATGCGTGAGTTGAAGCTTGAAAGAGATGCGGCAATAAGGATTAGGAGATGAAGCTTTTGGCCTAGGTTTTACGTGATTCTCCTTGGTGATGATGCATAAGATTGTGGCTTGGAGATTTTATGATCGCCAACCATAGTCCCCTTGTAAAGGGAGGCTTTTATAGAATGTCATTTAGGGTTTTGAATGTATTGCGGCAAGGAGAGTGCAAGGGGAAGTCGGCTAGAGGGTTAATTGGCTTGGAATCACATTTGGTTATGTAGAGTCCTATTTGGGATAGGAAGTAGAGATTTGGTTTAATCTCTAATTGGTATATGATGTTGAATAGGACATGATTAGATCTCCATTATGAATCTCTCCATCTCTTTAATTGATTTATTCAAAACCAATGAGTTACTCTTTAACTCATCCATATTGGACTTAGTCCAACTTGCTCCATTTCTCTCCACATTGACCAAGTCCTCTTTGCTAAGTATATAGCCATTTCTTCACCGTTATGACTTAGTCATAGTTGAGGTATTTGCGCCTTCGCCACTCCTGCAAGCACTTAACGCACACATTAAACACTTCACACACGTTTGTTATCATCAAACAAGATCGTTGTATCTAACACACATTGTATCCAACACTGTATTCTCTAGCCAATGAGCTATTTAGTTCAGTGGCGGTTAAGGATGCGTTCATAATGACTGGGTATTTAGAACCCTTTCCTAAGAAGGCATACTTTAAAATAGGAGGAAGGGGTTTGAGTTCTACCTCAGGAGGTGTAGCACTCTCCTTTTCCGTTACCTCTGGTCTTGTTGTTCCCTTTAAAGATCTGTCGTCCCAGTATCGTCAACCGCTTCCAATGATGAGACATCTTCCTTGTAAGGTCTCTGGTTTAGAACATCAGAAGAGTGAGTCTGAGGCCAATGGGAGAGAATGTTTCCTGGAACTGAAGCTTATTCTGATGTTGACATTAGGGTATCAACCCGGTTGCAAGTCTCGTGGACGTAGGACACTTCGCTCTGGGGACTAGCTGAGTCAGGTCTGGGCCTTATCTGTTGGGAAGAGGTGGGGGTCCATCATCGTTAATATTTTCCGCAGCTAGACTGTTCACCAGGAGAACCTCAAGGTGTGATATTTGCAACGAAGTGGAGAGCATGCACGTCTGAGGTTCATGTGTATCTGCTTCTTGATAGAGATTCATATCTTGATTGAAGAAATTGAAATGATCCGTCCAGCTGTGGTCATAGGCTTATGTGTATGGATTGTAGGTGTGGCTATTGAATTGATAGTGGGTATGTGCCCTTGCATGATGCACATGTCATAGCTTACTGATGCTGGTGCACTGAAAGGACTTGCCTCAATTCTCAACTGGGCAATCTGTCGCGTCATGTCATCCATTTGGTTTGCAAGGACTGCAGTGGTATTAGCAGCCATTATCGTCATTAGAGTTCCGAGCTCACCTGCAACATAAGAGAAGAGGAGAACTGGGGGGGTGGTTGTCAGTATGATACAAAGGGTGGTAGACGAGAAAGGAAGAAAGTGCGTAGTCTAGCACACGACAACAAAACCAAAACCAATTTCAAGACAGTTGCCTCTTCGGCAACGGCGGCAAAAACTTGATCGTGTGAGTTTTAATATACCACAAACGCACGACGTAGTTACAGCACTTACGTGTTGAATTCACAGGGAGTCGGGGTTGATTACTGGTTTATTCAGGACTTTATTAGCTACGCAAATAATCTTGGTGTTAGAGGAGAATGTCATTGAGAAATATCAATAAGAGAACTTTATGGCTGAATATCCTCACTATTGTGATTCAATTATAGGATTGATCTCAATTGTCTACTTATTGCATTATGTCTTAGGGAGAGGTTGTTGCCCCTAATATTGATACTGACCCCCACTGTTATGATGCTATACTATGGCAAAGCCAACCCTCGCTAGTCATTGGCACACGATAAATGCATTATAATCAACAATATTCATTAACCTTCCTTCATGCCACTGTCGTGGATAGAAGTTAAGTCATTACCAGAAGAGCTTTAATCTACGCCTAACTGTCGTTAGCTACATAAATAGTATAAATCAATATATGTATTGAAACCCATAGATTAGCCCCAACTATCGTTGAGACCAATTTATATTGATAATTTATCATTCTAGGCAAACCCTAATGTGACAATATTCAATAACTATGCAAATATTAATCAAACCATAATTAAATCACAGTAGGGTTGCCCTAGATGAAAAATTACTCACAATCCGTAACAATAAACATCATGATAATCATATAAGAATTCATAAAAGTGCAGAGAGAGATATATATGGATACTTATCGATGGATTCCACAAGAAGAAATAGCATAAAATCTGAACTTTAATCCAATAACAATCCAAAAGATCCAAACTTTGCACAAGGAAGTCGGCAGCTAAAGCAGGAATAAAACCTAGAAACTCTGCAAAAAGCTCTAAACAAAACGCAGCAAGAAGACTAAAAGAGATCCCCACAAAATAAACGCAAAAGCCTATTTATACCAAGTTAATAAAGCCCAAAAACCAACTCAAATACACCCAAGTCGGCACTTGAAACACTTCAAAAAAGTAGGCTCGATACGGTCGTGTAGAAACCCTACATGAGTGTAACTGGCAGGCTCACATAGCAGCTTCTGTAACTATGTGACTCCCCCCTGTTACGATCGTGTATAGGTTCGACACGACTGTATCGATGCTTACTTCAACTCTTCAGCAAATGGCCTACACTGTCATGTGAACAGCCGTATAGGTGTTCATTTGTGTCACCTCACATGGTCGTGTATGACACATCACACGACTATATGAGCCATCTTTCTTCTGCTTCATTTGGGGGCTAAGTTAACACGGTCGTGTATGCCACACGACTGTGTCATATTGTTGTTTCTTCTTCAGCCATTTGATGATTTCGAACCCTTGCTTCCATAATCACTTTCTAAGCTTCCATGCTCGATCTAGAGTCCCGAATCACACTGTTTTCACCTAAAATAACAAAGAAATCCCAAGAGTAAAAAGAAACCAAAAAGTGGAATAAATGACGTGGAATGCATGATTTATAGAATGAATGCATGAATAAACTATATGAAATATATATATAATAAACACCTATCTGTTGGGACCTGTGGCTACACAACATACACTATATCAAGCGTAAATAGTGTAATGACAAGCAATATGCGTAATTAAAAGTTACTAAAATTAAATGCACAATACGAAGCGGAAATTAAAAAGAATGTGCTCAACAACCACCACACAAATGAAAGATACGTTAATGCAAATGCAAACAAAGAGATGTATCCTGGTTTGGATCTATACCCGACAATCTTACTCCAGTCCCACTCTTGTAAACCAAGAAGTGGATTTCCACTATGCTCCCTAACCGGGGCACAAATACTCTAACCGAGTTCAATCTTTAACCGAGATACAATCTCTAACCGGGACATTGCTCCCTAATTGGGGCAACAAACTCACACAAGAGTACAATCCATAACCGGGACAATCCAAGGATTAACCATCCAAGGATGTAAAGGAGTAACCCGCCTAAGTTGGAGTATCCCTCCAAATTCTCTCACAACCCGAGAGCTAGGTTTCACAAAGAAATGACACAAAATACAGTCTTACCTATGCCTTGGATAGATGTTACCTATTGTGAAGATGAAGGCATGGAAGATTGACAACACCAAGTGCTTGATGAAGATGAGCTTGATTGCACCAGGAAACTTCTCCTTAAGATAGGGTTAAACCACCACTAGATCATGCATTGGATGAAGGAGAAGAAAGAAGGAAAATAATTCTCTTGAAGTAAAACCCTCACATATGCACTCCCAAATGCTATCAATATGTGTGGAGTGATTGCACAAAACAAACCCTCAAACTAGCTTAAATAGCCCCTCAAAACAGCCCACAAACGGACAAAAAAGGCTAGAAACGGCTAGCTAGAAAGTCCTAACGGCTAGATTTTGGGGGTTGACCAGGCGCCTGAAGTACAATGACCAGATGTTTGGTTAAGAGTGGCCAGATGTCTGGTCCGTCGTTATGCTGCGTTTGGTCTGACCGACTCTTCACAAAAAACACTTGATCACCAAAACAATCATATCTTTCACAAATGAACTCCGATTGAGGTGAATTAAGATGCGTTGGAAAGCCAACAAAGAATGCAATCAAATAGGCTTGAAATGGATGAGAAATTCCAACCACAGAAAAATTGACAGAGGTTTAATGTCAGAAACAGATTGCAGAATTTCCAACAGACTCAACCGAGAAATCACTTACTCACCAAAGCAGTCATAACTGACTTAAATGAACTCCGATTGAGGTGATCTAAGATGCGTTGAAAATCTAATAAGGAATGCAATTAAATGGGCTTGGAATGGATGAGAAATTCCAATCATAGAAAATTTGACACATGTTTTAAGTCAGAAATAGATTGCAGAAGTTCCAACGCAATGCAACCAGGCGTCTAGAGTACACCACTCAGACGTCTGGGACACTGTACAGGCGTCTGAGAAGCATTCTTCAGATGTCTGCCACATATGGGTCCAACAGACAGAGAGCACAAGAAGGTTGCTCACATGTCCAAACGCCTGGAGTGCATTACCCAGACGTCTGACCACTGTTCAGATGCATGGTCTTAAAGCATCAGGCGACTGACCTAAGATTGTATCAAGAAGAACAAAATGCTGACACGACAGGCGGCTAGTGACCCTTCACTAGGCACCTGATCCAGCTCTAAAAACATAATGAATAGTGTTTTGAGCAATGGACCAAATGGGATGGGTTCAACATGATTTCTAATGAACCATAAGATGGATATGATGCATATGTGAGTGTGTTGTGCATCTATTCAAGGCTACAAATATTCTAAATAAAAGAAGCAAAATTCCATGAAGAATAAAATGAAAATACATATTAATTCTTCAAGTTTCATGCAATGCTTTTCTCCATAGCCTTGAACCATCATCCACCATCATCACATCACCAATTGTTTTGTATCATCATCAAGGTTAATCAATTGTTAATCTGAGACAAACAAATGAGATGATTAGCCCACAACATATGTTGATTATCATCAAAACAACATTGATCATGAAACCATGAACCAACACTATCATTAGCCCTTGACAAATATGGCTTTGACAACCACTTTAGAAATGACACATGACGAATGACGAAAGGTGCCATGATTATAGCAAGGTGGCATACTTGTGGTACGTTGTACAAAACTCACGTGAAAATATGTATCGGCAGCCTTAACGTGGTGGAACGTGAGGCTACTCAAAATCTTTGGCACCAACGACTCGGTCACAAGAATGAGAAATGATTGTCTCTCTTAACGAAGGAGCTGATCTCAATCACCATGGATGCTAGACTAGATCCATGTCAGCATTGCTTAGTAGGCAAGCAACATAGAGTCTCATTCAGTTCCTTTTTAACAAGAAGATTACAGTTACTCGATCTGGTACACTCTGATATTTGTAGTCACTTAAAGGTTGAATCACTAGGCAGCAACATGTATTTTCTGACCTTAATTGATAATACTTCTCGAAAGATATGGGTCTACTTGAAAACTAAAGACCATGTGCTCAACTACTTCAAACTATTCAACCTCACGGTCAAACGTGAGACAGGAAAGAAATAAAAGTGTTTTCGCTTAGAGAATAGATGTGAATACACTTCTAGAGCATTCGATGTCTACTACAGAAGTCATGTCATTAGACATGAGAAGATGGTTCCCTGCACTCCACAACACTACAGTGCAGCTGAAAGGATAAATCGGATGATCATGTAGAAGGTCAGAAGCATGCTCAGTATGACTAAGCTACCAAAGCCATTCTGGGGAGAAGCTGTTCGTGCCACCTGCTACATCATCAACAGATTACCATCAGTACGTTGAATTTCGCAATTCCAGAAAAGATGTCGTCTGGGAAGAATCCATCATACTCTTACATGAGGATATTCAGTTTACCCTTTGCACATGTATCCAAGAAGCAAAGGCAAAAGCTTGATGCAAGGACCTTTCTTGTATCTTCATCAATTATGGAGCTGAAGAATTTGAGTGCAGATTGTGAGACTCAAAGATGAAGAAGGTCATTCAGAGCAAGGGTTGTGATGTTCCAAGAAAATCATACTATAGAAGACATTAAAAAGCACATGATGTCTTCAAATTCTAGTTCAAGTGCTAAAGACATTATTCCAGACCCATCACCAATGCAATATGTTATTAACAATGGAGATGTGTGAGAGAAAATACTAGAAATAGAACAGGAGATGGAAGAAGAGGTGGAAGAAGGGGAGCCCCAATTCTCCCTATCAGTTATTGCATCGCCATCGCAGCAAGTAGATGATGGTACACCTCTTGAAGTCAGTAACTCACAAGTACGGAGATCTGAACGAAGCCAGATTCTATCAACCAGATATTCAAAAGCTGAGTATCTTCTGTTTTCTGTAGAACAAGAACTAAAGAGTTTCCAAGAAGCCGTATCTCACAAGAATAAAGAAAGTTGGCTGTAAACTATGCAGGATGAGATAGAATCTCTGTAGAAGAATCATATTTATGAGTTGGTTAAGAACTAATATGTGTTTAAACTCAAGAAAGATGGCAATGAAAAGATAGTGAAACACAAAGCTCGATTAGTGGTCAAAGGATTCCTTTAGAAGAAAGGTATTTACTTTGACGAGACATATGTTGTGAAGATGACTTCAATCCGTTTTATTCTCGGGTTGGTAGTCAGGTTGAATTTAGAGCTTGAGCATATGGATGTCAGATTTACATGAAGAAATCTATATGGAGCAGCCAGAAGGTTTCGAGATTTCAAGCAAATAAAATCTTATGTGCAAGCTGAAGAAGAGTTTGTACATCCTCAAGCAAGCACCACAATAGTGACACAAGAAGTTTGACTCATTTATGATGAGTCAATGCTACAAACGGACCGCTACAGACCAATATGTTTATACACAGCATCTTCCAAATGGCAACTTCATTGTATTGTCGTTATATGTTGATGATATGTTGATCGTTGGACAAGATGCAACGAAAATTAGCCAGCTTAAGAAGGAACTCTCTGAGTCTTTTGATATGAAAGACTTAAGTCCCGCTCAACAAATTGTAGGAATGCACATTGTCCGAGCTAGAAAAATAAAATGGTATGGCTATCTCAAGAGGAGTACATTTTAAGTATGATCAAGAGATTCAAGATGGATCATGCCAAACCAGTTAGCATTCCATTGGCCAACCACTTCAAGTTGAGTAAGAGGTCATGCTCTTCATCCAAAAAAAGAGATGGAAGAGATGCTATCGATACCTTATTCTTCAACAGTTGAAAGTTTGATGTATGTAATGGTATGTACATGACCTGACATTGCCCATGCAATGGGAATGCTGAGCCGATTCCTTTCTAATCCTGGAAAGAAACATTGGGAGGCAGTCAAGTGGATTCTTAGATATCTCAAAGGTACTTCAACGACATGTTTGTGCCACAGAGAAACTGATCTAATCTGGAAGGGCTATACAAATTTAGATATGGCTGTAGATTTTGATAGTAGAAAATCTACATCAGGTTTTCTCTACACTTTTGCACGTGAAGCTGTGCCCTGACAGTCAAGATTGTAGAAGTGTATAGTGCTATTTACAATAAAATCAAAGTGTCTTACAATTACAAAAAATGGTAAGAAAATATCGTGGTTAAAGTGATTTCTCTGAGAATTAGGAATCAAGCAGATAGATAATGTATGATGTACATTGTGATGTCAAAGTTCTTTGGATTTGAGCAAGAACTCAATGTATCATGCTTGAACAAAGCATATCGACGTTCGATGTCATTGGATACGCAAGGTGATGGATCAATAGCTGTTGAAACTAGTTAAGATCCATACAAAGGAAAATCCAGCAGACATGTTCACGAAGGTGATGAAATGGAAAAAGCTAGAACTGTGAGACATAACTGAGATGGTTGTAAAATGACAATCACTTTGGACGCAGCTGGAGAGGGAAAATTGATGGTCCACCTTCCTTAATTGCCCACATGGGCAGACTAAATGTCCAGCTGCCAAAGTGGTATGCATCCAGACACCTTTCTTGTGCAGTATCCAATCAAAGACTCGTTTTCCCACTTCAACATCCATGTTATCCCTTTCTTAACAATGTCAGTAATAACATTTTTTGAGGATTGCAGCATTATAAAATGGGGTAGAGCATCCAAACACACAACCAATACAAGAACACGCACAACAATAAGAGTTGTGAAGATTTGTACGTGTTTCTTTCGTGCGAGAAAAAGTTGTATCTAATTTCAGAGAGAGTTGCGAGGGTTCTCCAATAATAAAAAATTACTCTAGAGAGTGAAGTTACCCCGAAGAGGTAAAATTGTAATGAGAGTTTTTTGTATAGTGGTATTTATCCTGGCGTAAATTTATTTTCTGGTGAAAAATTTAAAACCTTTTTTCTCTCTCCAATTTTTACCTTTTACCGTGGTCAGTAATTTTTACAGTGAATCTCAATATGAGTATGGTCTCGTTTCTTTTTTTAGTTCCCAAATGTTAAGAGATTTTCAAAACATTCCTTTTACCGTGGTCAGTCTTTGACTAGCGAATTTCATATTCAAGATGCACTTCTTCCTGGAGATGTATTTTGCAAATTTCGTACATACTAAAAATCATCGACTTTGGCATATTATTGGCAAATGTCGAATGTGTATCAACTTACGTTTTATCACTCGGTTGTGCTGATATGGGTACATGATACAAATACAACATATATGCATATATGAATGCAACAAATTCTGAAAATCTAGGATACACGTACATCTTGGATATGAAAATAATAAACTTAGGTATGATTGTCAATTAAAATTATTTATACTTAAATAAAATACATGTGTAAGAAACAATGGTTAGAAAGCATAATAAGTCATACATGTGAATTAAACTAAACTTATTTATATGTAAGTACAATGCATGTATACGGGCTGCAACATGTGCTACATCCCATAAAGAAAAGTGGCATCTATTCTAAATAACTAAGGAGTTCCTTTGAATAGATCCTACTAGCGTTCCTCTATTGGCTGTTGGATCCAAGCACATCTTCTCCCTCATCATCAACAGTTACCACTCCCAGAACTTGCTTGGCCTCTACATTACCAAAACCATATCCCCCAAATATGAAACATCAACAGAAAACAAATACTTTCAACTCTTGGTCGGCCCAAAGGTATAGGTTAGAACCTATTCCTCTCCATCTGTGGTGATCTAGCATAATGATGACATATTTGACATTTTTCTGGTTTGATCTAAAACAAAGACGGTATCTTTAGCCCGTTGGTTGCCACATCCGACAGGGTTGGTCGGATCTAGAGTGGTGTTGTCCAATCTGATATTAAGGCGCCACCTTTGGCCAATCACTACTAAATTTGGCTAGGGTGGGCCAGACCTAGGATAGTGCAGCCTGATTCAAGTGATAAGGTGTTTTAATTCTTTCTCCTGTCCCAAATATAAATTTTTTTAACTATATATTTGAGCCATTTCTTCCTATCCATTTATCAGCTCTATGGCATCCTTGAGATTGATGATCGATGATCCTTGATCGGGGTCATCGGGGGGCTCTGATACGGGGTTATTGTTTGGCACATTAACAAGATCGGTGCATCTCTAGGTTATTATCAGACTAGGTATTTCTCAGCAGGCGGTCAAGTTATTCATCAAAGATCATTGACAGTGTTATCGTGATGCTCATCAAAGATCCAAGGAGAGATGTGGTTTCTAGATCTTGGTTTTTCTAAGTATTTTGCCGCCTGTAGAACCTTTCTATTTAGTGGGTTTTCACTGTAGCTTTCTTCCCTCTTGTTCTTTTGTTGCCAAGATCTTAAACTATGACAATTTCGACCAGAACAGCATCATCCATGTCCTTCCACTTTCCTATTTGTTGCTTCTGTCTATTTCGTCTGCCATGAACTCTTCCTTAAGATGGATATTATTGACAACTTTATTTCTATTATTCAGTCTAAAAATGTGATAACATCCACTGTTGTTACAAGAGTCCAGTCTTCATCCGAACAACATTCTCCATGTCATTTATTCAAGTTTTCAAATCATTATCATGTGTTCCTCCATCATTCGATTCGCTTGCGTCTTCTTTACCCTTTTAAAGGCCTCTTTTGATAGTTCAAGCGGACACTTACTTTTTAGAATCAGTGAAGATTTGAATTATTAAAATTAAAGTTTTAATGGCCAGCATGTTTTCTTCTGCCTGATACCCTCTTACTTGGGCTCTTTCTTTTCTCAGACCATCGGCTCCTTTATTAAGGTTCACTCTATGTGCCTTTGGGATTTCTCTTGCACCTGTTCTTTCTAAGGTGATTGTTCTTTCGTAGTCTGTTCCTAAGCCATGCCTGTTATCATGGTTTGAACCCTCCTCAGAGGAATCCCTGGTGATATCATTGATCTCTAGGAAGGATTATGCTTTTGATCCTTCCGCTGTTATGAGTTCTTCAGATCTACTTGCAAGTCCAATACGGTTACATCCTTCTACGATAAAGGTCGGCAGCATTAGCTCATCCTATCTTCCTTCTTTGTTGTTAAGCCGCCTCCCTTCATGAGACCATGGTGCATTCAGATCGTCATAATGCACGTCTCTGTGAATGTCAACAAATAGCGCATCGATGATCAAACTACTAGGAAACATCTTATGCATAACCTGAAGATCCCTTACTCATGCCTCACATTCATACTACTCTTCCACAGCTCTTAGTTCCTTCAATGTGTCAATCTCAATTTTTGACGTGCTCAGTGAGGACTTTAGGAGATTAATGATATATTGAGATTAATGATATATTGAGTAATTATGAAAACATTCTCCTTTCAGAGTTGGATCGATCCAAAATTTTGCGTAATTATGCTTTCCGTGTTTGAGTTGGGTTTGTGTGGGGTTGGGTTCCTCATCAAGTTGATTCTATCATGTTTGTATCATTTGGTGTTGTAGATTTTGGGGAAAATAGTGATTAGCCCTCAAAGAATGGCTATCACTTCTATTTATATTAACCCTCTCTTTTCTTTACACACACACCCAATAACACACAATACACAATACTCCCCCTCAAGATGAGCAAAAGATATTTATCATGCTCATCTTGTTACACGCATCCTCTACTCCTTTAGAGTTCAACCCCTTTGTAAGGCAATCAGCTAGTTGCTGTCCAGAACTAATGTAGGAGATCTCCAATTGTTTCTTGTCCAATCTTTCTTTAATGAAGAACCTGTCAATCTCTATGTGCTTCGTTCTATCATGTTGCACTGGCTTGTTGGCAATATTAATTGCTGACTTGTTATCACACAACAACCGCAATGGTTCTTCTCTCAGCAGGCATAGCTCATGTAGAAGTGATCTCAACCAGATCATCTCACAGGTACTAAGCACCATAGCACGATACTCTGCCTCTGCAGTGGAACGAGCCACCAAATCCTGCTTCTTGCTGCGCCAAGAGACCAAGTTGCCCCCAACAAACACACAGTAGCCCGAGGTCGATCTCCTATCATCTAGGCAACTGGCCCAATCTGCATCACAGTAGCCTGTCACATTCATGTGACCATGACTACCAAATAATATGCCTTTTCCTGGACTATTCTTCAGATACCTCAGTATCCTGAAGACTGCCTCCATATGTCCAGTCCTAGGATCATGCATGTATCTACTTACCACACTGATAGCATAGGCAATGTCAGGTCTGGTATGGCATAAGTAGATAAGGCGTCCAACAAGTCTCTGGTACCTTTCTTTGTCTACTGGCTCCCCTGATTGTGAATGCAACCTATGATTCTGATCAATAGGAGTAACTACTGGACGACACCCCAACATACCAGTCTCAGCCAGTAAATCTAGGGCATACTTCCTCTGTGAGAGAACTATACCCTTCCTGGACCTGGCAATCTCCAGTCCAAGGAAATACCCCAACTGTCCAAGGTCCTTGACCTCAAATTCTATCACTGGAGATGATGAAGAGTGAATCTCTAACTTGAAGGTAAGGTTGGCGACCTTACCTTCAAGTTAGAGATTCACTCTTCATCATCTCCAGTGATAATAATATCATCAACATACACAGCCAGAAGAGTAATCCGATGTCCTGAATGTCTATAGAATACAGTATGATCACCATTACTCTGCTTGTAGCCCATAGTGATGACTGCACGCCTGAATCTGTCGAACCATGCCCTTGGAGATTGCTTCAGCCCATACAAGGACTTGTCCAGTCTACACACCTTTCCCATCGTCTGTTGTGTGCTAAAGCCAGGTGTATACCTCCTCCTGTAAGTCTCCATGCAAGAAGGCATTTTTTACATCCAACTGATGCAATTTCCATCCAAAATTCGCTGCACAGGATATCAGTACTCTCACAGTACTCATCTTTGCCACTGGGGCAAATGTCTCATCATAATCAATCCCATAAGTCTGACTGTAGCCCTTGGCAACCAGCCTCGCCTTGTACCTGTCCACCTTCCCTTCTGGAGTTTGCTTTATTGTGAATACCCACTTGCAGCCCACAGCTTTCTTCCCTGCTGGAAGTGAGACAAGTCTCCATGTCTTGTTCTTCTCCAGTGCCTCAAGTTCTTCGAGCATTGCTTTCTTCCACTGGGGATGTTGCTTTGCCACTCGCCAATCACTTGGTATAGAGATAGACTGTAAGGATGCAATGATAGCCCTATATGCAGGTGTAAGAGAAGCATAGGAGACATGATTAGCAATATCAGTCTCCTATCCATACCGTACAGGAGGCCTGCCGGCATTGATACGAGGCTCCCTACGAGATGCAAGTGGAAGATCTAAACTAGAGGAAGGCAAAGAAAGGTTACCATCCGTGTTAGGAGAGGAAGGCAGTAAGGAAGTCGGGACTCGAGCAGACGTGATAGACTGATCAATCTCGACATGTGGCTGAGGAGCTAGTGGTTCTTCAGTGGGAGAGATGTCTTCTTGTTGTTCTCCATCGCCTTGACTACCCTTCTGTCTCCTGCTATATTTCCTGCCGTACAACCTGTCTTCCTCCTCTTCCACCAAGGTCCTTTCCTCCTCCCTGCTATCAGGACCAGTACCAGTACCAGTAGGCCCGACAGGACACGGTATAAGTCCAACCACTACCCTCCTGTCATCAGTCTCACCCTCTCGACCAACTCCTCCTGTGTTTGGAGAGGCACCAGTATCAAATACTGATGTAGAATCTGTCAGTCCTCCATAAAAAGACTCAGTCTCCCTGAACGTCACATCCATACTCACAAACAGCCTTCTTTCTGAGTGACTCCAACACCTATAGCCTTTCTGATTTGAAGGATACCCAACAAATATGCATTTAATTGCCTGAGCATCCAGCTTCCCCACAGAAGGTCTATGATCCCTCACAAAGCATGTGCATCCAAACACTTTTGGTGGAACTACAAAAGTGTTCTTTCCCATAAAAATCTCACATGGAGACTTCATACCAAGGATCCGCGAAGGCATCCTGTTGATGAGATAGGTGGCTGTCATCACTGCTTCACTCCACAATATCTTAGGTACATTCATGGTGAGCATGAGTGACCTAGTTACCTCCAACAAGTGTCTATTTTTCCTTTCAGCAACTCCGTTCTGTTGAGGGGTGTTGGGACAAGTGGTTTGATGAGTTATCACACTCTCAGATAGATAAGATGTAAACTCCTTGTTTACATACTCTGTCCCATTATCCGTTCTCAAGACACGGATCTTGGCCTCATACACATTTCTGACACTTCTATGGAAGTCCTGAAAACACTTCAACGCTTCGCTTTTGTTTTTCATCATGTAAATCCATGTCATCCGAGAATTACAATCTATGAAAGTGATAAACCACCTGAACCCACTTACTGAAGTCACTGGGCAGGGCCCCCCAAACATCTGAGTGAATAAGATGAAATCTCTCTACACTCCTCATCCCCACACTAGGATATGATGTCCTAGTGTGTTTCCCAAATTCACATGCATCACATTTCAAATTCATTTCATTCACTCTATTCAAAATATCGGGATACATTTTACTCAACATATCAAAAGGCAAGTGTCCCAACTGACAATGTAATAAAAGTACATCCCTTTCCTTCTCTCCACCAACGACAGCCAGTGCAGCATCCCCACTAGCTCTGTCAAGATACCACAGTCCATTACGCCTGACGCCAGTCCCAAGCCTCCTCCCAGTCTTCCTTTCCTGCAACACACAATGAGTAGAGTCAAAAGTAATGCTACAGTCGAGATCATCAACAATAGAGCCAACAGATAAAAGGTTGACTGGAAATGATGGGACGTGAAGGACTGAAGAGAGGCGTATGGAGGGAGTGCACTGAATAGTGCCAATCCCTCTAATGGGTTGGGATATGCCATCAGCTGTCTGAACAGTTTCATGAATGGTGTGTGGTTTATACGTGGAAAACTGTCTATATGCACCTGACACATGACTAGATGCACCTGAGTCAATAATCCACTCTATATGATCTCTACATGAAAGGGCTAATTTGTTACCTGATCCTGTGTGAGCGAAGTGGGCAAAGTTACCGAATGGCGAAGCAACATCCCTAGTCTGGTCTGCATGACTCTCCGAGCTCTCAGTAGTAGACCTGGACTGTCTCCGCTGCTCTAGATCTGAAGCCTCAGCTGGCGTGGCCTCAATCATCACTGTCTCCTGTCGTCCATCAGCGGTAGCAAAGTTGGCCCGTGGGCCGCCGCGACCTCGTCCACGGCCTCCACAGCCCCAACGACCTCCTCCTCTGCCTCCTGTGCCACGTCCTCGTCCATTGCCCTTCTGTGGGCAGTTAAAGCTCAGGTGCCCCTTCACCCCACAGGTGTAGCACTCTCGATCCTCGCTCACTGCTGCCACTGCTGGTACAGCCAGTGCAGCCCGAGTGACCTGAGTACCCTCATCCTTCATAACTCTCAGTCTGGTCTCCTCCTGTGCCATTGCAGCTATGGCCTCCTCCAGAGATGGGATGTAGGATAAGTGACACATACTCGCCCTCCTGACCTCAAAATCTCCATTCAGGTTCCTCAGAAAATGTGTCACACGCCTACGCTCCACCCACTTCCTGTGTATCGCAGCACTCCTAGGATCAGGCAGATCAATAGGGTCATAGTGGTCTAACTCTGACCAAAGCCTTTTCAACTCCGCAGAGTAGGCTAGAATAGACATCTCCCCCTGCTTCAAGGTGTCGACCTTGCCCTGAACCTCCATCATGAGCATCACATTCCCTGCTCCAGAATCATTTTCTCCACCATACTCCATATCCCAGCAGCACTCTCTATGGCCTCCACCATCCCAGCAATGGGTGGAACCATCGATGTCATCAACCAAGCAGCCACCAGTGAGTTGGTGGTGCTCCAGACTTTCCAATCATCCCCAGTCTTATCCACCGGTTCTTTACATGAACCCAGAACGACGCCTTCTAACCCCTTCGACTTCAGAATGAGAAGCACCCTCCTGGACCAACTGAGGTAATTCTTCGTCCCTTTCAATTTCACATCATTGGACATCAATTCCAGCTTCTGCACGGGTCGTGAAGGCATCGATCCACTCGAGGATCCCAACTCCTTCGAAGCAAGCAGCTTCGTTATCTCTCCAATGAAGGCCTTCATGTCAGCTGAGCTGAGGTAAGATTGTCCACCATCTCTCCAGATCCGCAGATCTCTCCTATCTCCCTCCTTAGATCCGCAGATCTACTTCTCCTCCTCCTCTTCTAGGTCATACCCTAACCGTAAATCTATGGAGTCCTTTTCATGACTCTACCATAGATCTAGGGTTAGGGTTTTTGGGATTCTCCTTTGTGGCTAGTTAGGGCTTTGTAGGGGCTAGAAGAGGGCGTAAAAGAGGAGAAGAGGAGCAGCGGCAGCGGCGTGTGGCGGCGGCAGCGCGCAGCAGCGGCGCACGGCAGCAGCGAGCGCAGCAGCAGCTCGCAGTAGCGGCGGGCACGCAGCGGCAGCGGCGCGCAGCTGTGGCGGGCGGCGGCGCGCAGCGGCGGCGGGTGGTGGTGCGTAGCGGCGGCTAGGGTTTGATGTTTTAGGGTTTTTTGTTTTTAGGGCTCTGATACCATGAAGATTTTGGGGAAAATAGTGATTAGCCCTCAAAGAATGGCTATCACTTCTATTTATATTAACCCTCTCTTTTCTTTACACACACACCCAATAACACACAATACACAATAGGTGTGTTCTGAGTTATCGAGTCAGGTGGTTGGAATGATCTGTGATTCTCATCCGTGTTATCTATTCGTTTTTCTATGTCTCGTATCTATTATACAAATGAGGATGTTGTCTCATGTGGCATGTTTGTCCCATGTGGCAATGTCACATCGCCACATGGACGCCACATGGGACATCCACATTACCCACAACCCAAAAAATCACCTCCAAGCTCACTTATTTACATGGTTGGCATTCTATCCTCATCCCAAAAAATCACCCCTCAATCTCACTCATTTACATGTTTGCCCTAGTGGATTCCCCCCTATAACACACAATACACAATAGGTGTGTTCTGAGTTATCGAGTCAGGTGGTTGGAATGATATGTGATTCCCATCCGTGTTATCTATTCATTTTTCTATGTCTCTTATCTATTATACAAATGAGGATGTTGTCTCATGTGACATGTGTGTCCCATGTGGCAATGTCACATCATCACATGGACGCCACATAGGACATCCACCTCACCCACAACCCAAAAAATCACCCCTAAGCTTACTTATTTACATGGTTGACATTCCATCCTCATCCCAAAAAATCACCCCTCAATCTCACTTATTTACATGTTTGCCCTAGTGGATCCCCCCCTATATAACCCCCAAGGTTTTTGCGTTTATCCTTTTACCCCCGACGATAACGACACATACACCCATACTTCTTACTCCTTTTCGTTTGCGCGTGCATTGCATCCTGTCCGTGGGGGTTTTTTTCGCTTCGTGCACTGTGTGCACCGGTTATTTCTAGTATACTTATATATTATAACTTCATAGTGGGTGTCCTTTGGGGTTTTTTTAAATGCATGTGTACTGAGTAATGGTTAAAAAACACAAGTGGCATTAAAGATTTCTGGGTTATATAGACAAATAGTTACAAGAGAAATCATAAGTTACCCTATTCTTCTTCAAGTTCAAATAGAATTCTGAACCTATCATTTGATACATTAGTTATTTAACTTCCTGGTCTTGGATGCATCTCTTATGCATGCAATATAAATTTTTGAATACATTATACAAGTATCTGGCATGTATCGGTGAAGTATAAATTAGGAAGAAAAAAATCAAAATATCCAAGTATCAAATCTGATGGAAATTTGATTCTGAATCGACCTGATACCAAATTCGAATCGAGAACAGCCTGAACCAGACCCTTAATGGAGACCAGATTAGGTAAAATGATACGTCGAATAGGGACTTGGCATTTCATGCTTGCAGGTCAGATTGGGAGCTAAATATATACACATTCTCTCGGCTTCACAGTCAAGCTTGGATTAGGAATATTTTCTTAGGATTCTTCTCTTTCGCTTGAAACCATTCAACCCTTCCATCTCATTTGAAGTCATAAGTGGTATCACCTAGTGTGTCTCCTGGTATGTAAAGCAGTCCAATACTACAAAGATGGAAGGAAAGTACAGAATTTTTTTTAAAAAAACAAGCAAACAATCAAAGAGCTATTTTAAAAAAGTAAAGATCCTGATAAAGTATTTTCATTGTCAAATTTCTAAATTTGTTTAGATCGTAAACTAAATCTACAATAATCGAGTTATGTTATATAGCATATTGCATGCTCACAGACACTCGATGAAAGTAACTTGCAACATAGTTTCATGGTGCTCCTTAATTTCATTTGATGTATTCATTCATCGCATGCTTGTTGACATAAAAGATGACTCGAATTAAAAATCCGCTTGAAAAAAGAAGGGTAATTGGGCTTCCAAAATGTACTCAAATAAAGATGGACTTGCCTCTATACCAGCAGTTCATAAAAACTTTTGTCCATTTTCCATGTGTTCTTTATTATCGTATCATAGCCTTTTGCTGCGATTAATTTGCGGGCTCAAACTTTTAATGAAGTTAGCTTAGCCATTTTAATTTGTTCTACATCGCTTGCAGGTGGATATGGTGGAGGCATTAAGCTTACGGGAAGAAGATGAAAACATTGCACAAGCTGCATTGGATCTTCCCATGTTCTCGGAGCACGCAAGTAGTCCTTTTTTATTGGAAGCACCTTTTGGTGATAAACCATGCTGCAATGACTAAGCTTCAATGTTTAAATTCAATGTCCCTGTTCTGTGCATGCAGGGTGAGCAAACTGGGTGTAAAATTTAATCACTTGGATTTTGCTCCTTATTTACAAGATAGTGAGCCTTTAATCCTTTATTTTTTTTAAAACCAACATCTCACTTCTATTGATTTATGGTTCAACAATGCATGTATTTGAAGCTTAACTTAAAACTATGTGGAGGACAACTCATTTAAACTATGTCGTATATGAGCTATAAAGCACCAAAACTAAGGGACAGGAACAAGCTAGTTGTGACCAGATCACGAGAGGAAACTTTTAGTATACTGTTGCAACTCGACTTTCTTAAAACTCAACAAAATGGAAATATGTTGCCTTAGAGATGTCTAGGCTGCTATAGAGAAGTCAGAGCCGATTAACTAATATTAAGGAAAGTTGGCAAGACATTTGTATTGTGAGAATGTCCCCCCCGCGAGACCCCATACAAGGAAAGAATGGGAGAAAGGCCATCCTCTTTGGCACATCCAATGCAGGTGAATATCATTGAGAGGTTTATGTAGTGTGAGCAGTAGAACTTTTCCTATTAAGGAATACATGATTATTCCCTTTCCTACTGCACTAGACAATGGCCAGACTATGATTATTGTGTTCAGCTTACATAGGGTAGATGGATTCCTAGGTCCATCAAATGTGTCAATGTTGAAACTTAATGAAAAGAGCACAAAGGATCGAGTTATAGGCTCATGAGATGTGAACCGCATGGATTTGATTCTAGTTAGGGTTTGTTATGACTATAATTATCTTGAGAGATGATTATGCTACCTTCAATAATGATGAAAGGAATCAAAATTTGCACTCATCAAAAGGTCGTGGAAGAGGAAGCAAGACTCAGAGGTATGATAAATCACACATTAAATGCCATAATTGTAACAAAAAATGTCCATTATGCACATGATTGCAAAGGTTCCAATCACGTGAAGGAGAAAGCTCATCATGTGGAGATGAAGGATGGCGTCGAGCTGACCTTGTTAATGGCTCATCATGAAGAAATGAAAGAAAAAAAGCATGTGGTACGTGGACACTGAGGCTAGCAACCACATGACCAGAGACAGGAGCCTGTTCGTGGAAATGGGAGACATTCAAGGCCATGTCACCTTTGGAGATGAGTCCAAAGTGACGATGAAGGGAAAAAGGTAAAGTCTTGATTCGCCTAAAAGATGGTAGCCACCAATTTATCTCTGATGTGTACTACGTACATGCCAAATTTAAAAGCCAATATTTTTAGTTTGAGACAACTCTTAGAAAAAGACTATGAAATTAATTTGAAAGATCATATTCTTTCTCTAAGAGATTATACTGGGAGGCTGATGTCTAAAGGCTTGTGTTAAAGATGAATCTTGGCTGTGGCACCTAAGATATGGACACCTAAATTTTGGTGGCTTTAAGTTATTGTCCATGGACGGGATGGTAAAAGGTTTGCCTCCCATCAGGCATCCAGATCGGCTATGTGAAGGATGCGTGCTTGGAAAGCACGCCAAGAAAGCTTTTCCTACCGAGGCTATATCAAGAGCTAAATAGCCACTAGCATTGGTCCATACTGATGTGTGCGGACCTATCACTCCTTGCTCAAATGGAAAAAGTAAGTACTTCCTTTTATTCATTAATGATTATTCCAGGAAGACGCGGGTGTATTTCCTGAGGGGAAAATTAGAGATGTTCGAAGCATTTAATAAATTTAAGGCTATTGTGGAAAAAGAAAGCGGCCATGCCATCAAATACATGAGATCTGATCGAGATGGTGAGTTTACATCAAAGGAATTCAACGAGTTTTGCGAAGTCCACGGCATCCGACGACCATTGACTGTTCCACGCTTACCACATCAAAATGGAGTAGCAGAAAGAAAGAATTGAACAATTCTTGACATGGCTCGTAGCATGTTGAAGACCAAGAACATGTCGAAGGAATTCTGGGCTGAAGCAGTTGATTGTGCAGTATATCTTTCAAACCGGTGCCCGACTAAAAGTCTCAATGGGAAGACTCTGCAAGAAGCATGGCATGGAAACAAGCCTGGAGTTTCACACCTAAAGGTGTTTGGATGCATCGCCGATGCTCATGTGCCTGATCAAAACCGATCCAAGCATGATGATGAGAGTAAAAAGTTCATCTTTATTGGATATGATAAGCACTCAAAAGGGTACAAGCTTTATAATCCAGACACAAAGAAGCTCATCATCAGCTGTGATGTAGAGTTTGCTGAAGGAGGTTCATGGAACTGGAGCATCAAGGATAAAGAAGATTATAGCCTCCAACTGCTCGTTGAGGAAGAAGAAGCAGTCCAACAAAATCAAGAAGATATAACTCCTCCACCATCTCCTACGCAAACTCAAGATTCTTCACCCAGCTCAAATGAAAGAATGCCACGCATCAGAAGCCTGCAAGAGATATACGAGGTAACAGAAGATTTGAACTCAAATGATCTCACACCCTTTTGTCTCTTTGCAAAATGCGAACCACTAGATTTTGAAGAAGCTACAAAGAGCAAGAAGTGGAGAGATGCAATGGATGAAGAAATCAAGGCAATTCAGAAGAATGATACTTGGGAATTAGCCACACTTCCCAATGGTCATAAAGCGATTGGAGTAAAGTGGATATGTAAAGTTAAGAAGAATGCCAAAGGAGAAGTGGAGAAGTACTATGCAAGATTAGTAGCAAAATGCTACACTCAGAGGCATGGTATTGATTATGAGGGAGTATTTGCTCCAGTCGCTCGTCTCGAGACAATAAGATTAGTCATTTTCCTTGTAGCACAATACAAATGGAGGATTCATCAGATGGATGTGGAATCTGCCTTCTTGAATGGAGTTCTAGAAGAGGAGGTATACATTGAACAACCATATGGGTACACAGTTAGAGGCCATGAAGATAATGTGTTGAGATTGAAGAAGGCTCTCTATGTCTTGAAGCAAGCTCCAAGAGCTTGGAATAGTAGAATCGATTAATACTTCCAAGCTAATGGGTTTACAAAGTGCCCACATGAGCATGCACTCTACTTGAAGAAAAATAAGCAAAGAGGTATATTACTGGTATGTCTATATGTAGATGATCTTATTTTCACCGGAAATAAAACAGAAATGATCGAAGAGTTCAAGAATGTTACGGTGAAAGCATTTGATATGACTAATATTGGCCTCATGAGCTACTATCTTGGCATTGAGGCGAAACAAATAGAAGAGGGCATATTCATCTCTCAAGAAGGATACACGAAGGGAGTTCTCAAGAAATGTAACATGGAGAATTGCAAGCCAGTGAACACTCCAGTTGAGTTTGGGTTGAAGATCTCAAGATACGATGATGGAAAGCTGGTGGACCCAACCTATTTCAAGAGCCTTGTGGCCAGAAGCTTGAGATATCTAACGTGCAAAAAGTCAGATATTCTCTTTGGAGTGGGAGTCATCAGTCGCTTCATGGAGGCACCAACAACAACACACTTGAAGGTGGCAAAGAGAATTTTACGCTATCTCCGAGGCACCACCGATTATGGCCTACTTTATTCTCCCTCCAACAAGTTCAAATTAGTTGGATTCAGTGACAAGATATCGATGATCAAAAAAGTACAAGTGGATTTCTGTTCTATTTGGGAAACACTGCTTTCACTTGGACTTCAAAGAAGTAACCAATCGTCACACTCTCCACTTGTGAGGCTAAGTACGTCGCTGCTACATCATGTGTTTGCCATGTAGTTTGGCTTCGTAGCTTGTTGGATAAACTCGACATGACTCAAAATGAAGCAATATATATTTATGTGGACAACAAGTCGACGATTGCACTAACAAAAAATCCAGTCTTTCAGGATCAAAGTAAGCTCATTGATACTCGATATCATTTCATTCGGGAGAAGATTGTGAAGAAGGAAGTCCATGTAAAGTATGTTAAAACTCAAGACCAAGACCAAGTTGCTGATATTTTCACGAAGCCGCTCAAGCATGAAGACTTTATAAAGATGCGGAATTTTCTTGGCGTTACTAAATCAAGTTTATTGGGCTACTTGTATTAGAGTCCATTTATTAGACTCACATTTGTATTAGAGTCCATTACTAGAAGTTTCTAGTAGGTGTCATAGTCTAAATAAATTCTAGAAAGAGTCATATTCTACGTCATTCTAGTAAGAGTCAATTTTATGCATGTGAGTTGATTAGAGATTTAAAGGAGAAGCTTTTAGGGGAAACAGAGCTTTTTGGAGTTGAAGTTGGAAGAGATCTTGGATGAAGCCAAGCTAGGATTTTTAAGGGAAATGAGCTCTTTTTATGAGGTGGGAATCCCACTCCACCTAGTTTGTCATTTGTATGCCTTGATTTAAGTAAAAAGGGTTGCATTTTCAAAGACATGCATTCAAGTTGGCTCCTTTCTTGTATAATTGTGTTTCAATTGCTCTTTTTATTTTACTAATATGAAAAAGGTGAAAACTTCATGATGTTATGAGCTTGCCTTACTAATGCTATGATAAAGTTGCAAACGTTCATTGTTTCCTTTGCTAAAGAAGCTAACTTGTGTATGTTCCACCCTTGCACTTAATAAAGTTTTCTTCTCTTTGCTTGTGTTTAAATAAAGATGCCACTTTTATGCAAATTGCCATCATTTGTGGTAGTCATGCACAAGTTGTCATGCCCCACTTCCCAAGTACGGGTGGCGAGACGCGAAGATGTCCGCTCAGACTTGGAGCTGTGAAGCTACAGTCTGATAAGCATCTGTGTGTTCATCCATTCGTAGATTCTTGCATTGCAAAAGAAACAACAACAATAATAAAAATTTGAAAGCAGGCAATAAATATCCAACATTCAACATTACATCCAACATTATTCAAAACATCCAGAGATATTCATAAAAGGAAGGTACAAGAGTCTGAAAAGAAAGGCCTCAAGCATGGCCGAAACTGAAACAAAGATAAGGTGCTACGCACCGAACAACCTAACAGCAGCTACTAGGAAACAACAACAACTAAGAGAAAGTCACAAGATGAGACTAAGTCTGGTCTCCGATATCCTCAAACTGGACGTTAGCAAAAGCCTCAAGCATGACGTCAGCAACCTGGTAGTCCTCAGCAACTACCTCAGACTCAAAGCCTGACATGTGACACCCAAAGAGAAAAGGGCACATGTAAGCAAAAATCTCCAAAAGGAAAAGGGAGACTTTTGTGCAAGGAAACGTAAAGTATAGCAGTTATAAGATGAATGCAACTTAGCAGTTTTAACAATGATGACATAGCATATATTTTAATGAATGCAGCAGTTTAAACATGAACATGATATTTTGCAATGCATGACATGTCGTAGCAAGAGCTACTAAACAATATTCACGATCTCACAATTTCACGAAAAACATGCATTCATGATGTGCACCGGGTTTACTCCTTACAGCTGAAGTTGCTGATCGGGCACACTTCTACGCTGCGTGACAGCTTAAACCTAGCCCTCTACGTGTGTATGGACTGGCGCCCATCTTCTGGATCACGAGCCAGGAAGTGTTTATACATTTCATGCTTCTGGAACACGAGCCAAGAATTGTTCTTTATTTGGCATAGGGGTGCACCTAGCCTCATTCATGATGTAGGAGTCAAAATCCTACTCGCCGCAGCTTACATTTCAATAGTAGCGTGTGCTACACATTCATTATAAGACATTCAATGCATGATATGACATGTGATATGCAATACGATAGTATGAGAGCGGATATTGAATTGCGTACAGTTATATCAAAATAAACGTGACATGTGATATGCATGAAATGACATGGCAAAGGTGTTGGACCTAGCTTCGTTGTCAAGCTAGATCAAGTATGGGCGTCTAGGCGACTACCATTTCACCGCCTAGTCTCTTTTACACAAAATCACAGAATGGCCTAAACATGGATTAACAATCAACTGAGCAAGTTTCACTTGCTTGATACAACATCCGTAATCCTCAGTTCAACAGTCCAGAATCTCCCTATGTGCTTAATCACCAATCACCAATCCTACAGTCCCATATTATTAATCTCAATTAGTGATTTAACCAACACAATAAAATTACAATTTTTATCTTGTTCAAACATACGATGTTTGGGTTTCCTACGGATCGGGGATTACCTCAACACGACGCGAGAGCTACATTGACGTCGGGTAGCGACGTCATGGGTTGGACTCTGGTAATGAGCGAGGTACGGGGCTACGGCGAAGATGGTGACAACTAGAGGCAACGGTAGCACGACGCGCGAACGACAGCGAGCAAGGGAGTTGCGGCATGCTGCTATTGTGCACGGATCCGGGGGTCAACAGGTGGGCGCGGACTGCTGCTGTTACTGGCCAGTGGCGGGACAGGGCTGTCGTGTGGTGCACGACAGCAAGGAGGGGAAAACGGCAGTTTTGGGAGAGAGAAAGGCCGGTTGTTTTTAGGGCTTACCATGGAGGAGATGGGAGGAAATCTGGCCTGCTGTCAATGGGGGAGAGGGGAGTCAGGCCGGCCATGGGAGGGGGCTGCGGGACATACTGTGGGTTTAAGGGGTGATAGGGATGTGTTCTATGCGGTTGTTGGTGGAGGAGTGGGTTGGTCGGACGGCAGGGTGCTTCGTCGGAGGCGATGGCCGGCGTGGGTGCAGGCTGACGGCAAGGGCAAGTCCGAGGAGAAGGGCAGGTGATAGGGGTGCGTGAGTTGTGTTTGGCGGCTGCTAGGGGAAGAAAACCCTAAGTGCTTGCGTAAGTGTTAAAACAATGAGGGTTGGTTGCTAAATGGGTTAGAAAAGGGGTAGATTTAGGTAGATTGGAGAGAGTGTATGTGAGAGGGGGAGGGTGCACTTTGGGTGCAAATAGCTAGAGAATATATTCATGTGATACGTATGAAACCTATAGATTTGATTAAGATTTGATTAAGGTTTTGAAATTCGAATTAATTAGGGCTAATTATAGGTTGAATGTGATTAGGGTGATAGGTCGGTCAAACGGTGTCATATAATTATAAGAACAATATCGGGACGAACGTGTCGACGAGAGGGTCGAGACTGCGATGATCGGTCATGGCTAGGTTCACGGAAAAAAGAACTAAAAATAAAGAGGTCAAACGTCGAAGTCTAAAGTTACGACACCCCTTCAATCAAAGCTGTTTGTGGAAGAATGAGCCGTGAAATGACGTTCAAGAAAAATTCCAAAAATAAGTACTCTCTCAGAGGGTCACAACGACATATAACTTCATGCGTTCGGGATACAAGAAGAGGTCCCAATAAATACGCGTACAAAAGAAAGTACGCGCACGAAAAGACACGATCGAAAAGCGACTGTGACACAAGTCATGCACAAGTCACTATCTTTTATGGGAATTAGATTGTGTTAAACAAAGTTGCATGCAAGTTGTTCTCTTTTATGTGAAGCTATGTCCAAGTTAATGGCTTTATGCAATTTGGTTCATTTAATGGCATTTTTCCCTCATGTGTACATTTGGCCTAGGGCATGATTAAGCCTTTGTGATGATATAGTGATGTGGAGTGTCTCTTTATTAAGTAGGCATGTTCAATGTTGAATTTTGTATTCATCTTGTTATGGAAATGTGCTCGAGTGTGGAATTGGCATTTTAAGCCTTGGGAAAAGCATGTACAAAACCATCCCCATCATTTCGACCATGGGCCTTCATGGACCTTTGTGATGTTTAAATGAAAGGAAAGAAAGAGATGGGGAAATGAAATGATGTGAGAAAGTCCTTCCTTTTATTATTTATTCTTTCATTCTTTGAATAAAGTCCTCATTTTTAGTAGAGTCATAATCCTTACTAAAGTTCTTGTTTTTAACTATAACTTTCTAAAATAAAGAGGGTTCTATTTCAAAAGTGTTAGAGTTTTACCTTTCATGGTAAAGTTCACATTTTAATGAAAACTTACCATTTGTTAGAGTCATCTTAAAGTTCCATCTTTAAGTTTACTAGCTTTGCATCCCCTTAATGCTTTTCCATTAATCTCATTAAAGCTAATACTTTTCTTAAAGACCCTCCATCAAATCCCCAAAAGCTAGCATCCTTCTTAAGGATTCTAATTAGATTCTCAAGGTTTGCATCTTCCTAATATTAATCTTGCATTTGTTTCAAGGTTTCATTGAAGATGTCTTTTTCTATAAATTAATACAATGACCTTTTAAAGGCTTGCACTTCCCTTAAGCTATTAAGTAAATTTTTAAATAAGTTTTCTTAAGATTCTTTAAAGAGTTCTATCAAAGCTTGTATTTTTATTAAGCCCTTTAAGAAGACTTTTAAAGGCTTGCATTTTGGTATGGCCATCTTGTACAAATTTGTGACCTTGGTAAAGTTGATAGGTGGTCATGTTGAAGTTGCCATTCTTGATGAGAAAGCATGCTAAGATTGTTATTCGGCCTTGTCCCATACCCGTTTTGTTAGTTCTTGGGTTCAAGACTAACGTTGTTTTGATGATGATCAATACATTATGTTAGTGTGCTAATCAATCTTATGTTTTAGTCTCAGTTTATCTTAATGATTATTTGTTAAAGAGATAAAGTATAATGCTTGGAGGATGTTGCAATGGATGAAGTCAAGAAGATGGTGTGCTCAAGCTTGGATGAAGTCAAGAAGATCATCTAATGAAGCCAAAGCTTGGAGCATGATGATGGATGTACATCTAGAGGAGCAATGCCAAAGCTTGGAGCTTGATGAAGGGAAGCTCATCAAGGAGTGCCAAAGCTTGGAGATGATTGGGAGCATCAAGGTATCATGAGCTTGAAGACTTAGACTCTAGGAGATGCAATTTGTAATCCATGTAATTTCAATTACTTGCATTTCTCTTTTTGAGTCTAGGATTATTGTAATGCCTTGATAGATGGTCATATTCTCATGCATATGCATTTAACCATCTTAGTGAGCCTTAGGATTACCATAGATATCATCCCATTAGGTTCACATTGCCTTAAACTCTTACTGGAGTTTTTGGCTCTCCCACAGTCGACTGATGAAGGCACGACAGTCGACTGGATGACATCCAGGCACCTGCCCGGCCTTCTACAGCCGATTGGTATGCACAGCTCAAGTCAACATTTTTATTGACTCTTCTTGAGCTTTTCACCTCAGTCGACTGATGTTCAATTTACAGTCACATGTGTTTCTACATTCGCCTGGGAATTGATCTACAGTCTGTGCGCAACTTGCATTTTCTGGGCTTCATCCCAATTTGCAAGACAGTCGACTGATGAAGTATTTACAGTCGCCTGTATATTTACAGTCGCCTGTAAAATGGTCATCAGTCGTCTGAAAGGCGTAAGTGCAAAAGATGCATCTCTCTGTTTTATTTCCATCCCATGCTGCAATCACCTGCTGAAGGATATACAATCGACTGTCCATTATATAGTCGCCTGTGTAGTCTTCTACAGTCACCTGTCCTGGCTCAGATTATAGCCGTTGGGATTTTTTTAGCCGTTGGTCAGTCGACTGATGATCAAAATCTAGCCATTGCAGATTTCTATGACAGTCGACTGTCGCTGACGTTTCTGCCCAAAATCTAGCCATTGCAGATTTCTTCCCTTTGGGTTTTTGGCTGGTTTTATGGGGTCTTCTTGACTTCATATATATAGGAGATGGCTTAGTTCATTTAGAACTCGTGGTTGATATTGAATATCTTTGAGAATCAATAGCCACTCCTAATCTCTCCCATTTCTCTCTCATGAGCACATTCCTTTTCATGCATTGAAGCTAGCTCATAGGGAAATTCTCCAAGGGATCTAATTCTCATTCCTTTCTTGGAGATCATCTTTCTTTTCTTCATTTCATACACTCAAGTGAGAAGTGTTAGGATTCATTCCTAGAAGAGAGAAAGATCATCAAGTGTAATCAAAGCATCATCTCAAGCACTTGAGTTTCACTTTCATGCCTTCTTCTTTACATCGATAAGATCATACCAAGGCATAGGTAAGTGTTGTTTCGTTTCGTTTTTTGTTCGAAACCCTAATTCTCTTTGTGGGAATTAGATACTCTTTTTGTAGGAGTTACTGTCTGCGTGGGAGCTTGGTGTCCTAGTGTAGGGCTAACCCTAATTCTTTGTGTGGGAGTTACTAATTCTCTGTGTGGGAGTTTGACCCTTGTGTAGGGTTGGTTTGGTTCTTGTGTAGGACAAAATACTCTGTGTGAGGTATCTCTTTGTGGGATTGTATTCACTTCTCTTTGTGGGAATTATAGTGAATATTGATGTGGCTGGACGTACCCAAGTTTTAGGGAACCAGGGTAAAATCATTGTGTTTGCGATTGTTGTTGTTGAGCACTCTGTTTGATTTCTGCTGCTTATTGTGCTTTAATTTTAGTAACTTTTAATTCAGCACTTTGCTTGCCATTACACTTTTCACCCCCCCTCCTAGTGTGTGTGTAGCCCCGCATGGTCCTTTACAAGTTTACCTTTGAATTTCATTTTGGTATGTTGCATTGCTAAAGGTGCCTCTTTATTAAGAAATTATGCACGAAGTTGAAATCTTTAATTACCTTGTTGTGCGATTTACTTAATTTGATGAAATTGTCCCTTTGTAAGTGGGAAAAATGTGTGGAATGCCCGTTTGACATTTCGGCCATGAGCCTTTTTATAGACTTGTGTTATTGTGAAAAGAATGAAAGAAAGGAAAGGAAATGGGTGAAAAGATGAACACATAGCTATATGATGTTCTTATTGGAAATGCAAGGCTTTGATGTGGGTTGGAATGGTCCTTGGTAGTTGTTTTATTTTCACCTCTCATGCACATGTTTTCCTATGTATAGTTAGTTTACTATCACCTCTAATTGTTTGCATGCGACTGCTTCCATTTTTATGATGTATCAATGAAATCGTGCAAAACAATTGTAATATAATATCTTACATGACTCAATCCCCTCAAAGGGGGTGAGCTGATAAATGGGGATTGGGGGAAATCTGGGTACTGGTAGGGTATGAGGACTGGACTAATTGTGACAGTGTTATGTACCTTACTCAGTTTCGGGCACTTTGTGGTGATTACCATACCTTGTTCAGTTTCGGATACGATGTTTGTGATGTTGTGGAGTTTTCCTCACTCGCACTCCGATGTAGGGGAATGGGTGGAGTGAGAGGCCCCATTAAGAAAACAGTGCTCGTGTACCACTAGCGGGTGCTTCTTACCACCCCTCCTTGGGATGGAGTCCAATCTCTCATATTCAATGACATACCCAGTTTTCCAAATGACATTTAAATAAATAAGTTATTTGCCTCTGTGTTGCACTTGTTGTACTGGTCTTACTTGTGGTAGTTACTCTCCCATTAGCTTGTGGTAGTTACTCTCCATTGCTTGTACATAGCTCCCCTTGCTTGTATATATAGCATTTACACGTCTCATTGCCTACTTTTCATGCTCTGGTTACTTTCTGGCTATTGGTGCATTGGTTGTCATTTACTGTTGTAGCTCTTTTCCCTTGTGGGTTTTGTGGTTCCATTATGTTTCATTGCATCATCGTATGACATGCATGTAGTTGCATTTAGGAAGTGGCAGTTGATTTGGAGTTGGATATCCTACTAGGTCACGCATTGACATGCCCTACCCATTGTTTTTCAGGTGTTGGTGTTTGAAGCAGGTGGCAGATGGAACTATGGAAGTGGGAGATGGAGGTGTTGTTATAGTTGTAGTTGGGATGGTGAGGGGAGAGGAGAGTGAACAGTACTCTTGGGGTCTCTTTTTGGGCTTGAGATGGTTGTATAGCAGATGTGATGTATATAAAGATTGGTGATGTATATTGGATATGAGGATAGGTATAGAAGTCTGAGCTCTGGGTTGTTTCTGTTTTGCCATGTTGCCTTTGTCTATGTGTTGATTTTGTTTGATTACTTTGTTGGAAACATTACAGGTACTATCTGAGCAGTGCACAGTGGACCTGCTGACCCAATTGTATCTCTTTTCTTTTCCTCATTTATAACACTCGCTACGCTGGGAGAACCTGGTGTTGGATCTCCTAGCACACCAAATACACTAGAGGAGGGTGAATAGTGTAAATCACGACGATATTACAAAATTAAAAGTTAATAAAAAATTGCAATAAGAGTGCGGAAATAAAAGAACACAATCCAAAATATTCCAAACGGAAACACAGAGATTTTTATCCTAGTTCGGATCCTTGTGATCCTACATCCAGTCCTCTACCCCGTAGAGATTTGAATCCACTAAAACACTTGCTCCCCACAAGTAATCAACATACAAAGATGCCAACACTCTCCATGTTGCAAACTTGTACAATCTCTTCAACAAGAGATTCACCAAATAAAAATAAAGAAAGAGTATGAAACAATATCACCTATAGCCTTGATAATATCGGAGTTATAGCGCAAGGTTGGTGATGGAATCTCCAAGATTCAAGATGTGAATTTTGGTAGAACCCTCTTGGAAATTGGACTTCCTAAAGGGGCAGGATTTCTGCAGAGGTTCCCCTATGGAAATCTGAAAATCACACACTTTCTAGAGAGAGAAAGAAAACTTAAGAAAAGAGAAAGTATGTGAATTTTCGTGTAATTTAGGCAGAGGTCTGGGTCTATTTATAGTCAAAAAAGTTAGTTTTCGAACGTTGGACAACTGCCTAAATTTTCAAAAAATTCTGAGCCGTTTTTCCAAAAATTAGTCGACTATGTAGTTTTGTTAGTCGACTAACTAGTCTGCTAAACCAAAAATGGCTGTTGAAGTGTCCTTTGAAGGAGAACGGCTATAAACTGCCAAAAACTGCCAAAAAGGCTAGGAACTGACAATATGAATGTTGGAAAGTAGTTTATAACTGCCATTAAATAATTAAAAAAATATTTAATAAAAATCAGTTATAATAACTAACGATATAACTGTCTGGTAGACCAGGGAAACTTATTAGTCGACTAAGAACAAAATTTTGAGAAATTTTTCAGAAAATGATCCTTATGCTTAGAAAATAGATTTTGACCAAAAATTATTTTAGTTGACCAGGGGAAAGTGCTGGTCTGCTAATTTTTTGAATTTTGGATTTTGAGGCTGAGTCCTAAAGAACTAAGATAGAGTATTATCAAGGCTTTAACAACCTAAAGTACAATTACATCATCTTTCGCAAGATATAAGAGCTCAATGCTTGAGCTTCATCTTGCATTGTAACTTTGACGATTATCATATGTGAAGAAGTTAAGCTTGATAAACTGCATCCAAAGAGTTGGTGTACACATATATATACAAAATGATTGTATCATCAAAAAATTTATGGGAAGAAAACTTTATGTTTCCAACATTATCCCCCTTTTTGATGATTACAATATATCTTAAGATAATATGAAATATATGTGGTATAAGAGAAAAAATATTTTTAATTATAAAGCTCCCACTGAATATATGCTTGATAAAATAAATAATCAATTTGTCAATGCATATATCATAAAAATGAATGTGTATAAAGAGAGCTTTAGACTATTTGAAAATGATTTAAAATAATTGTCTTGTAGTAACAAAAAATGTAATACGAATGTATGAATATGAGTGCATATTTAATAACGTGCGTTCATACATTTCATTTCATATTTTTCTCCCCCTTTGAAATTATCAAAAATGGTATGAATTTCAGTAAATTAGTGAATTAGTCGACTAATGAAATGTTCTGGTCGACTAATCAGAGCAGAATTCTGAAAACAGGGAATATGAACTAATCCATACTGAATTTCATTAATATAACAGAAGTAGGCCATAGATAAGTTCGTTCATAGGATACCAAGTACGGATAAGACAACAAACAACAACCAAAGCAACTTAAGTCAAACTAACATCGTACATACTGACGTGATGACAGAACAACCAAACAACAAAACAACTTAATGCAACTAAACATCAAAACAGACTACTGAAACTACGATTAGTCGACTAATTGATAGTCCTAGTCAACTAATAAGCGAAATTTTCCTGACATCGCTCAAAACGGTGTAGGAGGCTGATCGATCCAAAATGTAACTCCGAGAACAACCAAGTATGGTGAAATTTACACGGAGATGAGTCCCCGGCAACGGCGCCAAAAACTTGATCGGTTCCGAGCGTACACCCGAAAAACGACTTGTAGTTTTACCGCAAGCGCACGGTGTAGCGACGAGCGGGTATCGAACTCAGGGAGGAACAAATGACCGTGTCTCTTTCCAATCACCTAGCTATCAAGAAAATCGAGAATAGTTTGGGGTATAACAACCACAATCATTCAAATATCAAGAGAAATATCGATTTAATAAAACGTCTAGGGATGGGAATCCCCACTACGGACCTTCTCTCATCATTGTGATTCATGAGTTGCATTATTGCTAAACTTGAATATAGGTGAACTAGTCGCAACTAAATGTAGAACCAAGCTCACGCTCTCGCGCTATTGCCGGTCTATAGCAAACCTAGGACAGGGCCCACTCTCATGCAAACCCTAGCCTAAGCCGCTAGCGTGAAGAACGACATCATTGTTCAATCGTATCTCGAGTCCACTCTCGTGCAAACTCGAACTACGACCTAGGTTGTGATAGTTCTTATCCGTCCAATCTCTTGCAAACAGATATGGGTATAGAATCACAATTAAAAATCCTAGCTTTTGTCCAATCTCTTGCAAACCAAGTCTAGAGAAATCCAATTGTCAATCTAAATCGAATATCTAGGCCTTCCTATCAATTGGGATCCAATCTCTTGCAAATCCCAATCGATATGAATTCCTAGCTGGCCGTAATTAATCAATCACAACCTAACCCTAATCAATTCTAGCAACAATTCCACAAATTCATCACAATTTAGAAATAGGGTCCATAGGGTTCATCCCTACGCCCTAAGATGACGGCACTACTCGCTAGACATCATGCAAATCTCAGAAAAATCAACAATAATATCGGCACAATTCATTGCAAAAGAGAAATAATGCATAAAAATAGAGTTTTCAATAGGAATAGACAAACCAATGTAGATGCCAATGATTTCCAGTTGAGAATTCACCAAAGAGTAGCCCTCAAATCCCTAAAAGAAAGTCTAAAAATTAATTGTTCAAAAGCCCCCCCCCCCCAAACTAGGGCAAAAACTGGGTTTAAATACCCTCTAAAATCGCCCAAATAATCGTGCCAAAAATGCCCATGCGCAGCCCAGAAATCACAACCCTAGCAGCAGGTGAAGCGGTTCACTCGGCCGAGTGACCATGTAACTCGGCCGAGTGACAAACTCTGTAAAAATACAGTAACTTCGGATGTTTCAGGGTCTGTCTTCGGGGGATGGCTCGGTCGAGTAGACTTATCCATTTGGCCGAGTGGCTTTATCGTTCGGTCGAGTGGACTTCGACAGGATCTCTGAAAATTACAGTAACTTCGGCCTTTCTCTGGACAATTTCCCTGTACCACTCGGGCGAGTGAGATTTCTCATTCGGTAGAGTAGGCTTTCTTCGTTCGGCCAAGTATATGCTGAAATTAACTCTGTGTGCGTATCCGTTCTGGTCGGCCGAGTGGGACTTCTTGTTCGGCCGAGTGGGACTTCTGCTCGGCTGAGTGATGTGCTGAAATGGCTGTTTCTTCTTCTTTTTGCCTCCTCGTCGCTCCTATTGATTTCCTTCTTCTTCCGCTCATCCTCCATTGCTGATAAGCCCTCAAATGAGCCATGGGTAACACTCCTAAGCGCTCGCAAATCCCTTGATCTCAAATTCGCCCCAAATCGCTCCATATTTCCTGAAATACGACAAAAACAAGAAATAGTGGAAAGTATCGCAATATTGTCGAATAATCATGAAAAACGCGATATGGGTGATCAAAACGGTATGCAATCATGCAGAAAAAAGGTGTAAAATATGGAGCGATCAAAATCCCCCAAGCTTACCTCTTACTCGTCATCGAGGAAGATAAGTAAAAGGCGAACCTGACGAGAAAAATAATAAAAAGAAAAGACGGAAGAGACAGAAAATAAAGAAAGAAAGCAAAGAGAGAGGTGCTAGATCATTTTCTCAGGACGTGGGCTTTGCTTACTCATATAGAATACAGCGAATATAAAACTCATACCAAAGATTTTTATCTCGATATCATGATATATGGATGCATTCAAAATAGAAAACCCGAGAATAGCAAAATAATATGGAATATGGAATCGTTCTAGGATTAACATCGTCTGAAGCATCTAAAGCGGTATACATACTCATAGACCACACACTTATCAATTGAATGCTTTCTATAAGGAGTATAAGAGACATCACACATCATGGATCAATAAGAATAGAAAGGTATGGTTTTCATGAAATGCATGCTAAGTTTCAATTCCTGGATTTCGTAAAACTTTTAGTAATCTCACCGAGTATAGAAAATTACCTAGCCTAGGTTGTCATGCACAGTCAAGTAGTCACTCTCTCACACATCATTGGATCCTCTCTCCCAAGCTTATCTATAAGCGTGGTGGCATAAATAAATCTATGAGTACATTCCCCATTTTTGGAGCTCCAATAAAAATTAAAACAAAAGAGGGAAGAAAGAGAGAAAGAGTGTGATATGGGATCATGTATAAGCTTCTTTTCTCTTTTCTTTTCTTTTTCCACTCTTTTTTTTCATTTTGCAAATATAGCACATATACATCTGAGATCCCAAATCAAAAGACATAAAGATATTCATATTTTTTTTTCTTTTTGATTTTGAGGAATTGGAGCATGGAATTTAATAGCGGGGGAAATGCCAATGATAGAATCGCTAAAGGGAGATTCACCAATGAATATAAGTGTAGAAATAATGCTCAAGATATGTGGAGAAAGAAATAAATGTAACACTCGGTTCACTCTATAGGACGTGCATGACAACTTTCAGCAAAGTAATGTAGTCAACTCAGTTTAATCTCAGAAAGTAAACTAGTCCATTTATGTCAACCTAACATACATTCATTCAACCTGAAAGTAAGACGTACAATTTTCATGCAATAAGAAGTGATTTAAGAAAGGAAAGCAGTATCCAGATATAAGCAATCAATGCGTGAAGCTTGGTGTGTTTTCTACGAAGAGTATACATATAAAGCATCAGATTCAGCTAATAAAAGAATTTCATCCATATTCATACATGAAAGTGCGGGTTACTATCTCAAATGCATAGCAAGACACAACATATGATATCTGAAATAAAAAACTATGACATGACAAAGTAATATGCATATAGAGATAAGCTAGCACCACGTCATCATCATCACAGAAAATTCATCTCTAGCAAAAAGATGAAAGAAATAAGGATAAAAAGAAAATGAGAACTACTACTGTACAATGCAGCACACTCAAGAAATAGAAAAAACGTGATGCATGATAAAAACGAAAAAAGTGAGTGAAAAGGGGTGTAAAAACAAAGAAAAGGTGGAAAAATAAAAATAAAAGGTGACAAAAAACAAAAAGTGTGAGAACTCACTCCCCCAAGCTAAAGTGCACAGTGTCCTCAATGTGCAAAGTGTGGCACACCGAGAGACAAAAAGTGTGTGGGGTGGGTGAGGAGGCATGCATGATGGGAAAAAAAGTAAAATGATATGAGAATGCGGGTGATGCATGCAGAGATCAAAATAATGCAGATATGAGTGTCCCCAAAAAGTACTCCCTCTCTCCCAAAAAGATATATACGGATAGGACCAAAATGTGAACAAAACAGTGTGTGGAGGAGGGGTACAAAATAAGCAGGCTCACAAAAACTATCTAGCGTATCGACAACAAAAATGTGGAAGGCATCCAGTGTGTGCCTAAGGGGGTGGGGGTGCACCAGCACCGTCCTGTGGCGGAGGTGGTGGCGGGGGTGGTGGCTGCTGGGTGGGTGTAGGTGGTAGGGGCAGATGCGCAAGAATCTGATTCAGACAAGCCTGAATACTAGGAAGTATGGCGACGCGGGTCTGGACTGCACTGACGGTGGCGGAGAGAGCCCTAAAGTCTCCTCTGAGTCCACTGACTGCCCCCTCAAGAGCACGAATGCTCTGAACTAGAGTGTCGGGGGGCGGTGGAGCAGAGGGTCGAACAGGGGAAGTACGGGGCTGTCTCACACGGCCTCCGTAAAGTATAGGTGCAGCTATGGGGTGGTGCTCGGGTGATGTGCTCGCTAAGTGTCGCTCAGCCTCTGTGTGAGGCTGAGACGCAGGTAAGGAAGACGAGGAAGGAGCAGCAGCAGAAGTGGAAGTGGTCGCTAAAGACGAGGCATGTAGAGAGGTCAGTGACACAGAAGTGGGGACAGACGTCATGACGCTCTCAGAGAAAATAGCAGCAGTGGGGACAGATGGGCCAACGGCCGGGGTGGCCGTGAACAAAAGTGAGGACAGGGCCGCCATTGCGACGGTAAAGGAGATCTCGTCGCTCTCTAAAATGGTAGTGGGACGCTCAGGGCTAGCAGCGGAAATGGGATCGACAGAAATGGGCACAGAGGTGGTGGCAGTGGTGGACGAGGACTCAGCAAAAGTGCTCCCGACACTGACAGAAGTGTGGACAGAAGTGTCGGGAGGTGCAGACGAGTCATGTGCAGGCTGAGGGATTACGGGGTCCTGGGGTGGAATGAGGGGCTCCTGCTGAGCACCCTCGGGCTCTAGTACGTAAGGGGCGGGGATGAGGAGATCCATCGCTGGAATCCAATCTCCGCCCGCGGGTCCTATATGAGTCCGAGCATGGCTCGAAAGAATCATGTAATCGGCAGCGAAAGGACCGTGGAGCCACACCCAGTGCTGACGACCATGAGGATGCATCATCCTCATCCGGGTCATAACATCTATCGATAGTGAAGTGGGGCCCGGTGGTCGAGGCAAGTCAGCAGGCAGGTCAACTCCACATAACAGAGCCAAGAGGGTAATCAGACTGCCGCAACAAATGGGCGTACGAGCGCCGGCAGGAATGATGATGTGGTCGATGTACCAACTGGCGATATCAATCTCTACAGCGGGGACCAAAAAGTTGACTCCATCAAAAACCCTGTGATGTGTCATCGCATATAGCATGTAGAGCTCAGGTGTCGACAACGTCCCGGGCTCATACCTCGCAAGAAAAGTAGTCGCCATAAGGCGCTGTGCAATGCGGAGGCATGGGTGGAGGACGACAGAGGCCTTGGCCCTACTAGGGTCAAAGGCAAGAGGTGATCCTGTAATCCGGGTCCAGAAAGCATGGGTGTCGAACGACGGAGGTGGGATGTGCGTGGAAGCGTAAGTACGGTCTGGGTCAGGGACAGCGGGCCACTGGAAGAAAGCTCGGAGCATGTCAAGAGTGACCTGGCACTCCTGATCCATCAGGCGAAATGAGCATCCTCCAGGGGTCCGCTCAATAGAGCTAAGGACCTCTAGTGTCGGGCGGATATAAGTGTCCGCCGACACCGACAAGAAATCACGCCACCCCACGTTGTCGTACAACGTGAGTAGCCCCTCAAGAACCCTTAGGCGCTCAAAGTCGGCGAGATGTGCGAACCTAGTGGGTACGATCGAGCGATGGGAGATACGCTCGAATCTGGCGTGCTGGGCGTCATCCCGAAACGTAATCCCCATCGCATCGAACGCGGGGGCATGCTGTGCAGGTGGTGGAATGGGATCGGGAGGAAGCGGCTGTGTAGGTGGTGGTGGGCTAGGTGGAGGGGAGTCTGCCCTAGTGGAAGAGGAGCCAGGATCACTTGACTTCTTCCGCTTCGAAGCAAGCTCCCGCATGAGTGGCCTAAGGCGAGGCGACATATGTGCCGCGAGAAGTGCCCACTACCCAAGTAAAAATGCGAAGTGCTAGATGATGAAACGAGTATACCTGAGCACGACGCGAGAGCAAAACCTGATGTGTGCGAAGAACGCCTCCTCTGCGGGGCTCCGAATGCGTCCAAAAAGCTCCCCCAAGCTCGCCCAAGCTAACCTGAAACGCAAACAATAAAATCAGCGAATGATAATCAATATACATGGGGGAGATAGGGGATAACAGATATATATATATGAATTAATTTGAATTTGGGGCGCAATGGGCGTACAAATTGGGAGAATGGAGAAGAAAATCAAATTTGGGGCGAAATGAGGGCGACCGGCGGCGAGGGAGGCAGCGCCGACGAGGAGCGGCGGCGGGGCAGCGTCGGCGACCGGTGGGGGTCGTCGGTCGGTAGCGCAGTGGCGGCTCAGGCGTCGGAAGCGGTGGATCGGACGAAGGAGTCGGAGCGACAGCGGGCGAGTGCGAAAAGGATTTGAGGATTTTGCGTTTCGAAATTCGCGCTGCGCCCGTTGGGATATATAAAGATGTAGCGACTCGGCCGAGTGACGAGTTCACTCGGCCGAGTGGGACCTTGAAAAATTATTTCGAATTAACTCCCACAAGTTACGACTCGGCCGAGTGGCTTTTCCCATTCGGCCGAATGGACAAGTTCCACTCGGCTGAGTGGCACAGCTAGGGATGGCAATTCTACCCGCGGGTATGGATATCCGTGGATACCCGCCCGTTTGGGTACGGGTATGGGTAGACTTTTGTACCCATGGGTACGGGTATGGGTACCCATGTTTTACCCACGGGTAAAATTGGACGGGTATGGATATTATATATACATACCCACGTGTACCCATACCCGGTCATTTTAATATTAATATATTATTCTTATAAAGTAAATTTCATATAAACCCCAATTAAATATTTTTCAAAAATAATAACCAAATTAATATATGTAAATACAACAAATAAAAATATAAAACTATGCATAACAATTAACAAACATAGAGTTAACTTTACACCACAGCCACAGGTTTCAAATTTGAGGTCTCACATGTATAAATACCGATTCAATAGTCAAGGCCAAGGGTTTCCAATTTCCTCCAGCAGGCGGGGTTGCAGCATCTCTAAATATTATTATTTATGTGTTTCATTCAATATTTTCTACATATTGTGCTATTCTGTCAGCCAAGTTGCAATTGTGTTGGCTGTTGCATTATAAGGCTTAGTGACAGAATACTTTCTTGTATATATGCCTTAAAACCAGCACTAAACTCTACATGTCTTTGTCAATCTTTTAAACCAGTGAAGATGAGGAAACTGCTAATTTGAACTTGATTGTTATATAGTCTCTTGCATACATACTACTTTGATGTTTGAAATATATATAATTTTCAATAATTTTTTACATGTCACTCAAAAAGCTTGTAGTATGGATACAGATATGGATGTTTGTCGATCTTTTTACATGTAATAGTTATGGATACCCATACCCATTGGGTATATGGATATCCATACGATGGGTATAGATATCCATACCCATACCCAGTGGGTACACGGGTACCCACGGGTATCCGTATACCCGATGGGTATGGGTATGGGTACAAAAATTTACCCATCACGGATATGGGTACGGGTATGGACACGGGTAAATTGAGTGGGTGCGGGTATGGATAGTGCATATCCATACCCGCCCACCCGTTTTGCCATCCCTAGGCACAGCCATTCAGTAATTTTTAGAGCGTGCAGGGTATCTGATTCACTCGGCCGAGTGACAAGTCACTCGTCCGAGTGGCAAATTATACTGTAAATCGAAAAAATAACAGAGAGTTGGTCAGAACGATCTTCCCTGATCTGTACTCCACTCGGCCGAATGGAGTCTTTGCTCGGCCGAGTGACATATGTTACTCGGCCGAGTGGCATCCTGTTTTCTGCAACGGCTCTCTGTTTTCGCTCCATTCTCTGTTTTTCTTCCTGCATTCAGTCCATGCCTTCTCCTGAGGCCTGAGCGCGTTTCCGAAGCGCTCTCCATTTCCTTGGTCGTACTCCATATGAATGATCTCTCGTTCTCCATCTCATACCATCAAAAATAAAGCCCGTTGTCACGATTTTTATGGACACTAGACTCTAAACACTAAGAAAAATCTAGAATAAAAATGAAAATCAACTAAATATGATATGAAACCGTCGGGTTACCTCCCGACAAGCGCTGGTTTAAGGTCATGAGCTCGACCCCTTATGATTTTCGTTTAGCGTGTGATGTTGGGCGCATGCGATATACGCCTGTCAAATTTGCCGGGAAGGCCACTTGGATTTGGTTGTTGGTGCTCGTCGGCCCTCCTTGGCGTCCCCTCATCATGGGTAGAGTTGGGGGATAAGTCCCCCAAGCTTGAGCTAGAACCAATCTTTTTCCTCACCGGTGACACCGATCTTCTATTCGGTGGAGCTTTCTTCGAATTGTTGCCCGTTGAGAGCTTGCAAAGCTCCCTTATCCTTGCGACATCAGTATCGTCTGCATCATCGACCGTAGAGCTATCTGGAGGGTCCTCCAACTTTTCTTTAATGCTAGAAGTTTGGCCTTCTTCAAGGCCATCATCATGGAAAGCACCGATGGAGTGCGGAATGGCTTCGTTGATTACCTCATCAAGGAGGTCCACATAGTCCAACTCCTCTTGGTAGGGCATATGCTTCATGGCTTTGGGTATGTGGAACTCAACCTCGATGTTCCCGACATTCAAGGATAATGTACCTTCTCTCACGTCGACTATAACGCCGGCGGTGGCTAAGAACGGGCATCCAAGTATAAGTGAAGTGTCTCCCTCCTCCTTAATGTCCATAACGACAAAGTCGCAAGGCAAACATATCCCTCCCGGAACTTGAAGCGGGATGTCCTCTGCAATCCTCACCGGCCTAGTAACCAGACCATCCGCTAGTTGTATTCTCATGTCGGTTGGCTTCAAGTCGGTCCCCGTATTCAATTTCTGGAACATGCTAAGGGGCATTAGGCTCACACTTGCTCCCAAGTCAACTAAGGCCTTTTGCAATGGGACTCCTCCAAGTGCGCATGGTATGCGAAAGCTTCCGGGATCCTTGAACTTTGCGGGCTCCTTTTCCCTCCGGGTGAACCAAGTTCCTTGTTCGGCAATCATTATTTTCTCCTTCCTCCTCTTTCCCGATATTAAGTCCTTCAAGAACTTTGCATACGATGGGATCTCCACTATAGCATCCAAGAAAGGAATGTTGAGGCTTACTCCCCTCAAATATTCAAGGAACTTGGCGAGCCTCTTCTCAATTTTGGCTCTCGCCAACCGTTGTGGAAAGGGCACCAGCGGCATGTATGTGCGCTCCTCATTAGGCTTCTTCATTTCAGAATTTCCTACTTCTTGCAGCTCTTTTGTGCTCTCCTCTTCAATAGCCGGCTCCTTGTCGTTCAAAATCTCTTCCACGGGCTTCTTGGTTTGGACCATGGCGGGAGTAGTGTCCTTCCCGCCCCTAGTTGTGACCGCTACTACCGCATTTATGTGGTCGGTATTGCTCCGTGGATTGGGCTCCGGTTGAGCCGGTAATTGTTGAGTATTTTTGTTTAGCAACGCAAGTTGCTCTCCAAGTTGCGCAACGACGGTATTTAGCGAATCTTGTTGCGCCGTCAACCTAGCATTGATTTTTCTTTGCTCCACCATGAATTCACCACCCTAGCTTCATGATCCAATCGTGGTTGAGCTTGTGGTGGGTTCGGAGCTCTCCAACCTTGGTTATAACCAGGCGGCCTATACGGTCCCGCTTGTTGCCTAGGCGGGTAATTTTGTTGCGGTGGCCCCCTTGGTTGGTATTGGGGTTGTGGAGGTGGAGGCCTAGCTTGAGTTTGTTGCGGCGGCGGCGGGTTTAGTTCCTCTTCATTATTTGCATACGAAAATCCCGGATGGTTCCTTACGGCCGGGTTGGCCCAATAACCGAAGTTCCCCGCAACATATTGCACTTGTTCCAAGGCTCCCTCTCCATGCTCTCCTCCTACGAACATGACTTGAGATTGGTCTTGCCAATCAATCATATTGCTTCCCGTCGTAGGTGTGGAGGGAGCTCCATGTGGCTCAGTGATGTACTTCTCCAATCTCTCCACCACCTTGTGGAGAGAGTCGAACTTATTGGAAAGCTCTGCTACGGCCTTGGCCTCATATATGCTCGTTGGCTTCAAGGAGGTAGAAGATTGCCCTCGCTTGTCGCCCCATTGTTGATTATTAGAGGCCATCTCCTCTAATAGGGCCGTAGCTTCATCCGGTGTTTTGGAAAGAATGGCTCAGTTGGCGGTTGCATCTATGATTTGCTTAGTGCCCGGTTGGAGTCCATTATAAAAACTGTGAACTAGCTCCCATGCTTCTATGCTGTGATGGGGCACTGATGCTGCAGATCCTTAAAGCGCTCCCATGCCTCGTATAGGGTCTCCTGCGGTCCTTGCTTGAAGGACATGATTGCACTTCTAATTTTCACCGTCTTAGATGGCGGGTAGAATTTATCAACAAAAGCACTAGCCAACTCATCCCAAGTAGTGAATATACCTTCCGCCTGCGTCATCAGCCAATATAGAGCTTTGTCTCTGAGGGTGAAGGGGAAGAGTCTCAAACGGATCGCATCGGCGGAGACACCCGGCATTTGAAAGGTGTCGCACTTGGACAAGAATAGCTGGATGTGATAATGTGGATTCTCATGGGAGTTTCCATGGAATGGGTCTTGTTGCATTAAGACCACTAACCCCGTCTTGAGCTCAAAATTCTTATCCGCCGCCAACTCCGGCATAGTGATGGAAGAGGTAGTGGAGGAAGTCTTAGGCCGAAGCCTATCTCTGATGGATATAATCCTCGCCATATGTGCCTCTAGTTCCTCCGGTGTCTCCGGGCGGTTCATACAATTATCCTCTATATTGAGCCTTTTCTCGGCTCTGATCCTCCTCTCAGTACGCTCGATCTCCGGATCGAATATGATATCATCTGGATCCGCCGTCGATCTCGTGTACATGCAAAGAAAAATAGAGTTCGATGGAATTGTTAGCACGATAGAGGAGTAAAATAAAAAAATAAAACAAAAAAGAAATAGCTAAGTAGAGAAAATAAAACACTGTCGCCTCCCCGGTAAAGGCGCTAAAAACTTGATCGATCCAAAATGTTACTCCGAGAACAACCAAGTATGGTGCAATTTACACGGAGATGAGTCCCAGGCAACGGCGCCAAAAACTTGATCGGTTTCGAGCGTACACCCGAAAAACGACTTGTAGTTTTACCGCAAGCGCACGGTGTAGCGACGAGCGGGTATCGAACTCAGGGAGGAACAAATGACCGTGTCTCTTTCCAATCACCTAGCTATCAAGAAAATCGAGAATAGTTTGGGGTATAACAACCACAATCATTCAAATATCAAGAGAAATATCGATTTAATAAAACGTCTAGGGATGGGAATCCCCACTACGGACCTTCTCTCATCATTGTGATTCATGAGTTGCATTATTGCTAAACTTGAATATAGGTGAACTAGTCGCAACTAAATGTAGAACCAAGCTCACGCTCTCGCGCTATTGCCGGTCTATAGCAAACCTAGGACAGGGCCCACTCTCATGCAAACCCTAGCCTAAGCCGCTAGCGTGAAGAACGACATCATTGTTCAATCGTATCTCGAGTCCACTCTCGTGCAAACTCGAACTACGACCTAGGTTGTGATAGTTCTTATCCGTCCAATCTCTTGCAAACAGATATGGGTATAGAATCACAATTAAAAATCCTAGCTTTTGTCCAATCTCTTGCAAACCAAGTCTAGAGAAATCCAATTGTCAATCTAAATCGAATATCTAGGCCTTCCTATCAATTGGGATCCAATCTCTTGCAAATCCCAATCGATATGAATTCCTAGCTGGCCGTAATTAATCAATCACAACCTAACCCTAATCAATTCTAGCAACAATTCCACAAATTCATCACAATTTAGAAATAGGGTCCATAGGGTTCATCCCTACGCCCTAAGACGACGGCACTACTCGCTAGACATCATGCAAATCTTAGAAAAATCAATAATAATATCGGCACAATTCATTGCAAAAGAGAAATAATGCATAAAAATAGAGTTTTCAATAGGAATAGACAAACCAATGTAGATGCCAATGATTTCCAGCCGAGAATTCACCAAAGAGTATCCCTCAAATCCCTAAAAGAAAGTATAAAAATTAATTGTTCAAAAGCCCCCCCCCAAACTAGGGCAAAAACTGGGTTTAAATACCCTCTAAAATCGCCCAAAAAATCGTGCCAAAAATACCACTGCGAAGCCCGAAAATCGCAACCCTAGAAGCAGGCGGAGCGGTTCACTCGGCCGAGTGACCATGTCACTCGGCCGAGTGACAAACCCTGTAAAAATACAGTAACTTCGGATGTTTCAGGGTCTGTCTTCGGGGGATGGCTCGGCCGAGTAGACTTATCCATTCGGCCGAGTGGCTTTATCGTTCGGCCGAGTGGACTTCGACAGGATCTCTGAAAATTATAGTAACTTCGGCCTTTCTCTGGACAATTTACCTGTACCACTCGAGCGAGTGAGATTTCTCATTCGGCCGCGTAGGCTTTCTTTGTTCGGCCGAGTATACGCTGAAATTAACTCTGTGTGCGTATCCGTTCTGGTCGGACGAGTGGGACTTCTTGTTTGGCAGAGTGGGACTTCTGCTCGGCTGAGTGATGTGCTGAAATGGTCGTTTCTTCTTCTTTTTGCCTCCTCGGTGCTCCTATGATTTCCTTCTTTTTCCGCTCATCCTCCATTGCTGATAAGCCCTCAAATGAGCCGTGGGTAACACTCCTAAGCGCTCGCAAATCCCTTGATCTCAAATTTGCCCCAAATCGCTCCATATTTCCTGAAATACGACAAAAACAAGAAATAGTGGAAAGTATCGCAATATTGTCGAATAATCATGAAAAACGCAATATGGGCGATCAAAACGGCAAGCAATCATGCTGAAAAAAAGGTGTAAAATATGGAGCGATCAGAGACTGCTGCGACGTTGATGGGGAATAGGGGGATCAGTGTTCGAGGAGACTGAGGAGCTGGGCCTGACTGTTATGGGTAGTCTCAAAGCCCTTGTTGACGGCGGTGGTGATGTTCTCTATACGTGTTTCAAACCCGCTCAAGTGTTCCTGGACTCCCGCACGGCCTTTGTTAACATCCTTGCGCAGGTTGTCAATCTGTGTTTGGAGAGTGGCACGATGTGGAGGAGGATTATTGGGATTAACTCCAAAACGACGACAACAGAGACGAGGTTCAATGTGGCGATCTTCTTCTTCATTTCTCGGAGGAGGAGGAGGTAGGGTCATGCGGTAAAGGACCGAACGATCGAAATTGATGGTAGGAAACACAGAGACTTCACCAACAAGAAGAATGTCGAAATATTTGAAAATCTGGGTGATGGTGCATGGGAGGTAGATGTGTGTTGTAGCAGGCTTGACGAGTACGCTCATGATAACGTAAGCCCAATCCACCTTCAACCCGCCAACAATGGCGTAGAGACAAAGAGCAAGTTGGTTGCTAACGTAGTTTATGGAACCTGATTTGGGAAGGAGGTTGTAGATGAGGATCTTGAAGCTGAGACGTGGAGTAGGAAGCAAGTCAATTGCGCTCATCCCCACATGGAAAGTTGGGCTTAAGCGGGTAAGAACATTGGCGTTGTCTAAAGGAAAACCATGGTCGGAGACATGGGAACGAGGGATACCTAAACATTCGGCAAGAGAGGTGTAAGTGAGATGAATTTCGCAGCCTTTGACAATGGAATCGAAGTAGACATCGCCATCATCTTGGGCTACTTCCATATTTGCATAAAATTCCTTAACTAGACTCAGATAGTAAAGGAGAACTTCAACAAAAATCCAAAGATTGAAGAGGGAAGCATCATGAAGAAGATTGAAAACGTCATAGTTGAGGATTTCGGTATCATTGAAATCTATGAATCTCTCTGGATAAAATGGGGTATTGGCCATGGCATCGAATTTGGTGCGGGCTTTGGCAGAGTTAAAGATCAATGGCTGACGGTCGAAAGGATTTGGGCGACAGGAAGAGGAGGATGCCATCTGAGAACGGTGTCGAAAAATGAAGGATCGTTTGGACCAAGTGGAGAGTGGTTTTCGCATGATGGATAAGAAGAGGAACCCATGGATTAAATAGAGAAAAAGTAGAGGGAATTTCAAAATTCGAAAGTAAAACTGATTTGGAACCCATTAATAACTTCCCTTAAACTTCTCTAGACGTTGAAGAACCGATTGGTGCGAAAAATGATGGAAGAAAACGGTCGAAATCGCAGTTTTTTGGAAAACTGTAATTTTCCGGTCGACTAGTCGAAACGTCTAGTCGACTAATTGATGCGCAAAATATTTGGAGAGAAGGAAGAAGAGAAAAAGTAGAAGTTTTTAAATATATGGCCGGTCAAACAAGAGTACAAAAGGACCTGATGTCTGTCAATGGCTAGGGTAGGTTGTACTTGAGTTTGACTTAACAAAGCCACTTTCCAAAGTGATGTGTACTTGACAAATTGTATTTCCAATGTGTTTTGAAAAATAGGAGGGAAAAACAAAAAATTAAGGTCATTTATAGTAGTACCTAGCTCAAAATAGTGTGAGCTAATACTCCCAAGCATAGGAGATCGTGCAAGTAGTACATGGAGAGACCAGAATCAAATCCACGGGACAAGTCGACATGAAATAACACAAATTCAACTATCATAGAAAGTGTATGGATGAGAATGCAACCACCTTTATGAAGGTGAGAATGATTTTGAAAGATTGGTATCAAAAGAGTAACTCCTAAAAAGAAGTATGGTGTTGCAAAAGTTTGGATATCAATGAGATGAATATGCAATGGTTGTGACTTCATTAGGAGTTTGTAATCGCTGAAATATCATGTCTTTTAATATCACACGATGCTTTACCCGGTCAAGGCTTGAAGACATCGGTAGATGAATCGATAAAAACTAGTTAAAATAGCCGCATATGCATTATTTGCAACGTTTGTAACGGCCGGCATTCTTCCTACGCGTATGATTATTGTATGTCTGTATTTCCATCCGGATATTATTGTGCACGAATTCTTTGTGCGTCGATGCGAGCGCGTATCTGCTTTTCGTTTCACCGTACCAACATTAATCGACTATCAAATTTTAACAAATTACCTTAACTTAATTATCCCACTATTTACAAATTTCTAAACGGTTTTGACTTTCACCAATTACTTCATTAATCTTAATAATCACACTTTGCTTAATTACTTAATTACTTAATTACTTAATTAAAAAGGTTATTGATTAAACTTTAACTATTGGCTGAAATCTTTCCCTAACTGATTAACACTATTGAATTCCACCGTTCGGGTGGGTGAGATCCAACAGCCTTCAATTTGTTCTCCCCACAACCAGCTATTCCCCCACCAAAATGTCTCCCACACTCTTCCTTTATCTGAATCACCATCGTCAACGTTCTCTTTCCCTACAATCTTCATCACCTCCTGCAAACAAACAAACCAGAAAACAGATTCAACCATAAACCAAGTTCACAAATCTGTACACCATTCCCAAATCCTACAAATCAGCCAACCAAATTCTCAAACCAAATTTCAGCCCCATAAATCAATTCCACAGCAAACAATTTCTCCAAGCTAAGAATCAAAACAGAAATTTTGAGAGGCTGAAACCAATTTCAGTTCGTGCAAAACCCATTCATCATCCCCAAGATCAATTTGAACCCAAATCCCCAACCCAATCAGCCATCAAACAATCAAAACCCAAAACAAAATTCAGATCCAAAACCCAACTGAGAGAAATCAAGAGAGGAGATAAACAAACCCATTTTCAGATCAAACAAATTCAACCTGGAGATCAACATTCAGATCTGAAAACAAACAGCTTCAGATTCAAAGAAATCAACACCCAAATTTCAGATTCAAGAGAAAAGAATTAACCCTACAAATCCCCAAACCCTCTTCTTCCATTCTTCTTCTTCCTTCCTCTTCCCTCTCCCCTAAGCCGGCCTCCACCCTCACCTGCGCGCAGCCGCCGGCCATCCCCGCCGTCACCCGAAGCCGCCGCCGCCGCCGCCTGTAACCCGTGCGCCGCCGCCCAGAAACGGAGCCGCCGCCGCCCGGAAACAGCGCCGCCGCCGATCGCAGGGGTGAGCCGCCTGCAAGCCGCCGGAGCAGCCGCCCCAGGTCGCCGGAGCGCCGCCCTCCTCCCGCTTGCTGCCGTCGTGCGCCGTGAGTGCCCCTCTCCCTTTGTTGGTTGCCTGCAAGTTTGGAACGAATAAAAAAAGAGAGAAAGTTAAGAAAGTAACAGAATGAAAGGAAGAGAGATAAGAGAAGTGACAGCATGTTGTTTTGGTTAGCCTATTGAATAAGAGCTAATAAATAAATTGATAGCCTTGACTATTAGGATGAGAGAGAGTTGTGTGTGTCAGTAATTGTGTAAGGGTTATATTAAAAGACTGATGGGAATTGAATGAATAAAGATGGAGGCATTCATGTGACAGGCTTAGTGTAATAAAAAGAGAGGATAACATCATGTTATTATTATATTTACCCTTAGTCAGGCTTAGAAATAGTACGGTTGCGTATTGAATGATGGTAGATAGGGTTAGAATTATATCATGTTAACTGTTACCCATACCCTTAGTCAAGTTAGATGGTAGTAATATTTAATGCCATGTTAACCCATGTAAATAGCTTAAGTTAAGTTACTAATAGATCTGTTATTAGCTTATTAATTTTAATGTTTATTTCAGCATGTATTAACTTTGTAAATAATGTTAGAAGGAGGAGAAAGTTTTGACATGTTACCCCCTTAGTCAAGTTAATAAATACCATGTTAAGCCATGTAACTGGATTCGTGAGTTAATTAGCTTAGTTAATTAAGTTGTTGTTAATATTAGTTAGTGAAATTATAAATGTTAATTGGTTCGTATAATTTAAATTTAGCAAGTTAATATTGTGAATTGATTAACTGAAACAGAGAACCGGAAATACTGACACGCAATACCCGTCCAAACGAACTCACAACTGATACCACCGGAAACAGGCAAGTGATACTTGCCAGTAATTATTTAGGCCATGTTTTAGGCCATTTTTGTAAATTGCGTAAAAGAGACTAGACGGTGAAATGATAGTCGCCTAGACGCCCTATTAGATCTAGTTTGACAACGAAACTAGATCCGACACTTTTTACCCGTTTCCATTCATGCTGCCATGTCACGTTTACTTTCAATTAACTGTACGCACTTTAACTTCTCATTACATGTCATGCATCAAATTGTTCTATCGTGATTGCGTAGCACACGCTACAATAATTGTAACCATTGAGGCTAGGCACCTGCTTTGCGGGCACAGCCCTATGCCATATTGAAAAACACTTCCTGGCTCGTGATCCAGAAGCGAGCACAGTGTTGTTGGGAAACCAACGCTCGATACACATGGAGGGGTAGGGTTAAGCGATCACTTGAGCGTAGAAGTGTGCCCGTACAGCCACTTCAGCCAAAAGGCGTAAACCATGTGCACATCGTGAATACAAGTCAATCGTGAAATCGTGAAATCGTGAAATAGTGATTTGTAGCTTTCTGCTACGACGTGCTTAATTATTTTTATCTTGTTAATGTAATCGTTGCACTCTTGTAATGTCATGCCATATCATCATTGTAGAACTGCTAGTTGCATTATTTTATTTGTATCCTTGCACAAAAGTTCTCCGCTTCCCTTGGGAGACTTTTGCTGACATGTGCCCTTTTCTCTTTGGGTGACACATGTCAGGATTTGAGACAGAGCAGGTTGTTGAGGACGAGCAGTTCGTTGACGCTGAGTTCGAGGTCCCTGCAGAGACCGAGTTCGAGGACACGGGTGACCAGTCCTAGACTCGTTTGGAGTCTCCCCTCAGTTGTTACCTTTCCTTAGTTGTTGTTAGGTTTCGGTGCGTAGCACCTAGCTCTCTTTGTTTTGTTTGGCCATGCTTTAGGCCTTGTTCAGACTCGTACTTTTGTGACTATTCTGTGATGTAATATTTGTTGGATGTTGTTGGTGGATATTTTCTTATCTGCTTTATTATTGTTGTTGTTTCGTCGCAATGCAAGGACCTGCTACTTTTCGAAATTTTTACAGACGCTTATCAGACTGCAGCTTCACAGCTCCACGTCTGAGCGGACCTCCTCACGTCTCGCCTTCCATATTAGGGAAGCGGGGCGTGACAGGTTTTAGTGGTGGCCCATGCAGGTCCTCCTCTCTTTGCATCTGCGAAATATCGGAACAACAATGATGATAACAACATCCATTTAAATATTCATAACATTCGAGTCATGATTAAGTCTAATCTGAACATTTCCTTGTCTTAGATGGCCGGTAGACGCATTACCCGAGGAGCTGGCAGTGGATCTGGAGCTGGTGGTGGAGCAGGACATGGTGAGGATGCTGATAGAGAACCCACCACGAGGGAGATGATGAGGATGATGCAGCAGCTGATGCACGTTCAGCAGGGCATGCTTCAGAATGCCCCTCGCTTCGAGCCGGGAGCGAAGCAGTTTCGAGAGCTGGGCCCGTCATATTTCACTGGGTCAGAAGGAGCATTAGCTGCGGATGAATGGATGAAGAACACAGAGGATAATCTGCTTCTCTCGAAGGTTAACCCGGCTGGATGGGTTGACTTAGTGAAGAAGCAACTGAAGGACAATGCCCGCAGTTGGTGGGAGTCAGAAGAGCAACTGTTGGCGAAGCCTATCCCCTGGGCCATTTTCAAGGCGAGATTAAATGATGAGTATTTCCCTCGAGCTGCCAAGAGGGAGCTGATGCAGCAGTTTATCAATCTGAAGCAAGGGAATCTGACGGTGGATCAGTACCACCAAGAATTCATGAGACTGAGTCGCTTTGCGCCGAAGATGGTGGAGACTGCTGAGGATCGAGCTCAGAAATTCTTACAAGGTTTATCTTTGGAGCTGCAGAGTCTGATTTCCTCTTCGGACTTGGATTCTTACCAGAAGTTGTTGATAGCTGCCAAGAGGCAGGAGCTGATTGCCAATCAGAGGAGAGGACAGTATTCAGGTGCTGGGAAGAGGCCTATGGAGCAGGCCAGAGCTGTGGTTAGGCCTGGGTTCAAGCCTAATCAGTCCGTGCAGTTTAAGAGGCCAGGTGGGCCTACTCCGAAGTTGTGCCATTTTTGTGGCAAGGCTGGTCATGTGAAGGAGCAGTGTAGGAGATTCTTGGGCCAGTGCTTAGTTTGTGGTGACGCTACGCATGCATTGAAGGACTGTCCGAGAACTAAGCAACCGTGGAAGGCACCAGATGGAGTTCAGCAGCAGAGAGCTCCAGTGGCTGCTGGACGTGGAGCGCCTCTCATTCCCCAGAAGCAGGCTTTCCAGCAGGCTGTTCAGCCTAAGAGGCAAGCCTTCACGATGACTGCAGTGGAGGCAGAGACTGAGGACGGAGTTATTGCAGGTAACTCCTATACTAGTCTTCCTTATTTATCCATTATATTTGATTAGTTATATCCATGTTAATTTAGTTGCATGTTACCCTTAGGTGTCATCTTAGTTTCATCTCACCCGGCCATGACCCTGTTCGATTCTGGAGCTTCCATGTGCATCATATCTCGGAAGTTCGTAGTCGAACACTCGATACCCACCTATACACTTCCTAAGGGTTGGAACATTACAACTGGAAATGGTGTAGTGAAGGTTGCACTGGGATGTAGACCATGCCCGTTGGTGATTAGTGGACACGAACTATATGCTAATTTCATCGTCCACGACCTATCCAACTTTGATGCTATTCTCGGCATTGACTGGTTAGGAGCTTTTTATGACACGATTGACTGTCACCGGAAGAAAGTGGTGTTCGAAATTCCTGACCACCCAGTGTTCGAGTTTGTCGGTGGAGGACGTTCGCTTGGACCTGTCAAGTTCCGAGCCCAGCCTTACCGATTGACCGTTGCATCTATGATTGCTGAGCCAGAGAAGCCTGCAGTAGTGAGAGATTTCGAAGACGTCTTTCCTGAAGACATTTCTGGACTGCCGCCCGATCGAGCGTTGGAATTCGGCATCGATCTTATGCCAGGAGCCCAACCAATTTCAAAGGCGCCGTACCGTATGGCTCCTGCAGAATTAGAAGAGTTGAGGAAGCAGTTGGATGAGCTACTACAGAAGGGTTTCATTCATCCTAGTGTATCTCCCTGGGGTGCACCCGTCTTGCTAGTGAAGAAGAAAGATGGCTCGAGGAGAATGTGTATTGATTATCGGGAGTTGAATCAGATCACAGTGAAGAACAAGTACCCGCTGCCACGTATTGATGATATCTTCGATCAGCTTGGTGGATCGAGGGTATTTTCGAAGTTAGATCTCCGGAGCGGATACCATCAAGTCAGAGTCAAGAAGGAAGATGTACTCAAGACCGCTTTTCGGACTAAGTACGGGCATTATGAGTTTGTTGTCATGCCATTCGGTGTGACCAACGCTCCTGCTGTGTTCATGAATCTCATGAACCTTATCTTTTACGACTTCCTTGACAAGTTCGTGGTGATTTTCATAGACGATATCCTGGTGTACTCGAAGAGCGAGGAGGAGCATGCAGAGCATCTGAAGATAGTGTTGAAGACGCTCCGTCACCATAGACTGTATGCCAAGTACAGCAAATGCGAATTTTGGCTGGATAGAATTGCATTTCTTGGGCATGTAGTATCGGGAGCTGGTATCTCAGTGGATCCGGAGAAGGTCAAAGCAGTTAGTGAATGGCCTACACCTCGATCGGCATCGGACATCAGGAGTTTTCTTGGATTGGCTGGATACTATCGCAGATTTATCAAGGATTTCTCAAGGATAGCTGAGCCGATGACGAGATTGACAAGGAAGGATATTAAGTTCTGTTGGTCAGACTCGTGTGAGCAAGCCTTTTCTACTTTGAAGGAGAGACTAACATCTGCACCAGTCTTAGCTATTCCGGACCGAAGCGGAGGCTTCGAGATTTTCTGTGACGCATCAGGCAAGGGACTTGGATGCGTTCTACACCAGCACAATCATGTGGTCGCTTATGCTTCGCGATAATTGAAGGTCCATGAGAAGAATTATCCGACTCACGACTTGGAGTTAGCTGCCGTCATCTTTGCACTGAAAATTTGGCGACATTTCTTACTAAGTGAGAAAGTGAAAATCTTCACTGATCACAAAAGTTTGAAATATATATTCACCCAGAAGGAGCTGAATATGAGACATCGCAGATGGTTGGAATTGATGGCAGACTACGACATCGATCTTCAGTATCATCCAGGGAAGGTGAATGTTGTACCGGATGCCTTGAGTCGACTGCCCGAAGTGATGATTCTCACAACTCAGTGGAGATTGCAGCAGGATCTACGAAGGATGAATGTTGAAGCTGTTCTACCGGGAGTCACATCGTCATTGATGAACATGCAAATTCAATCGACGATTGTGGATCGAATCAAGATTGCTCAAGCTGGAGATGCTAAGTTGAAGAAGATCAGAGAGCAAGTCGAAGCAGGACTTCGGACAGATTTTCTGATTCACGCGGATGGATCTTTGAGATATGGTAGTAGGGTCTGCGTACCTGCCAGAGATATCAGAGAGGAGTTGATGAATGAGGCTCACAGTTCGCCTTATTCTATTCATCCTGGAGGTACTAAGATGTACAAGGATCTTCGACAGAATTTCTGGTGGCATGGAATGAAGAGAAGTGTGGTACGTAGCGTTGCCAAGTGTCTTGTGTGTCAGCAAGTAAAGGCTGAACACCATCGCATTGCCGGATTACTACAACCTCTGCCGATTCCAGAGTGGAAGTGGCAGCACATCACGATGGACTTCGTGACTGGCTTACCTCGGAGCACCAAGCAGAACGACGCGATCTGGGTCATAGTTGATCGATTGACCAAGTCCGCGCACTTTATACCTTTCCGAGTTGGGCAATCCACAGAGATATTAGCAAGGAAGTATATGGAGGTAATGACCTAACTCATGCCTTATTAATTTCTTTCTAGTACTAGTTGTGACGTGAATTATGTCGTGTAGGAGATCGTGCGCTTGCATGGAGTCCCTGTGAGCATTGTATCAGATCGTGATACGAGATTCACATCTCAGTTCTGGAAGAGTCTGTAGACCAATCTGGGTACCAGTCTGAAGTTCAGTACTGCGTATCACCCGCAGACGGATGGACAGTCGGAGCGCACTATTCAGATATTGGAGGATATGCTGAGAGCATGCATGTTGGATCTCAAGGGTTCGTGGGAGGATCATCTACACCTGGTGGAGTTCTCCTACAATAACAGCTACCAGGCGAGCATTGGCATGGCGCCATTTGCTGCTCTCTACGGGATGAAATGTCGATCGCCATTGAGTTGGGATGACATCGGTGATAGAGAGCTCTTGGGGCCAGAGATGATAGTAGAAGCGGTTGATGTTGTGCGTGATATCAGGGATAAGCTTCGGATCACCCAGGACCGTTATAAGCATTGGGCAAATGCTAAACGGCGTCCTCTGGAGTTTCAGCCAGGAGATCATGTGTTTCTGAAGATCTCCCCGAATCGAGGAGTGATTCGATTTGGAAAGCGAGGCAAGCTTAGTCCAAGGTATATTGGGCCATTCGATGTGCTAGAGCGAGTTGGAGAAGTAGCATATCGCTTAGCTTTGCCACCGTCCTTACAGGGAGTTCATGACGTCTTTCATGTGTCCCAGCTCCGTCGTTATATCAGCGACCCTTCTCATGCTGTGGACTACTCTGAGATTACTGTTCGGCCAGATCTGACGTACGAACAGCAACCGGTGGAGATCTTAGATCGACGTCAGAAAGTTTTCAGGACCAAGACTGTTGACCTAGTCAGGGTGATGTAACGTCGCGACTCGCCAGGAGAGTCTACCTGGGAGGGGGAAGATGAGATACGGGAGCGTTACCCATATTTGTTCCCTACTCTTTAGTGGATAAGAATTCCGAGGACGGAATTTTTCCTAAGGTGGGTAGAATGTAACGGCCGGTATTCTTCCTACGCGTATGATTATTGTATGTCTGTATTTCCATCCGGATATTATTGTGCGCGAATTCTTTGTGCGTCGATGCGAGCGCGTATCCGCTTTTCGTTTCACCGTACCAACATTAATCGACTATCAAATTTTAACAAATTACCTTAACTTAATTATCCCACTATTTACAAATTTCTAAACGGTTTTGACTTTCACCAATTACTTCATTAATCTTAATAATCACACTTTGCTTAATTACTTAATTACTTAATTACTTAATTAAAAAGGTTATTGATTAAACTTTAACTATTGGCTGAAATCTTTCCCTAACTGATTAACACTATTGAATTCCACCGTTCGGGTGGGTGAGATCCAACAGCCTTCAATTTGTTCTCCCCACAACCAGCTATTCCCCCACCAAACTGTCTCCCACACTCTTCCTTTATCTGAATCACCATCGTCAACGTTCTCTTTCCCTACAATCTTCATCACCTCCTGCAAACAAACAAACCAGAAAACAGATTCAACCACAAACCAAGTTCACAAATCTATACACCATTCCCAAATCCTACAAATCAGCCAACCAAATTCTCAAACCAAATTTCAGCCCCACAAATCAATTCCACAGCAAACAATTTCTCCAAGCTAAGAATCAAAACAGAAATTTTGAGAGGCTGAAACCAATTTCAGTTCGTGCAAAACCCATTCATCATCCCCAAGATCAATTTGAACCCAAATCCCCAACCCAATCAGCCATCAAACAATCAAAACCCAAAACAAAATTCAGATCCAAAACCCAACTGAGAGAAATCAAGAGAGGAGATAAACAAACCCATTTTCAGATCAAACAAATTCAACCTGGAGATCAACATTCAGATCTGAAAACAAACAGCTTCAGATTCAAAGAAATCAACACCCAAATTTCAGATTCAAGAGAAAAGAATTAACCCTACAAATCCCCAAACCCTCTTCTTCCATTCTTCTTCTTCCTTCCTCTTCCCTCTCCCCTAAGCCGGCCTCCACCCTCACCTGCGCGCAGCCGCCGGCCATCCCCGCCGTCACCCGAAGCCGCCGCCGCCGCCTGTAACCCGTGCGCCGCAGCCCAGAAACGGAGCCGCCGCCGCCCGGAAACAGCGCCGCCGCCGATCGCAGGGGTGAGCCGCCTGCAAGCCGCCGGAGCAGCCGCCCCAGGTCGCCGGAGCGCCGCCCTCCTCCCGCTTGCTGCCGTCGTGCGCCGTGAGTGCCCCTCTCCCTTTGTTGGTTGCCTGCAAGTTTGGAACGAATAAAAAAAAAGAGAAAGTTAAGAAAGTAACAGAATGAAAGGAAGAGAGATAAGAGAAGTGACAGCATGTTGTTTTGGTTAGCTTATTGAATAAGAGCTAATAAATAAATTGATAGCCTTGACTATTAGGATGAGAGAGAGTTGTGTGTGTCAGTAATTGTGTAAGGGTTATATTAAAAGACTGATGGGAATTGAATGAATAAAGATGGAGGCATTCATGTGACAGGCTTAGTGTAATAAAAAGAGAGGATAACATCATGTTATTATTATATTTACCCTTAGTCAGGCTTAGAAATAGTACGGTTGCGTATTGAATGATGGTAGATAGGGTTAGAATTATATCATGTTAACTGTTACCCATACCCTTAGTCAAGTTAGATGGTAGTAATATTTAATGCCATGTTAACCCATGTAAATAGCTTAAGTTAAGTTACTAATAGATCTGTTATTAGCTTATTAATTTTAATGTTTATTTCAGCATGTATTAACTTTGTAAATAATGTTAGAAGGAGGAGAAAGTTTTGACATGTTACCACCTTAGTCAAGTTAATAAATACCATGTTAAGCCATGTAACTGGATTCGTGAGTTAATTAGCTTAGTTAATTAAGTTGTTGTTAATATTAGTTAGTGAAATTATAAATGTTAATTGGTTCGTATAATTTAAATTCAGCAAGTTAATATTGTGAATTGATTAACTGAAACAGAGAACCGGAAATACCGACACGCAATACCCGTCCAAACGAACTCACAACTGATACCACCGGAAACAGGCAAGTGATACTTGCCAGTAATTATTTAGGCCATGTTTTAGGCCATTTTTGTAAATTGCGTAAAAGAGACTAGGCGGTGAAATTATAGTCGCCTAGACGCCCTATTAGATCTAGTTTGACAACGAAACTAGATCCGACACTTTTTACCCGTTTCCATTCATGCTGCCATGTCACGTTTACTTTCAATTAACTGTACGCACTTTAACTGCTCATTACATGTCATGCATCAAATTGTTCTATCGTGATTGCGTAGCACACGCTACAATAATTGTAACCATTGAGGCTAGGCACCTGCTTTGCGGGTACAACCCTATGCCATATTGAAAAACACTTCCTGGTTCGTGATCCAGAAGCGAGCACAGTGTTGTTGGGAAACCAACGCTCGATACACATGGAGGGGTAGGGTTAAGCGATCACTTGAGCGTAGAAGTGTGTCCGTACAGCCACTTCAGCCAAAAGGCGTAAACCCTGTGCACATCGTGAATACAAGTCAATCGTGAAATCGTGAAATCGTGAAATAGTGATTTGTAGCTTTCTGCTACGACGTGCTTAATTATTTTTATCTTGTTAATGTAATCGTTGCACTCTTGTAATGCCATGCCATATCATCATTGTAGAACTGCTAGTTGCATTATTTTATTTGTATCCTTGCACAAAAGTTCTCCGCTTCCCTTGGGAGACTTTTGCTGACATGTGCCCTTTTCTCTTTGGGTGACACATGTCAGGATTTGAGACAGAGCAGGTTGTTGAGGACGAGCAGTTCGTTGACGCTGAGTTCAAGGTCCCTGCAGAGACCGAGTTCGAGGACACGGGTGGCCAGTCCTAGACTCGTTTGGAGTCTCCCCTCAGTTGTTACCTTTCCTTAGTTGTTGTTAGGTTTCGGTGCGTAGCACCTAGCTCTCTTTGTTTTGTTTGACCATGCTTTAGGCCTTGTTCAGACTCGTACTTTTGTGACTATTCTGTGATGTAATATTTGTTGGATGTTGTTGGTGGATATTTTCTTATCTGCTTTATTATTGTTGTTGTTTCGTCGCAATGCAAGGACCTGCTACTTTTCGAAATTTTTACAGACGCTTATCAGACTGCAGCTTCACAGCTCCATGTCTGAGCGGACCTCCTCACGTCTCGCCTTCCATATTAGGGAAGCGGGGCGTGACAACGTTGATTTCATTAAACGATAAGCACAGTGATATGTCCTGATTAGAGAATATAAACTAACTAGCCTTATCAGGGCCTAGCCATAAAGAACATCAATCATATCGACAATGAATAATACCCAAGAAATACGATGTAGAAATCAACGTTACAAGCAATTTTAACATGATTTTAAAGCTAAAGATATGAAATTCTACGATTACATACTCCTAACTACATCACAACCATAGCACAAGGAGATTAGCCACTAATGGTGAAAGAAAAATCAAGTTTCATTGATGAATACATCGTTCAAATATCAAAATACAATGAAAAAGTACTAAATACAGAGTAAACGTTCAAGGATCTATCACAAATCTCCAATATAATCACCCAAACTCCCTAGATTTAAGAACAATAGCCTCTGGAATTTATCAGCAACTTCCTCCAGAAAAATACGCTCAGGAGCCGCCTTAAAACCCCCAAAATACGCCAGCCTACGACCAAACCCCTAGAACACGCTTATATAATAGCATTTCGGGTTTTAAGTCGTTAACGGGTCCAAACCCGCTCCAATATTACCTTAATCCCGCACCCGCAAGGTGCAACAAACCACAGCCGTCCATCAAAGCGGGATCTTTTGTAAGTCCGCCACCTGTCCACGCATAACGGATCGGATCCTGCCTGCTTCGTCGTTCGATCCGAGTTCAGATCTGGATAATCATTGATCGTCCTATCGTGAGATCGAACGGCTTTAATTTTGCCACGTCGCACCGCTTCGAAACGAACTCAGCCTCGCGTTACATGTACTCCAGTGTTCCACGCCGTTGGATCTGCGATCGAACCGTCCGCGTTTCGCCACGTCGCCCAAGGAACGCTGCTTCGCCCCGTGAATTCAAATTCGAAGCGGCTTCGGTTACAGCCGTTGGATGATGATCGTACGGTTGCTGATGAGCTGCGTCGCCCAAGAACATGCACCGTTGGATGAAGTGCAGACGGTCGCGATGAGGCCACGTGGCATGGGCAGGCTCTCGATCCGTTGCTTCGTTTGGCGCTGATGACAGCCGTTGGATCGAGATCCGATGGCGTAGAGTGAGCTGCATCTCCCTTTGAGTGGAGTCGTCCGATGGAGTCGGGAACCGATGAGATGGCATCACGTGTCCCGTATATTAGTATTTTGGCCGTATTTCTTTATTTAATTGGTATCCTGCATTCAATAATTCATAGTAATTAGCACAGATCTCAGAAAAATACAAATAAATAGTCGTTGGAATCGTGATATCGAGATCTAGCCATGAAAAATATAAAAAGTGCAGAAATACTCAGTATATTGCTGTTTTGTGCATAAAATAGAAGTTTGCTCTAATAAATAACGATATTCAAAATACGATCGTATTAGAGACCAAATACGTTACATGTATGCAAAAAATAGGGCTAAATGGGGTGTTAAATATGCAATATTCAACCCGAATCACACCCCCAACTAGCGTTTTGCCAGTCTACAGCAAAGTGAGTGAAATATGATATCAACTATACACTTAGATCACCTTATCAGCTCTCAAATCACTCACCATAATACTACAACGCCAAAAGAAGATGTCCACATACTACTGTCAAGATTTCATGCTCATAAAATAATGGTACTCATGTGTTTAAAGATTGTAACGGCCAGTATTTTTAGGCGTGTTTTCGATTGTGCGTACCAGTATTTTCTTCGGTCATTCAGATAACTTTTCGTCCGTACGTGTCGACGCGAGCGCGTCACTAAATTCGTTTTACCGTGTCGTCATTATTTACCATCAAGTTTTAACTAAAATAATTTAATTACTCTGCTAATTACAATTTACTAGTTACAAAATCTTAATTAAAGTAATTAATTTCACTAATTTCTTTTTCATTTTTAATGATGACTAATTAAACTTACTTAATTATGTAAATGCCTCAACCCTTAACTACACGACAACACACACGTTTTAAACAACCTGATACAGCTTCTGAAATCAAGTTGGCTTTCTCTTTGTTTTCGTTTGAGCAAAACAATACGTCTCTACCCTTAGTCTAAAGATGGTAATAAATTCTATCCTAATCATATTAATGTCCGGTTTGACAATGGGAAAAGGTGTTCCCCTGCTCAACTTCTTAAGCTCGTAATCTCCTCTGCCAAACTTGCTGAAACCCAGAAACTCCACCTTCATCATTCTGCAAACGCATCCTACAGCAAACAAATTCTCCTTACAAACAAATCATCCATCAAAACCAAACCACATTTTTCCCAATCTGTTAATTATTTCCAGATTACAAATCCTACAAATCAGCCACCCAAATTCTCAAAACCAAATTTCAGCCCCCCAAATCAATTCCACTGCAAACAATTTCTCCAAGCTAAGTATCAAAACAGAAATTTTGAGAGGCTAAAACCAATTTCAGTTCGTGCAAAACCCAGTCATCATCCCCAAGATCAATTTGAACCCAAATCCCCAAACCAGAAACAATTTCATCACACCCAAACTGATTTTTGAAATCAAGAAGCAAGAGGGAAATTCGACCCACAAATTTCAGATCCAACAGACTATTCCAGAGACCAAAATCAAACCCAAAATCGAACCAGAAATCAAGGGAAGATACCAACTTTCAGATCTGAAAACTCAAACCCTAACCAACTTCATCTCCTCCAAATCAACCCTTTACAAACCCTTGCTCCTCCCTCCTCCCTCAGCCCTAACATCCTCTCCTCACCCTCGCCATCAGCCGCGCGTCGCCGGACCAGAGGCGCCGCACCCCCCGCCTGAAGCCGCCGGATCGCCGCCGGAGCTGCGCACCGCCTGCGCCGAGAGAACCGCCGGCCGCCGATCAGAGAGCCCCGCACGCGCCTCCCGAGCTCCCCCTGCGCCGCCGGCCTGCCCTCAGCTCCCCGTCGTCGCGCGAGGCAAGTAAGCCCCCTCCCCTTGCGTAATGTTGGCTGTAAACTTTTGGACAAAAAAAAAGAAATAAGAAAGAGAGGAGCAGAAAGAAATGAGAATAGGGCTTGGGCCTATTAAAAGAAATAATGAAGATAGGAGGTGACAGGTCACAGGATAGAGTTATAATGAAAGATAGAGGATAGAATTAAAGAGGGGTAGAAAACGAGATATTACTACATATTACCCAAGTTACTGTTAGCAAATTTTAACCATGTTACTTTACCCCATGGTCAAACTTGTTAGGTAAACTTATTTATGTATGTTTAACATATCATTAACTTATGGTAAAAGGAAATTAATAGGGTATTAGTGCTAATTTGATATTGAATTATTAAGTGTTTATTTTCGCATGTTAATAATTGTTACTCAATGTTAGTGTAATAACTTTGAATAAGATAATGTGAACCCTATTTATATAACACAATAAATATCACCCTAGCCAGAGAACCCGATAAAATTAGGCGAACCCAATTGGGTGTTATTTTAATATTGCACGTATTTCACAGAAATCTAATTCAGTGATTTGTTTAACCAAAACAGCGAACCGGACTCACCGTAACGTAACGCTCGAACCCACGCGACCAATACCACCAGAAACAGGCAAGTGATACTTGCCAGTAATTATTTAGGCCACGTTTTAGGCCAATTTTTGTATTAGCGTAAAAGAGACTAGGCGGTGAAATGATAGTCGCCTAGACGCCCTTACTAGATCTAGCTTGACAACGAAGCTAAATCTGACATCTTTACCATGCTATCTTTTCATGCTCTCATGCCACGTTTAATTTTCAATTAACTGTACGCACTTTAACTGCTCATTTCATGTCATGTCATGCATCAAATTGTTCTATCGTGATTGAGTAGCACACGCTACAAATGTTATTGCTATTGAGGCTAGGCACCTGCTTTTGCGGGCACAACCCTATGCTATATTGAAAAACACTTCCTGGCTCGTGATCCAGAAGCGAGCACAGTGTTGTTGGGAAACCAACGCTCGATACACGTGGAGGGGTAGGGTTAAGCGACCACTCAGCGTAGAAGTGTGCCCGTACAGCCACTTCAGCTGTAAGGCGTAAACTCTGTGCACAATGTGAAAAGTTAATGATTCGTGAAAATCGTGAAATAGTGTTTTCGTAGTTTCAGCTACGACGTGCATGCATCAAGTCATTTAAATTGTCGCACTCTTTTAATGTCATGCCATATCATCATGTTAGAACTGCTAGTTGCATTATTTTATTTGTATCCTTGCACAAAAGTCCTCCGCCCTTCTTGGGAGACTTTTGCTGACATGTGCCCTTTCCTCTTTGGGTGTCACATGTCAGACTTTGAGACAGAGCAAGTAGCAGAGGACGAGCAGTTCGTGGACGCTGAGTTTGAGGTCCCTACTGAGACCGAGTTCGAGGACACCGGCGACCAGTCCTAGACTCGTTTGGAGTCTCCCCTTAGTTGTTGCTGCTTTTATAGTAGTTGTTAGATTTCGGTGCGTAGCACCTATATATCTCGATGTTTATGTTTCAGCCATGCTTCAGGCCTTGTTCAGACTTGTACTATTATGACTATTCTGTGATGATGTAATATTTGTTGGATGTTGTTGGTGGATGTTATTTTATCTGCTTTATTATTGTTGTTGTTTCGTCGCAATGCAAGGACCTGCTACTATTTTTTTAAAAAATTTACAGACGCTTATCAGACTGCAGCTTCACAGCTTCACGTCTGAGCGGACCTCCTCACGTCTCGCCTTCCATATTAGGGAAGTGGGGCGTGACAAAGATGAAGAACAAGTATCTCTCAAATGGTGATGAAGTCTACTTAACTTCACTATTCATTACTTTATAGCGCATAATATACAAAATCAATGGCTCACACCTTTCAATTAGAAATTCTAACTTGGAGCGTAGATGTATCATGCAAAGCAAGCATAAAGAATAGAATGGTATCAAGACATACACACGTCAATCTTCATTTATAGGAAATCACACCATATCTTGTGATTTCATTAAGCTTTGGAAATTCTCTTGCCTTGCTAATTATGCACACTTATTCTCTCTCTTTTTTTTTCTTTTTAGTAGTTCCGCATAACGCGTATAAAGCAACATATGCAGAGAAAGTTATAACTTGGATCGCTCCATCAAATATGTGAGTTTCCGGTTAATACTCCCAAATCAGACGATAATAGGGCATTAGGCCAAAAAGGACCCATCGGACCGTACTACTTGAGCCAACCAAGTTATTTATTTAGTGACACACGTGTTCATTTTTTTTGGTGTTTCTTTATTTTATATTTTGTTTTTGCTTGTGTTTCTCTTTTTTGTCCATAAATAACTTAGCAAGATAGCTTTCTCGACTTAATTCTTTCACAAGAATGAGTTATCCTAATCATTGCAAAAGACTGTGTAATCTATCTACCCAGAATCACACAAAGCATGCAAATAGCAATGAATAAGAGATAGAAAGCAGTGCTCCAGTTATTTTGTAAACTAATGATGCATGAACCTTGGTGTGTTCCATTGAAAGCATACAATTTGCTAATTCATAACTTCTAGATTCATTAAGTTATCAATCAATCCCACCCTTAAGATATAGCAACAGAAATTCACCAAGAGTACTAGAATACATGTCAAATGATACTGAAGTATTTAACAATAGTGGTGAAAGAAAATGAAGCACATATGTACAGTGGTGAATAGATTTCAAGAATTTTCATCACATAAGGTTCATCTCTAGGTGAAATAAATATTGGTGATGAAACTTGACTCATTTATTTTTATTTTTGGTTTTTTTGTTTTGTTTTGTTTGTTTGTTTTTTTGCAAAAAGGGAACTAAAAAATCCTAACAGTTTATACCCTCCCCTCAACTTAAAATAAGCATTGTCCTCAATGTTAGGGAGAGGGAAGCATGGAAAGAACACACCTGATTAGTTGCCACCCGAAGGTGGGTCTGTGAGATCAATGGTGGTATCCTCCCTGGCCCAAAGCTCTTGAAAATGTTTCAGACGTTGTCCGTTGACTTTGAATTCATGACCGTCCTTCTCATTCACCAAAACCACCGCTCCATGTGAAAAAACTTCTTTGACAAAGTATGGTCTCGTCCACTTGAAGCGCAGCTTTCCTGGAAATAAATGTAGTCTTGAATTGTAAAATAGAACCATGTCCCCAATCTTGAATTCTTTTCGCATGATCATCTTGCCATGCACAGCTTTCATCCTTTTTTTTTGCTAGCTTCGCATTTTCATATGCCTCTCGTCGTATTTCATCAAGCTCCATGATCTGTAATTTACGAGAAACATTTGGTGAGTCATTAAGCAAATTAAATGTCCTAATTGCCCAAAAATATTTATGTTCTAATTCAACAGGAAGATGGCAATTATTTCCATAAACCAAGCGGTAAGGTGACATCCCCAAGATAGTCTTATATGCTGTCCTGTAGGCCCATAAAGCTTCAGGCAAGCGAAGACTCCAATCTTTGCGCATTGGGTTCACTGTTTTCTGAAGAATATTCTTTATCTCCTTATTCGCCAATTCCGCTTGTCCATTCGTCTGGGGATGATAAGGTGTCGAAACTTTATGCGTCACCCCAAATTTCTTCATGAGATTTGCAAAGAGCCTATTGCAGAAGTGGGAACCTCCATCACTGATAATGGCCTTTGGCAGTCCAAAGCACGAAAAAATGTTCTCTTTCAAAAACTTCAGCACAATGGAAGCGTCATTGGACCTGCAAGGAATAGCTTCCACCCATTTAGAAACATAATCAATTGCAACCAATACAAATATATAACCAAAAGATGGTGGAAAAGGCCACATGAAATCAATTCTCCAATAATGACAATCAAATATTTCTATTTCTAGCATGGGATTCAATGTCATCATATTTCTTTTTGTTATTCCTCCCAACTGTTGACAACGTACACATGATTTACAATAAGCATATGCGTCTTTAAACATAATAGGCTAATAAAAACCACGCTGTAAAATATTTGCAACAGTTTTATGGGCTGAAAAATGTCCCCCACATACCCCATCATGGCAAAAATGTAAAACGCTATCAAACTCTTGGTCGGGTACACATCTCCTTACAATTTGCTCTCCACAATATTTAAAAAGATAAGGGTCATCAAAGTAGAAAGATTTTACCTCATGTTTGAAACATTTAAAATCAAAAGAAGACCAATGTTGGGGAGTTCTACCTGTCACCAAATAATTAGCTATATCTACATACCATGGTAGAGTAGAGACGGCGAAAAGCTGCTCATCTGGGAAGGAATCTCGCAATGGAATATTAGGTGAATCTGTTCCCACCGTCAATCTAGAAAGGTGATTTGCGACATTGTTTTCCACTCCTTTCTTATCCTTGATCTGAATGTTGAACTCCTGCAAAAGAAGAATCCATCGTATAAGTCTGGGTTTCGCATCCTTTTTAGATAAAATATATTTAAGTGCAGAATGATCTGTAAAGATGAGAATAGGTGATCCCAATATGTAGCTCCTGAACTTCTCCAACGCAAACACCACCGCAAGTAGTTCTTTCTCCGTAGTAGTATAGTTCCTTTGTGCTTCATTCAACGTCTTACTGGCATAGTAGATAATGATCGATGCCCTGGTATGCACACGCAACCGGGACAAGCGACTCGTAGTCTTACCGCAAGCGTACGGCGTAGTGGCGAAAGGGTATCGAACTCAGGGAGGAACAATGACAGTGTCTCTTTCCAATCACCTAGCTATCAAAATGGTCGAAAATAATTTGGGGTAAAATTGTCACAATCGTTCATATGCCGATAGAAATATCAATGAAATAAAGCGCCTAGGGATAGGGAATCCCCGCTACGGACCGTATCTCATCGTTGTGATTCGTAGGTTAAATCAATGCTAGACTTGAATTTTAGGTGAACTAGTCGCAACTAAATGTAGAACCAAGCTCACGCTCTCACGCTATTGTCGGTCTACAGCGAACCTAGGGTAGGGCCCAATCTCTTGCAAACCCTAACCTAAGCCGCTAGCGTGAAGAATGACATCATCGTTCAACCGTATCTCGAGCCCACTCTCGTGCAAACTCGAGCTACGTCCTAGGTTAAGATAGTTCCTACCCGTCCAATCTCTTGCAAACGGGTATTGGTATAGAATTACGATTGAAAACCCTAGCCTTGGTCCAATCTCTTGCAAACCAATCCTAGAGGAATCCAATCGTAAATCTAAATCGAATTTCTAGGGCTTCCTATCAATTGGGACCCAATCTCTTGCAAATCCCAATCAATATGAATCCCTAGCTATCTGTAATTAATCAATCCCAACCTAACCCTAATCAATTCTAGCAAGAATTTCACCAATTCATCACAATTTAGAAATAGGGTTCATAGGGTTCATCCCTATGCCCTAGGACAATAAAACTACTCACTAATCATCATGCAATTCATGAGAAAATCAATAACAAATTCAGCACAAATCATTGCAATAGAGAAATTATCAATAAAAATAGAGTTTTGACAAGAAAAGAGACAACCCAATGAGAACCCAATAGCATCCAACAAAAATAACCTTTTAATCTCCAAGCGAAAAGCTAAATCTATTGATCTAAAAAGCTCTCTAAAAAGGCTGCCAAAAGTATCAAAAAAGTTCTTCTAAACTAGGGCAAAAACTGGGTTTAAATACCCCTCAAAATCGCCCAAAAAATCGTGACAAAAATGCCCCTGCGCAGCTCAAAAATCGCAGTTTACGCAGCAGGCGGGGCGGCTCACTCGGCCGAGTGACAAACCCTGTACAATTACAGTAAGTTCGGGATTTTGGGGGTCTGTCTTCAGAGGTGACTCGGCCGAGTGGATTTACTCACTCGGCCGAGGGGCTTTTCTTGCTCGGCCGAGTCGGAACCGTCAAAAGCCGGTACATTTCCAGTAAGTTGGCCTTTTTTTGATGGTGGATTTTCCATGCCACTCGGGCGATGTGATCTTCATTCTCGGCCGAGTGGGATATCGTCCCTCGGCCGAGTGCACGCCCAATTCCTTCTGTTGGAGCGTGTCCGGTCTGGTCGGCCGAGTGATCTACTGGCTCGGCCGAGTGAGTACTTCACTCGGCCGAGTGAGATGCTGCAGATGCCCATTCTTCATCGTTTCGCCTCCTCGTCGCTCCTATGAAGTTCTTTCCTCTTCCACTCGTCTTCCATCGTCGAATAGCCCTCAAAAGATCCTCGGGTGACACTCCAGAGTGGGTGCAAATCCTCTTGATCTCAAAATCACTCCGAATCGCTCCGTATCTCCTGAAATACGACAAAAAAAGAAGAAATCGTGAAAAGCATCGCAATATTGTCGAATAATAGTGAAAAACGCGATATGAGCGATCAAAGTGGCATGTAAAAATGCAGAAAAAGGGTGTAAAATACGGAGTGATCAGAATCCCCCAAGCTTACCTCTTACTCGTCCTCGAGGAAGATGAGTAAAAAGCGAGCCCGATGGGCAAAATGATGGAAAAGAGGGAAAATAAAAAATAGAAGTAAAAATAGAATAGAAAGCGAAGAAGGGGGGCGCTAGATCATTTTTCTCAGGATGTGGGTTTTGCTTACTCATATAGCATACATCGAATATAAAACACATGTCATACACTTTTATCTCGATATCATAGTATAATGATGCATTCGAAATAGAAAACCCCAAAATATCAAAATAGCATGAAATATGGAATCATTCTAGGATTAGCATCGTCTGAAGCATCTAAAGCGGTATGCATAACCATAGATCACACACTTTTCAATTGAATGCTTTCTATAAGGAGTATGAGAGATATCACACGATATGGAATAGTAAGAATAGAAAAGTATGGTTTTCATGAAATGAATGCTAAGTGTCGATTTCTGGATTTCGTGAAACTTTAGCAATCTCACCGAGTATAGAAGATTACTTAGCCTAGGTTGTCATGCACCGTCCAGTAGTCACTCTCTCACACAACATCGGATCCTCTCCCCCAAGCTTATCCATAAGCGTGGTGGCATAAAAAAATCAATATGTACATTCCCCATTTCTTTTGAAGCTCCAAAAAGAAGTAAAAACAAAAACAAAAAGAGGGAAGAAAGAGAGAAATAGTATGAGATGGGATCGTTATAAACTTCTTTTCTCTTTTCTTTTCTCTTTCTCAATTTTTCGCAATTTTTTTCTTTTTTTTCTCTCTCTCTTTTTTCATTGCAATAAGCATATATACATAAGCGATCCCAAATCAAAAGAGAGAAGGATATACAAGTATATATTTTTTTTGATTTTGGGGATTTGGAGCATGAAAATTAATAGCGGGGGAAATGCCGATAATAGACTTGCTAAGGGGAGGAATCACCAATGAATTTTAAGTAGAGAAATAATGCTCAAGATATGTGGAGAAAGAAATAAATGTATCACTCGGTTCACTCTATAAGACGTGCATGACAACTTTCAGCAGAGTAATAAAATCTACTCAGTTTAATCTCAAAAAGTAAACTAGTCCAGATATATCATCCTAGCAATCATTCAATCAACCTGAAAGTGAAGCGCACAATTCATGCAATAAGAAGTGATATGAGAAAGGAAAGCAGTACTCCAGATATAAGCAATCAATGCGTGAAGCTTGGTGTGTTTTCTATGAAAAGCATACATATGAATCATCAGACATCAGCTAATAACAGAATTTCATCCATATTCATACAGGAAAAGAGTGGGTTACTATTTCAAAATGCAAAGCAGAACATAGCATATGATATCTGAAACAAAAGCTAGGACATGACAAAAATATCATGAACATAGAGATAAGCTAACACCACGTCATCATCATCACAGAAAAATCATCTCTAGCAAAAGATGAAAGAAACAGAGATAAAAGAAAATAGAACTATATATACAATGCAGCATACTCAAAAAAGGAAAAGAAAACGTGATGCATGATAAAAATGAAAAAGTGGTGAAAATAAGTGCAAAAGTGGAAAGAAAATGTGAGAAATAAAAATAAAGGGTGGCAAAAAAGTAAAAAGTGTGAGAACCCACTCCCCCAAGCTGAAGTGCAAAGTGTCCTCAATGTGCGAAGTGTGGCACACCGAGAGACGTGAAGTGGGTGGGGTGGGTGAGGATGCATGCATGATGAAAAAGAAAGAAAAATAAAAAGAAAATAAGATGTGAATGAATGGAATGCATGCAAATATCAGGATGGTGCAAATATAAGTGTCCCCAAAAAGTCTCTCACTCACTCCCAAAAAGATATAAAAAAGATATGATCAGGAAGGCACCAAAATAGTACGTGGAGGAGGGGGGAGGGGGAAAAAATCACCAGGCCCAAGAACAAACGGGCAGCAAAACGACAAAAAATATCAGAGGCATCAAGAGTGTGCCTAAGCTGGTGGTGGGGCTGCACCAGCACCGTCCTGTGGCGGAGGTGGTGGTGATGGTGGTGGGCGTGGTATCTGCTGGGTGGGTGTGGGTGGTGGAGGCAGACGCGCCAAAATCTGATTCAGGCAAGCCTGAATATCGGGAAGCATGGCGACGCGGGTCTGCACGAAACTGACCGTGGCGGTGAGAGCCCTAAAGTCTCCTCGAAGTCCACTAACAGCCCCCTCGAGAGCACGAATGCTCTGAACTAGAGTGTCAGGGGGTGGTGGAGCGGAGGGACGCACATGTCTAACAGGGGAGGTGCGGGGCTGTCTCTGGCGGGTAGTGTATAGGATGGGTCCAGCATGGTAGTGTAGAAGGGGTGATGTGCTCGGTAAGTGATGCCCAGCCTCGGTGTGAGCCTGGGACGCAGGCTGTGTCGAAGCGGAGGCAGCAGCAGCAGAAGTGGAAGGCAAAATGGGCGACGAGGCAACAAGAGAGGTCAGTGACGCAGAAGTGGGGACAGATGTCACGACGCTCTCGGTAAAGACAGGGGCGGTGGAGACCGTAAGGTTGACGACTGGGGAGGCTGTGTAGGGCACAAAAGATGACTCCCCAGGAGCCGTCGATAGCAATCGGGAGAGGGTCTCCACAGTAGCAGAAAAGGAAGACTCGCCGCTCTCAGGAATGGTGGGTGGACGCTCGGGACTCAGAGAGGTGATAGGCCCAGTGGACATAGGCTCAGCGGCGGCGGCGGCGGCGGCGGCGGCGGTGGTGGACTCAGCTAAAGTGCTTCCGACACTAACAGACATGTGGACAGAGGTGTCGGGAGGTGCAGAAAGTGCAGGCGCGGGCTGAGGGATCACGGGGTCGACAGGTGGTGTAGGGGGTGCAGGGGGTGCCTGCTCAGCACCCTCGGGCTCAAGCACGTAGGCGGCGGGGATAAGAAGATCCATCACTGGAATCCAGTCCCCGTAAGCCGGTCCAATGTGTGTCCGAGCGGGGCTCGGAAGAACCATGTAGTCAGCGCTGAAGGGACCGTGCAATCACACCCAGTGCTGGCAACCGTGGGGACGAAGCATCTTCATCCGGGCCATAACATCTATCGAAAGTGAGGTGGGGCCCGGAGCTCGACGCAAGTCGTCAGGTAGGTCCACGCCGGTCATAAGGGCCAAAAGAGTGATCAGACCGCCAAAACAGATAGGTGAGCGAGCGCTCACCGAAATGATGATGCAGTCCAAAAACCAACTAGCAATGTCGATCTCGACGGCGGGGGCCAAGTTGTCGCTAGACCTATCGAGAACCCTAGAGCGAGTCATCGCGTAGAGCATATATAGCTCTGGCGTAGACATGGTCCCGAGCTCGTACCTCGCTAGGAAAGTAGTCGCCATGAGGCGCTGTGCAATGCGGAGGCAGGGGTGCAGGATAGCTGAGGCCTTGGCCCTACTAGGGTCAAAGGCAAGTGGGGATCCCGTGATCCATGTCAAGAATGTGCGGGTGTCGAACGACAGGGGTGTGATGTGCGTGGGGGCGTAGGCGCGGTCAGGGACAGGGACAGCGGGCCACTGGAAGAATGCTCTAAGCATGTCGAGAGTGATCTCGTACTCTCGATCCATCAAGCGGAATGTGTATCCTCCAGGGGTCCGGTCAATAGAGCTCAGGACCTCTAGTGTCGGACGGATGTAAGTATCCGCCGACACCGACAAAAAGTCACGCCATCACACGTTGTCGTACAACGTGAGAAGCCCCTCGAGTACCCCTAGGCGGTCAAGGTCAGCTAGGTGTGCAAACCTAGACGGTACTATCGAGCGATGGCAGATACGCTCGAATCTGGTGCGGTGTGCGTCATTTCGAAACGTAATCCCCATCGTCCCGACGACGGGAGCGGGTGGAGGGACAGGATCGGCAGGGATCGGCTGTGTAGGTGGCGGTGGCGGTGGTGGGCTAGGTGGAGGGGAGTCCTCCCTAGTGGAAGAGGGACCAGGATCATCGGTCCTCTTCCGCTTGGCAGCGGATCCCCGTGTACGCGGCCTAGTGCGCGTCGGCATGTGTGCCGCGAGACGTGTCCCAACCAAATAAATACAGCGACGTGCTAAATGATGGAACGAATGTACCTGAACACGCCGCGAGAGCAATAAGTAGTGTGTGTGAAGAGACGCCTCCATCGCGAAGCTCAATGCGCGTCCAAAAACTCCCCAAAGCTCCCCCAAGATAGACTGCAAATCAAACGATCAAATCAGCGAATAATATTCAATATATATGGGAGAGATGGGGGATAATAGATAGATATAAAAATTAATTTGGGTTAGGGGCTCAATGGGCGTACGAATCAAGAGAAATAGGGAGAAACGGGGCGTTTTGGGGCAAAACGGGGTGAACGGAGGCGGTGGAGGCCGGCGCCGGCGAGGGGGGTGGCGGCCGATTGTCGGCAAGGGGAGGGAAAGCCGATCGCTGACAAAGAGGGGCCGAATCGGGCGCGGGATGCGAAGCAGTGGCCGATGGAGCTCAAGCGGCTGCGTTCTCGGGCGCGATTTGGGAATTTTTTGGTGTTTAGAAATCTGCGCCCGTCGCTTCACTTATATAGAAATTGTTACGACTCGGTCGAGTGGCAATGTCACTCGGCCGAGTGCGTAAACGAAAAAAATTTCGAAAATCTCCTTGCCACTTATGACTCGGCCGAGTGGCTTTGGTTCACTCGGCCGAAGGGAGAAACTCCACTCGACCGAGTAGCTCTGCCACTCAGCAATTTTTGAGCTAGGAGGGTATCTGTTCCACTCGGCCGAGTGACAAGTCACTCGCCCGAGTGGCAATTAAGACTAAAACTTACAGAAAGTGACAGAGAGTTGGTCTGCAGAAACTTCCCTGATTGGTGCTCCACTCGGTCGAGTGGAGTCTTTGCTCGGCCGAGTGGCATATGCTACTCGGCCGAGTGACGTGCTGTTTTCTGCATCGGCTCTTCGTTTTCGCTCTGGTGTCTGTTTTTCTTCCTCCAGTCTGTTTCTTCCTCCTACTAAGGCCTGAGCGCGTTCCTGGAGCGCTCTTCCTTTCCTCGATCATCCTCCATATGATTGATCTACCTTTCTCCTTCTCATGTCATGAAAATTAAGACCCGTTGTCACGATTTTCATGGACATAAAACTCTAAAAACTAATAAAAGCCTAAACCAAAAATGAAAATAAAAAAAAATGCAAAAACCGTCGGGTTGCCTCCCGACAAGCGCTCGTTTAAGGTCATGAGCTCGACCCCTTAAGATATTCGTTTAGCTCGCGATATTGGGCGCATACGAGATGCGCCCATCGAACTTATCGGGAAGGCCGCTCGGGTTTGGATCATGATGATCATCGGTCTTCCTCGATGCCCCCTCATCATGGGTAATGTTGGGGGATAAATACCCCAAGCTAGAGCTTGTTCCCATCTTCTTCTTGGCCGGTGACACCGATCTTCCATTCGGTGGAGCTTTCTTCGGATTCTTTGCCTTTGAGAGCTTGCAAAGCTCTTGTATTCTTGCGACATCAGCGTCGCCTTCATCATCATCCGTGGAGCTATCTGGAGGGTCCTCCAACTTCTCTTCTTCACCCGAAGTTTGGCCTTCTTCGAAGCCGTCGTCATGGAGAGCACCAATAGAGTGGGGGATTGCTTCTTCAATCACTTCATCGAGGAGATACGAAAGATCGTGGGGGCGTCCCTTGAGTAGATATATGCAATTCACTTCACCGGAGGGGACTCCTTCGGAATAATGCTTGAGCTGTTGTCCATTCACCTTGAATGTGGCCCCGTCTTTCCCTTCCAATTCAAAAGCTCCTCCCGGTTGAATGTGCTTAATGGTGAATGGTCCGGACCATCGCAATCTCAATTTTCCGGGAAAGAGTCGGAGCCGAGAATTGAATAGGAGGACTTTGTCTCCGACCTTGAAGTCCGTGACGGTGATGCGTGCGTCGTGGAGGATTTTAGTCCTTTCCTTATAAATCCTCGAGCTCGCGTAAGCATCACGTCTAATCTCATCAAGCTCGTTAATGTCTAAGAGTCGCCTCACCGTCGCACTCTTGTAGTCATAGTTGAATGTCTTAATAGCCCAATATGCGCGGTGCTCCAACTCTACCGGCAAGTGACAAGCTTTTCCATAAACAAGTCGGTACGGTGTAGTGCCAATAGGAGTGCGAAAGGCCGTACGATAAGCCCATAGTGCATCGTTCAATTTCATTGACCAATCTTTTCTAGACCTATCTACGGTCTTTTCCAGAATTTGCTTGATTTCTTGGTTTGACACCTCCACTTGGCCACTCGTTTGGGGATGGTATACCATGCCAACTCTATGATTCACCCCATATCTTTTCAACATGGCTTCAAATTTGCTCTCTATAAAGTGGCTTCCCCCATCGCTTATCAAAGTACGAGGCACTCCAAAGCGTGGGAAGATGTTTTGCTTGAAAAACTTGGATACCACCCTCGCATCATTAGTAGGGGTCGCAATGGCTTCCACCCATTTAGAGACGTAGTCCACGGCTAATAAGATATACTTGTTTCCCTTACTTGACAGAAAAGGTCCCATGAAGTCCACTCCCCAACAATCGAATAGCTCAATTTCTAGAATGGGCCTCATCGGCATCTCGTTTCGCCTTGATATATTCCCGGTCCGTTGGCATCGATCACATCCCTTGACGAAGTCATGCGTATCCTTGAACATGGTCGGCCAAGAGAAGCTGCATTGCAATATCTTGGCGGTGGTCTTAGATGAAGCGTGATGTCCCCCGCATGGCATACCATGGCATTGCAAGATGATTGACGTGGCCTCCTCTTTGGAAACGCATCTCCGAATAACACCATCCTTGCAAATCTTGAAGAGATACGGATCTTCCCAAAAATAGTTTCGGACTTCATGCATAAACCTCCTCTTTTGTTGCGTGGGCATCCCGCATGGTTTTATCCCACAAGCCAAATAATTGACGAAATCCGCATACCAAGGCACTTCTCCAGATCTTACGGTGAATAGCCTCTCGCCGACAAATGTGTCATCGATTGGCAAGCTCTCATCCTCCTTGTCGCGAACAAGTCTAGATAAGTGGTCCGTCACAACGTTGTCCGTTCCCTTCTTATCTCTAATCTCCAAGTCAAATTCTTGCAACAAAAGTATCCATCTTATCAATCTTGGTTTCGCCTCTTTCTTGCTTAGAAGATACTTCAATGCCGCATGGTCGGTGTGGACAATAACTTTGGATCCAAGGAGGTAGGAACAGAACTTCTCGATGGAGTAGACAACCGCTAAAAGCTCTTCCTCGGTGGTAGTATAAATTTTCTGCGCGTCGTCCAATGTTTTGCTAGCATAGAATATAGCATGAAGCTTTTTGTCTTTCCTTTGTCCTAGCACCGCCCCAATGGCTTGGTCGCTTGCATCACACATAAGTTCAAAGGGAAGGTTCCAATCCGGTGGTTGTATGATGGGGGCGCAAATGAGTGCTCCTTTCAACGTATTAAATGCTTGTAAGCACTCTCCTGAAAAGACAAAGGGGGCATCTTTAGCAAGTAAGGAAGTAAGTGGCCGAGCAATTAGGGCAAAGTCTTTGATAAAGCGGCGGTAAAACCCCGCATGACCAAGGAAGCCTCTAATGCCATTTACATTAATAGGAGGAGGGATTTTTTCGATTACCTCAACTTTCGCCTTATCAACTTCAATCCCTCTAGAGGACACAAGATGCCCAAGCACTATCCCCTCGGTGACCATAAAATGACATTTTTCCCAATTAAGAGTGAGATTGTTTTGTTGGCATCGTTTGAGGACTTTTGTAAGATTAGCCAAACAAGAATCAAACTCACTTCCATACACAGAAAAATCATCCATGAAGACTTCCATAATATTTTCAATGTAATCAGAAAAGATTGATGTCATGCACCTTTGAAAAGTGGCATGAGCATTACAAAGTCCAAAGGGCATTCTACGATAGGCATATGTGCCATAGGGACAAGTAAAAGTAGTCTTTTCTTGGTCATCTTCATGCAAAGGGATTTGAAAGAACCCCAAATACCCATCCAAATAACAAAAGTATTTATGTTTAGCAAGGCGTTCAAGCATTTGATCAATGAAGGGTAATGGGTAATGGTCTTTTCGGGTGGCCTTATTCAGTTTCCTATAATCAATACACATCCGCCATCCCGTGACAGTGTGTGTAGAGATGGGCTCTCCTTTTTCGTTTTTTGTAACGGCCATCCCCCCTTTTTTGGGGACAACGTGAATGGGGCTTACCCATCTACTGTCTGAGATAGGATAGATAATTCTAGCCTCAAGCAATTTAAGGATTTCCTTTTTGACCACCTCCTTCATGTTTGGGTTCAACCGCCTTTGAGGCTCTATGGAGGTCGCGTCAGTGTTTTCCAAATGAATCCAATGCGTGCAAAGCCTAGGGCTTATTCCCTTAAGATCAGAGATGGTGTAGCCAAGGACATCCTTGTGACTCCTAAGGACGTCTAGGAGTCTTTCAAGTTGATCATGGGTGAGGTGGGCATTAACAATCACCGAAAAGGTCAATTTACTACCCAAGAAAGCATACCTTAGATTCGGTGGTAATTGTTTTAGCTCTACCTCAGGAGGCGTTGTACCCTCTACTTCCTCTGCTTGTGAGAGTTCGGCTTCTTCATCAATATCTGAGTCTAGTTCTTGCTCATGTGGTGCGCTCTCGTGTGGAGGCTTATATTCGCTTCTTGGTGAGGACGGTGCATCGGAATAGATGATGCACACCTCCGTGTGGGCATGGATGTGGTCATCATTGTGCTCCGGTCCAAGCCTGAGATCAAGAGATGCGTCAATGAGTTCACAAATATAAGAGTAAGGGTCGTAGAGTGTGCTTCCCTGAATCTCGGCTTGATCAATGGATTCCTCGGAAGAGTAGTGCTCTTCGATGCATGTTCCGCCATTTTCAAAACATAACTTGCCGTCCCTCACATCAACTCTGATGTTGCCCTCTATAGTCCCTTCCGGGGAGATTTGATCCATCACAAAGATGGCAAATTGTTGCTCAATGGGGTCCTCGATATCAACGGCGAATGCCCCTGTGGCATGGACCTCATCAACAAGTTCTTTAAGAAGGCTCACAAAGGAGTCATCATCTCCCAGGCTTGACTCAGTCATTAACATTACCTCCCCCATGTTCCTGTTAAAATCTTATGGAGAATTCTGAGAAAGCAAGTAAATTGGGCAGCAAACAGAGTTAAAAAGGAAAAAAAATAAAGTAAGATGGATGGATAGATGGTGAGAGATAACCGGGTGATCAAAATCTAAAACCGTCAAATACCCCTCCCCGGCAGCGGCGCCAAAAACTTGATCGATGCCCATGTATGCACACGTAACCGGGACAAGCGACTCGTAGTCTTACCGTAAGCGTACGGCGTAGTGGCGAGCGGGTATCGAACTCAGGGAGGAACAATGACAGTGTCTTTTTCCAATCACCTAGCTATCAAAATGGTCGAAAATAATTTGGGATAAAATTGTCACAATCGTTCGTATGTCGATAGAAATATCAATGAAATAAAGCGCCTAGGGATAGGGAATCCCCGCTATGGACCGTATCTCATCGCTGTGATTCGTAGGTTAAATCAATGCTAGACTTGAATTTTAGGTGAACTAGTCGCAACTAAATGTAGAACCAAGCTCACGCTCTCGCGCTATTGCCGGTCTATAGCGAACCTAGGGTAGGGCCCAATCTCTTGCAAACCCTAACCTAAGCCGCTAGCGTGAAGAATGACATCATCGTTCACCCGTATCTCGAGCCCACTCTCGTGCAAACTCGAGCTACGACCTAGGTTGAGATAGTTCCTACCCATCCAATCTCTTGCAAACGGGTATTGGTATAGAATTACGATTGAAAACCCTAGCCTTGGTCCAATCTCTTGCAAACCAATCCTAGAGGAATCCAATCGTAAATCTAAATCGAATTTCTAGGGCTTCCTATCAATTGGGACCCAATCTCTTGCAAATCCCAATCAATATGAATCTCTAGCTATCCGTAATTAATCAATCCCAACCTAACCCTAATCAATTTTAGCAAGAATTTCACCAATTCATCACAATTTAGAAATAGGGTTCATAGGGTTCATCCCTATGCCCTAGGACAATAAAACTACTCACTAATCATCATGCAATTCATGAGAAAATCAATAACAAATTCAGCACAAATCATTGCAATAGGGAAATTATCAAAAAAAAATAGAGTTTTGACAAGAAAAGAGACAAACCAATGAGAAACCAATAGCATCCAACAAAAATAACCTTTTAATCTCCAAGAGAAAAGCTAAATCTATTGATCTAAAAAGCTCTCTAAAAAGGCTGCCAAAAGTATCAAAAAAGTTCTTCTAAACTAGGGCAAAAACTGGGTTTAAATACCCCTCAAAATCGCCCAAAAATCGTGACAAAAATGCCCCTGCGCAGCTCAAAAATCGCAGTTTACGCAGCAGGCGGGGCGGCTCACTCGACCGAGTGACAAATGTCACTCGGCCGAGTGACAAACCCTGTACAATTACAGTAAGTTCGGGATTTTGGGGGTCTGTCTTCGGAGGTGACTCGGCCGAGTGGATTTACTCACTCGGCCGAGGGGCTTTTCTTGCTCGGCCGAGTCGGAACCGTCAAAAGCCTGTACATTTCCAGTAAGTCGGCCTTTTTTGATGGTGGATTTTCCATGCCACTCGGGCGATGCGATCTTCATACTCGACCGAGTGGGATATCGTCCCTCGGCTGAGTGCACGCCCAATTCCTTCTGTTGGAGTGTGTCCGGTCTGGTCGGCCGAGTGATCTACTGGCTCGGCCGAGTGAGTACTTCACTCGGCCGAGTGAGATGCTGCAGATGCCCATTCTTCATCGTTTCGCCTCCTCGTCGCTCCTATGAAGTTCTTTCCTCTTCCACTCGTCTTCCATCGCCGAATAGCCCTCAAAAGAGCCTCGGGTGACACTTCGGAGTGGGTGCAAATCCTCTTGATCTCAAAATCACTCCGAATCGCTCCGTATCTCCTGAAATACGACAAAAAAACAAGAAATCGTGAAAAGCATCACAATATTGTCGAATAATAGTGAAAAACGCGATATGAGCGATCAAAGTGGCATGTAAAAATGCAGAAAAAGGGTGTAAAATACGGAGTGATCAGATAACACAAGGAACTTTTTCTTTCTTTTGCCCAAGCATTGCCCCCATCGCATAGTCTCTTGCATCGCACATGATTTCAAATGGAATAGTCCAGTCTGTAACCTGCAAAATAGGAGATGAAATAAGTGAATTCTTTAGTTTATCAAATGAATCTTGACACTCTTATGTCCATATGAATGCGGTGTTTAAAGTTAACAAGTGGCAGAGGGGGCTGGAGATAGCGCTGAAATCCTTTATGAATCTTCTATAGAATCCTGCATGGCCTAGAAAGGATCGAATGTCTTTGACACATTTTGGTGTAGGCAACTTCTCAATCACCTCAACTTTCGCCATGTCTACCTGAATACCTGACTTGGAGACTAGGTGACCAGGAACCAAACCTTCAGTTGTCATGAAATGACATTTTTCCCAGTTTAGAAGCAAATTTTTTTCCTGGCACATGTTCAAGACAAGAGCTAAGTTAGATAAACAATATTCAAAAGAAGTGCCATATACAGAAAAATCATCCATAAACACTTTCATTATCTTTTCAACCATATCACTAAATATGCTCAACATGCAACGTTGAAAAGTAGCAGGCGCATTGCATAATCCAAAAGGCATCCTTCTAAAAGCGAAAGTTCCAAAGGGACAAGTGAAGGTAGTCTTCTCTTGATCCTCTGGAGCCATCTCTATCTGATAATAGGCAGAATAGCCATTTAGAAAACAATAATATTCATTACCTGCCACTCTTTCTAAAATTTGATATATGAAAGGTAATGGAAAGTGGTCTTTTCGTGTTTTAGAATTTAGCTTTCTATAGTCAATACACATCCTCCAACCTGTGGTGGTTCGCATAGGTATAAGCTCGTTATTCTCATTTTTTTACTATTGTTAAGCCTGATTTCTTTGGGACCACCTGTATGGGACTAACCCATCTGCTATCAGAAATATGATATATTATACCTGCAACAAGTAGCTTAAGAACCTCTCCCTTAACAACCTCTTTTAATGTTAGATTTAAACGACGTTGCATTTCACATGTATGTTAGGCATCATCCTCAAGATAAATATGATGAGTGCAAATTAAAGGATTTATACCTGTAATGTCCGCAATAGACCATCCAATGGCCCCTTTGTGTTCTCTAAGCACATCAAGCAAAGCATGTTCTTGTTCAAGAGTAAGTGTAGATGATATTACCACAGGGAACGTTTCCTCTTTTCCAAGGAAAGAATATTTCAGATAGTCTGGCAATGGCTTCAACTCTAACTTTGGATGCTCAATCTCTGAGGTTGTTGTGGTGGCAATTCCACTGGCAATATTTCAAACTTTGGCACCCATGCATCCTTTGGTTTTTCATTTTTGCCCTGCACAAAATAAGACTCATCAATATCATCTGAAGTATAATCAATAAATTTAGATGAGCATTCTTACTTAGCTTCAAAATAATCTTCAATCAAATTCTCAATAAAACATACTCTTTCACTCCATCAACACTTGCTGGTAACTTACTGATTTAAAAATGTTCAGTTCAAGTTTCATGTTACCAAAACTTATCTTCAATTGTCCATCCCTACCATTTATCATAGCGTTGCAAGTTGCTAAGAATGGACGTCCCAATATGATAGGAGTGCAGTTACCTGATTGTGACCCATGTATGTCAAGGATGGTAAAATCCACTAGGTAATAGAATTTGTCCACTTGGACCAACACATCTTCCACGCATCCCCGTGGGACTTTCACCGACTTGTCTGCCAACTGTAGAACCACATGTGTCTTTTTCAGCTCTCCCAACCCTAACTGCAAGTAAACAGAGTAAGGCAAAATGTTAACACTAGAACCCAAGTCAAGTAAAGCATCTCCAAATTTCTTGGTTCCTATAATACATGGAATAGTCGGAGAACCTGGATCCTTATATTTGGGTGGAGTGTCATGTTGTACCATTGCACTTACCTGTTGGGTTAAGAATGCTTTCTTTTTCACATTAAGACTCTGTTTCACAGTGCATAACTCCTTCAAAAATTTAGCATATGCAGGCACTTGGTTGATTGCATCAAGTAATGGGATATTAATTTTTACCTGCTTGAAGATGTCTCTTATTACTGCCTGATACTTATCTTTTGATGGTGAGCAAGTCTATGTGGAAATGGAGCTGGAGGTATATATGGTTTTGGCTCTTTGTCTGTGACCTCTTCATCATCTTGCAACTTTTAATGTGCTTCCACTTCCTCTTTTTCCTCAGATGGTTGTTCATGTCTAGGCATTCTGGCTTTTCAATTTCACGTCCGTTACGCAATGTAGTCATTGCTTGACATGGTTTGACGTTGTTTCCTGAAAAAGAAGAAGAAGGATTTGTATTAGGATTTGCAACATGTTGAGCTGGTAATTTACCTTTATCTTGTGATGCTATAAATCTTGCAAAATTTTCAGTAAGTTGATGTTGCATCTGTGCCATCTGTTGGACTGCAGCAGTGAGGTTTTGCATTTCATTGCTTTGCTCTCTTTTCCCTTGGTAGTTGGTGTGGTTGGCATGGTAATAGGGAGTAGTCATCTGCTGCTTCTGCTGGTATGAAGTACCTCCTTGATTTGATTGTTTTTTCCAATTGGCATTGTACCCTTGATTGGCCACCCAATACACCTCTGCTTCTGGATTTCTACCTAATTCTTTTATTACTGGAATCAATGGGCACACGGTAGTGTCATGAACTGGCTTCTCACATATGACTCAGTATGGCTCTGATGCAACTGCTTTTGCTCCTCTTAAATCGATGTTTTGTAGCTTTTGCGTAACCAATGCCTCCACTTGTGCCATCAATGCATCGTCAGGTTATAAAGTCTGCAAGCCTCCTCTTGTTTGTTGTGCAGACAGAAACCTGTCAAATTCTGAAACTGGCTCCCATCTTCTCGCATTTTCCGCAATGTTTTCCAAATATGTCCAAGCCTCCATTGGATTCTTCTCAAAGAAACCTCCGTTGCACATCATTTTTACATATTGCTTCGTATTCGGTTGCAGTCCATCGTAAAATAACCCAATGGTACGCCCTTTGTCAAAACCATGATGCAGGCACGCTAACAATAGTTCCTTGAACCTTTCCAAAGCTTGATCATATGCTTCGGTATCCTTCTGCGAAAAAGACATGATGTGCCTCTTTAAAGCTTGAGTCCTGTGAAAAGAAAAGAATTTTTTTAGAAACTCAGTTTGCATCGTTAGCCAAGAAGTAATAGATCTAGGAGGTAATCATTGAACCAATTTTTTGCCTTATCTTTTAACGAGAATGGGAAAAGTTTAAGATAAACAACATCATTACAAACTTTTCCATCTAATTGTGTAGAGCATGCTTCTTCAAATGCTTTAATATACAAATAAGGATTTTCCCTATCCTCACCATGGTAAGATGGGAGAATTTTGAATCACCCCTGGTTTAAGCGAAAAAGAATGAGCACCATCAGGCAACACAATGCATGATTCAGAAGCAACTCTAGTAGGCATATATGTAGCACTCAATGGTAATTCATGTGAAGTGTTTGCAAAGGGTTGTTCATTATTGTCAGCCATATTTTCAAGTCTTATCAATCTGTGTGAAGTAGGGGTCCTATGCCACATAAACTAGCAAAGAGAGTTTTTTTAATAATAAAACTAAGCTATAAAGTGGAAAGATCTCACCGAGTATTCCTTTGAAAAGCTGAAAATGTGGATCAAAGATACCGTTGTCCCCGGCAACAGCGCCAAAAACTTACCTGGCTCAAAATAGTGTGAGCTAATACTCCCAAGCGTAGAAGATCGTGCAAGTAGT
>CM061133.1:328713007-328775103 GCA_030789695.1 Scilla litardierei | reverse complement strand
AAGAATATTAAAGGGGTCCACCATGAAGGTGTTTAATATGTAAGCCGAGACAATACCGTGTTATGCCTAGGTATTACATTTCCAAGGTATGATTAAAGCTATCAGATATCACAATGGTCTCTGTATGAGATCCTATTAGCTTTAAGTCGACTACATGCACAGCGAATATCACAAATCCTGTCAACGATCTTTCGAAAAAGATACACGGGCAGAATATTGCTTAAGATCAACTAATGATCTTCGTAGCCTTTATGGAGAAGACGTTTCTACGTCTCTCTTTCATCTCTGTGGGTAGAGTATACCCTTCTGAAAGTTTTATATAGATCTATATATCTATATTTTGCCGTATATATATGCAGTCACAACGTCCATGTACTGCATTTATTGGCTTTTTCAGAGAAGTTTAGGCTTGGTAGGAAAATGATCACATTTCCTTCATTTCAATTTCTTATGAAATCCAACTTATATTCCACAGGTTTTACACATTCAGGTGTATGGACTACTGATCCCAAGACTTTGCTTTTCAAGAGTGAGTCTAGATCTACTCTTATTGCCTCGTCTCACTTTGGCCAATCTATGCGTTTATGCTATAGAAAAGTAGGTTGACGTCATCGTCGTATGCAGCGACGTGAACGGCAATAGCGAAAGCAAAACCGTCGTCGACGACTGTGCTATTTCTATCAAGTACCTCTCCAGTACGTACGTAATATAATGATTTTTCTCCCGTTGTTTCCTCTGCAAGGGATAGGTTGCTGGTCTGAGCTCAGCATCCTGTGGATGGATCATTTTAATATATCCAGGAGTCTTCCTCTTTCGAGGAACTTTATATTTTGAACCTGGCGGGCGTCCTCACTTCAAACGAGGTACAGCCAATTCTGCTACCGGTGGATTGCATCCATCTTTGGGAATGTCAATCCTAGCTGGCGTGTTGGCAGCAGGGACGTGTGAACGAACAATCTTCTGGTTGTCCGTAAATTTATCCGGCAATTGATGTACTTTAGTCTGAATGTGAAGGATCTTCTGGATCTCATCTTCACACAGAAAAAGTATGCAGATCATAACAAGATTAGGACTTTTATGTCCCATGATATGGTCTCGAAGCTTCAGGCTTCTTTAGACCGCGTGCCTATTTCAATGAGACTTTCCTCATCAAATTCACAGTTATCAAGATTTGGTGGTAAACCATAAGCAGGCGGCATCAGCAATAAGATATGGCCACAAGAGGGCCATATCGTGATAAGCGATGCGGAATTCAGTGTGTTGGTCCCTAAACATCAACAGGCAACTGGGATTTAAAAATGGACGTGAAATCCATTGGAGTCTCTTTACCAGAGACTATAATAACCCATTCTGAGTATGAACATGCTACAAGATGTTCAATTTCAATGCCAGTTGCTTGGCAGGAGTCTTTGAATGATATTTGTAGTGAATTCACCCACATTATAAACTTTTTGAGAAAGCTAGGTTGCGAGTGAATATGAAGGCACACATAAGACCATCTAGTAGATGCATCTATCAGTACAATGAAGTACCGAAAATGGGCCACTTGTGGGGTGAATATGCCCGCAAAGGTCACCATGTATTTTCTCAATGAAGCCAGGAGACTCTAATCCCACTTTCAGGAGGGAAGGTCTCTCTATAAGTTTTCCCTTAAGACAAAGGGGTACAAGGAAAATCAATCTTTTGAAGAATCTTCAGGTTCTCCAATGGATTCATTTGATGATGCGTCCATCATCGCTGATCCAGGATGACCAAGTCCATTTTGCCAGAGTTAAAAAATCTGGTAATGAAAGGCACTTCTGGTGCTCAGTCAAGTTGGCTTTCTATAGGATGAATATCTGTAATAATATGGGCCCGACGGGGGTCCAATGAAATCGTAAGTAGATGGTCTTCTGGCCATCCTCTTGACGAGTTACATATTGATATTCAATATTTATTATCCACAGTATTCAAGTTATGTTCATTTAAACGAAATATCCTTAAAACTTGGAAAATTCCTATATGTTTAAGGGGAGAAGTTTGCATCTTATAGTCTCGTTGTATGTGGGAGCAATATTAATGCTACACCAGTGCAACGAGGCACTGTCCACAATATTACATACTTTATCTATAAGCAAAACGAAATTTTATTTAAGTAAATGTATAATGACATTCAAAATAAAAGTTCGTACAACAACAAACTAAAGATGAAGCTATATGTAATTTTAAATGCATAGACATAAAGATAGGGCTCAATCGAGCAGGTCTTCATTCTCGAAGTCTTTTGCAGTGAAATTTGTTGGCGACTGAACAGCCGCCAAGTTTGTTTCAGGCAGAGACTTCTGGCTCGCCTGATACAGTTCCTGGAGGTGGTGAGGAGTGCGACAGTTTCTGGACCAATGTCAGTCATGCCACATCTATGGCATTTATCCTCCCAGTTCTTCTGAGGAATTGACACTTGGTCAGTGTTCTTACGCTTCCATGTGAAGTTTCTCATTTCTCTGTTGTTCTTGTTGGTCTGGGTTACTTCTCCTCGTGCTGACTTCATTACAGCCTTCCCTTTGTTCTTTCTAGCATTCTTCTTGTTTTTCCACTTCTGGGGAGAAACACGGTGGGCTTCAGGGATAGTGGTAGTACCAACCGGACGCAAATTATGAGTGACAAGCAGTAAATCTCTATTCTGCTCAGCCCTAAGGAGGCAAGAGATCAAATCAGAGAACTTCGTGAAGTTGCGTTCACGATACTGCTGCATGAGAATTGCATCTTTCTCGTGAAACGAGGTAAATGTCTTTTCCAACATGCGTTGCTCAGTCACTTCTTCACCACACAACTGCAAGCGTGAGGTGATATTATGAAGTGCATCGTTATACTCAGCAACGGACTTATAGTCCCGAAGTCTGAGGTTTTCTCACTCATAATTGGCACGTGGTAATATTACATCAATTTGATGTTTATACCGTGCCTCCAGAGCTGTCCACAATTCAATTGGGTCCTCTACCGTAAGGTATTCGGCCTTTAAGGTCCGATTTATATGTTTCCTAATATAGATAATGGCTTTCGCATTATCCACATCGGAGACAGTGGTAGGAGTGCTGCTAGATGTAGTAGAAGCATCGACCGCTGCTGGGGCCGATGAAGGAGCCAAAATTGAGCCAACGAGGGCCATCGAACGCAAGTGGAACTTCAGGTCCACTCGCCAACTCAGGTAATTTTTTTCCTGCAGCATCAAGAACTTCGAAATCGACGCTTGCCAATTTTGCCATTTATCTATGCAATTTAAAATAAGCATGAATTAATTAAAATGTAAATTCATGCATAAAGAATAAAATAAGTAAAATGTGGGGATCGGCCAGATACCCAAAAACGTACAAAGTCCAAAATCTGATTTACAGTTCATAAAGAAAAGAAAAAATACAAGTTGGAAACCCAGAATGGGTCCCTATCAATTGCAATTTTCACCTCCGTCTTCATAAGTTGGTACACCGGTCTTTGGCATTAATACATTTAATCCTCACTTACAAATTCTCTCAAAAGAAAATAAAAGTGCAAGGAATATTAAAGGTATCAAATTGGCTGATCCCAAAAACACATTTTAACTTATATAAACATCCACGCAGTTTTTAATATGCTACAGGCACAAAGAAACAACCACGCATATAACTCAGGCATATATAATATGGAAAAAGAGACTATAAAATATAATAATCTCTCGGACCACGGGGAGACGTCATACATCGTTAGGTTAAATGACTAACGGCAGAGCGGTCGCAAGATCCTTAAGATAATTATATTTTGAAAAAGCCTAATAATCCATAAATAATTAACAATGCAAGAGTGATATTTAACATAATTTTAGCAATTTGACAAACTGGGCGTCATGCCCAAAATAAGAAATTAAAATAAAATTAATATTTTGATTGGGGCTGCAAGCCCATAAGTAAAATATTAATCATTTTAATAAGCAGTTTTATTAACTTGGCTTCTGGCCGAAAAAGGAGAAAAATAGCTGAATTAATTTTTTATTGACATTTGGGCTGCAGGCCCATTTGCAAAAATTTAATTAACATATTAATTTTGCAATTGGATTAACTGGGCTTCAGGCTCAATTTAGAAGTCAAAATTAATAATTAATCTGAATGAGGTTGTTGGCCCATAAAACTTATATTCATTGTTATAAAATGGGCTTCAGGCCCAAATTGGACACAAAATTAATTATTATTCTATTACGGGATGTAGGCCCATAAGCAAAATGAAAATCATTTTAATTAGACAATTTAAATTATCTGGGCTTCTGGCCCAAATAACCAGACAAAACGAGTTAATTTTATGTATTAGGCTTCAGGCCTAATAATCAGCCATCAAATTTATTAAATATATTTGAACATAAGCCCTTAAACCAATTTAAAAGTTAATTGTAAGGGAATATGAACCGTCCCAATATCCAAAAAATTTTACGGATCCCGTTCTCATTGCTTGGGATAAATTCCGTCAAGACAACTAACTGGAGTAGTAGTTTATGGGTTCACCCTTTTGATGACGAATTACTTTGATATTAATAAGGAATATGAGATTCCGTCAAAGCAAGACAAGACAACAGGCACTGAGCATAACGAAATAAAATGAAGCATGCAACATCAAATAATTCCGTTTAACATCAGAGTGGTTACGGACATGCCTTTTTTCTTTGTTCCAAATTGAGCATCAAAGCTTACCAAACACCACACACAAGAATCCAGAGGTAATGACAAACGGAAATAAAAAACGATTGATTTGAACCATGATCTTTGCTTATAATTTGTCACTCTCTCACATAAAGTGCATGATTGTTGGCTGACGCAAATATCAAACCAAAAAGGGCTAGAACACCAAGGCCACACAAAGCAAAGTAATTCGTCTTTGCTTAAATGTTTTGTAGGTATCTAAGTGGTCGAAAAGAAATTACATATAGATCAAAGATCTAGGGAAGATCGTGATAATAAAAATCCGTAGATAGTTCCGCTCCCAATACGCTCCAACGAAAAATCCCCGCAAAGCTTCGCCGCAACAAAAGATTCATTCGCGCGTAGGTATTGAATTTTTGAGGGGAGAATGGATGAAAAGCTCAAAGAATTTAGAGCAAACGTGCTGATAAGTATTGAGAAATGTTAAGAGAAGAGTAAACAATCTCTAATTAGGAGTAGCCATGGCATAAGACATGCCTCTCTATATATTCATTGAAATAAGATTTTAGGAGTCCAAGGGACTCCCCACTAACTTAGTGGGAAATAATGGTGAGATGATGAGGGTAGGGAGGCCAAAGGCCTCCCTCAACTCACAACAATAGCAGAGAAATAGGTTTTCATCATAGTTATCAAAAAAATTTACAGGGCAATGGTCGCAATGGTTGCAGATGCCTCACATCATCTCTACAAATATAAGTAAACAATATATAATAGTGTTATGAGATATAACGGTGTAGCGCCACGCTCCCCACGGGTGCCGATACAACTGAAATAAGAGTGTGCATGTCCTGCATGTGCCAGTGAAGTCAATGTGAAGCAGTGTACAAAGTAAGGAGATACTCTAAACAAAGCAGGTAAGAACAGTAAAAAAAGTAATGCAGCACAGAACATGAAAGAGACATGTACAAAAGCTACACTACTGCTTAAACGTAAATGGAAAACGTACTTATTGCTAGGTCAAGACTCAACAGTCCTAAACCGGAAATCTAACTCCTCGTGCTCAAGCACCTTTATATGATTTTGTGTGTCGTACCTAGTGGTAGCAGAAGTCGCACCACGCTCAATAAAGTAGATAATATCAAAACAAGAGACAAGAAAAGTAAAGGTGCACAAAAGGAGACATGACAGCCACAGATACGATAGCACTGAACAAAGAAGTAACATGAAATGATAATTACAAAAAGAGACAACAAAAGTAAGGAGGTACAAAAGGCGGTAGGACAGCAGTTAAAAATGTACAGAAGAGAAACATATTATAATAATTAAAATGAGCACAAGCTACTGTAAAGATAGTACTCACTAAAGTGAACCAATCCTAGGCCGTGACTTATGAGGGAGAGTATAGTAAGCAACACGAAGACCGTCTTAAGACCGTAAGGGTGCTATTCCAGGCCGAGTCATGAACTGAAGAAAGTACCGTACTGTAAGAGATGTGAAACTGCAAGAGCTGTGAAACTGTGACCTGTGGCAGTGGGCTCCAGGACCGATCAAGGTCGCCATCCATGACTGCCCCTGGACTCTAGGACCCATCTGAAGTGATGGATGTCTACTCCCCCGACCAGGGAGTTGAAGACATGTCCCAGTTGTAATTCCCTACCAGCTACTGCACAAGTACTAGAGAGGGGGGGTGAATAGTACTTTAAAATAATAAGGAGTATAATTCCAAATTAAATTGCAATCAACTACCAAATCAATTTGCGGAAGCTTAAATTGAACGACGACAACGAAATTGACAATGCTAACAAACGATGTTAATGGGTTCGGATCCACCCAAGTCTCCCCGACTTGTTCCCGGTGATCCTACGTCCCAACCACCCGGATCCCCTCCGGATACTTGAGTTAGAAACCCTAACTCAAGATTTCCACTATGAATATCTTGTGAAAAACCTTCACAAGATCAAATCATACATGCAATGGCAAAGTGAATCCCACAACCCGGGATCACAAACTTCTCTCATAACCGAGAGAACCAATAAGCAATATAAAAGAGTTTATATGAAATAAACAAGCTTACCACAAAATCATATACCTTGAGTTTTTCTTACCCAATAGGTGGAATGAAGGATTTGAGGAAGATGAAGTTACCAAACCCTAGCACCAAGGAAATGAGCAGCAATGGGTGCCTAGGGATGATTTGGAAACTTGAATCAAGCAATAGCTTGAAGAGCTCACCAAGAACAAGCTTCTCTCTATATCTAGAAATGAGAGAGAATGGGTTTCTTGTGAGGAAGAGAGCTTTAGATTTGAGGGAGAATAGCTATCTCTTTTGATCTCAATGAATCTCTTAATGGCAGCTCTATTTAAGATAGAAATGACCTAGGTTCGTATTTATAGGGACCCATAAAAACAAGTTAGGTCAAACTCCAACGGAAAGAAATCTGTGAGAATTAGTCGGTCAAAGAACACTCACTGACCGACTAGTTCATCAACTAGTCGGTCAGTCACAAAGCATGGACCGACTAAGAGCAGATCTGAGAAGAGATAGAATTTCAGACCTAGAAAACTAGTCGGTCCAAGAAGACTATCTGACCGACTAGTTTCACAACTAGTCGGTCATCCAATGAACGTAGACCGACTAAGAGGCAAAACAACTTAGTCTGAAGGCAAGTTGACTTAGTCGGTCCAAGAACAAAAGTTGACCGACTAGATTGTCAACTAGTCGGTCACCAAACGTTCTTAGACCGACTAACGGTAAACAGTAGCTTAGGAGAAATTTAGAGTGAACAGTAAGTCACAACTAGTCGGTCAAAGAAGCATCACTGACCGACTAGTTCACAAACTAGTCGGTCGGTGAGTCAACGTAGACCGACTAACTGTAAACAGTAAAGTCCAAGAAATTAAGAAATCAAACTAGTCGGTCCAAGAACAGTTGCCGACCGACTAGATCACCATCTAGTCGGTCAGTACTTGTTCTTGTACCAACTAACATGCACAACAAAGTCCGAATCGAAGCGCGACGCTTCGAGGAAGATAGAATGAACTTGTGCAAGAATCCTAGAGCTACGAAATGAGCGTAATGAAGATAGAAACGTAAGATATACTCAAGGCTTAACATTCTATCAATCGAAACTAAAAGACTATAAATAAAACCTTAATAAACGGTCTTAGAGAGCTTCGATTGAATCTTCATAACTTCCAAAGCGCTGCAGGAGCTTCAACGAAGCTTTAGGCTTGAATACGAGCTTTTGGAAGTGTTGAGATGTCGCTTTGAATATTCTCGTGAAATTGGCGACGATCTCCAATACTGCGCTCACAAATTGTTAGTTCATGAATTATTTATGTTTGCTCATCATCAAAACCAAATCCGGGGAGTCCAATATTCAACATTCTCCCCCTTTTTGGTGATGACAAACCAACATAAATAATAATCAAAAATAATAATTCAAATGTAAAATACTTACTCCCCCTGCATTGATGACACGTTAATTCCCAAATGAATATATATGAATTGCATCAATCAGACGAGTAAGATATATAATGAGAATTGATTTTTGAAATATCGGATTTTGAAAATCCTTATATGTATCTTAACTCCCCCTGAATCTAACATATCAAACTAGATTCTTGGAAATTGAGTTAAATTTTTCATTTGCGCTATTTATTATCATTATCTCTCCCCCTTTGGCATTATCCCAAAAATGGGGGGCATACAACGACAACAATTAGGAAATGTAAAATCCAACATCGGGAGTCGTAGACAATGACGATGGAGCTAATTGACACCAAAGGAAAAACGATTAAATCAATTCAAAGTGTGCCAATTGTCCATTATCACAAAGTGAAAATCAAAATCATCAAAATACCAAATAATTATTCATTAATTGAATAAAGAAACATACTCTTCAATATTCAATATACTTGGTTAATTTTGTGCATGGAAAACAATTCTATACAATTATAGAATTTAAATCTATTTGACCAAGTTTTTATGCGTCGAGCGACGAAATCTCATTTCAAATACATTCAACGAATATTAAAATTTGCACGACGAATAAAAGACAAAGTGAATGACGATGAACATATATATATGCAGAGACAACATGAGTATATCCAAAAAGATATCACATCGAATATATGAGATACATCATATCAAGCGCTACATATCATCAAAAAGAAATACATCAACATCATCGATACAATATACCCATCAAAATGAAATACACCATCATCATCATCATTCTCATCAAAATAAATACAGCAGCAGCGACGACATCTAAAATACATCAAAACATAATAACCCTCATACCCTATCCTAACCCATAATACTCTCGCTAAGATATATCATCCAAAGCGTATATGGAGAGTCCTCGGAACAACGATCACGAGGAGGAGGCAGGATCTGCAGCGTCCGTGGGTCCAGTCGACGGAGTGGACTCAGGCTCTGCAGGGAGAAGAGGCGTCTCAACAGATGGAATCGTCGGGGCAGGAGTCGAGATCTCAGGAACAGGCTCTACAGCAGCAAGGGTCTCGACAGCAGAAGTGTCAACTGGAATATCAGCAGGCTCAGCAACAGGGTCAACAGCAGGCTCTGAAGACTGAAGTGCTGAAGCAGAAGGCTCTGGAGCACCGGAAGAGGTGCCAACTCCAGGAGCAGAAGTGGAAACACCAGCAGCAGCAGCAGTGGCCTCATCGCCACGGGCAAAAGAAGTGACAAGCTCGTCAAGCTCCTCATCGTCCATCTCCTCGGCCTCAGACACCGAAGGAGGAAGCTCAATCCCCATCATACGAGCCATACGACATACGACCTCCTCAGTACGAGCCAAACGGGAGTCGTGCTGACGAAGTAGACGTACGACATCGTCCAAAGAAGCAGGGGAAGAGGAGGCTGCAGCGGCTGACGGAGTAGACTGAGAAGCAGATGCGGTAGACCTCTGCACGTGACGAAGTGCCGCTAAAGATTTCTTCACGGCCGTCGCGTTCAGAGGCGTACCCAAAGGACGCTCATCGTCAGGTGGGAGAGGAACGCGAAAATGACGGAATACGAGTGTCAATAAGCAGGGGTATGGAATGTGCGCAGACTTATTGGTCTTGCGTATACACTCGAAAGAATCCATCTTATCGAGTATCACGCGAGCCCAATTTATCTCGCACCCCAAGAAAAGAGCGTATATGAGCTTCAAAAACGGCTGAGAGGGAAGTGAAGAGGATCCATATTTCGGAAGAAGACATGATTTCAAAATCAGGTTAAGAACCCACGCATTCGGCTTAAAGGATTTCGAAGGAACACCAATGAATGCGGAGGGGATAACCTGGAAAATATCTGCAAGAATAGACTGATCCAAGGAAGAAATGTCGTCTACAGAAATGTCCGAGGGGAGGAGACCACACGATGCACAACCAAGGATCTCCCCCAAGATTTCTGCCGTGAGAACTATAGGAGTTCCCAAGACAGTCGTCTCAATGGAGTGGCTGGCGTCGTACTGGCCTCGAATACGGTTGGCATAGAACAATTTCACGAGGCGAGGGTAAGGTTTGGGATTGGCCTTGGGGTCGTATCGGAGATAATCTAGAAGGCCACTATAAGACAGAAGATCAGCAAGGCCGAGGAAATCAGAGAACTGAACGTAATGCTCTAACAACAGTGGACAGTGTTCTATACGGTTGTACGCGGCGAGACACTGAGGGTCATCGCGGCACAACGATATGTCTACACCGCCAACTGGCATAGGAGCTTTACCCTTGGCCTTACGGGTCTTCGGAGGTGGGGTAGGTTCCCTAGTAGGCTCATCCTCAGGGATAAAATCAGTATCGGAATCGGAATCGGGAGGAGTAGCCGGAGTATGAAGAATAGGCTTTTTGGTCTTGGATTTGCGGGGCTTGACGGTGGCAGTCCTAGGCTTCTTAAGAGGAGGCGACGAAGGAGAGGCTTGGGTAGACTTGGCACGACGCTTAGGCTTCGGGGGATTCCTAGGGTCGGAAGGCCCTACGGTCATAGGAGAGGCCCCGGAAGAGGTGATCGGAATACGAGTCTTAGCCATAGTTCTAAGAGCACAAGCAATCGAAGATTAGGTCACTAACAACCTAGAGATCACAAGCAAACAACCCTAGAGATCAAGAAAATTCGAAAATCACAAGCCCTAGGTTAGAAATTGAAACCCTAGGACCTAGAGCTTGAAATCAAGGAGAGACAACCCTAGAATAGGAAATCGACCTAGGAGAGGGATGGAGATACCTAGGAGGTGGAGTCGACGGCGGCGGACGGCGGCGATCGACGGAGAAACGGCCGGAAGACGAAGGTTTTCGAGTTGAGGGTTTTGGGTTTTCGGGCTGGAGCAAGTGAGAAGACCGACTAAATGAGAATTTAGTCGGACGAGATCGAGTATAAGTCGGTCGGGATGCGAAAAGACACAGCTGCCCTAACACACTTAGTCGGTCACAGTTCAAGTACTGACCGACTAGATTACGATCTAGTCGGTCGGTCAATGAGCTTGAACCGACTAAGTCGAAACAGTAGCTCAGATGAATTTCTAGGGCAAGAATTAGTCGGTCGCAGTATATTCACTGACCGACTAGTTTTCAATCTAGTCGGTCGGAAAGTATACTATGACCGACTAACGATAGAAAAAGATAGGAGATGGATATTTGCATGATCTAGTCGGTCTGAGTTCATTTGCTGACCGACTAGATGAGCATTTAGTCGGTTGACAAGTGAACTGAAACCGACTAGAAGAGTCCAAAAGTAGAAATTTGATTTCTCTTCACAAACCACTTGGATGATACATCCAAACTTACTCATTAGTCATCTAAATTACCCCATAAAACGTCGAAATCTTAAATACGACATTGAAATACGAATTCGAGCAATAAATTCAAATAATTCACATAAAATTCCCAAAAATTCAATTAATCTAGCATGAATGAAATATCGCGAAATATATTAGCATGCAAGATGATTGAATTAAAATATGAATCCTATATCTCGGATTCACCCATAATCCCCAATTCTCGACGCAACCGCACAAAGGAGTCCTCCTTTAGGGGTTTCGTGAAAATATCGGCGATTTGCTTTTGGGTTTCAACGTACACTAAAATGATGTCCTTTTTAGCAACATGATCATCTAAGAAATGGTGTCGGACATCTATGTGTTTCGATCGGGAATGGTGCACCGGATTCTTTGAAAGACAGATAGCACTTTGGTTATCCACCATGATAGGGCTAGTATCACAATGAATACCAAAATCCTTCAATGTGTGTCTCATCCAAAGAACCTGGGCACAAGCGGCACCGGCGGCAATATATTCCGCCTCGGTGGTTGAAAGTGAAACCGAATTTTGCTTCTTGGAAAACCAAGAGACAAGAGAATTTCCTAGAAAATGGCAAGTGCCACTAGTACTTTTCCTGTCGGATTTGCATCCCGCATAATCAGCGTCACTGTATGAGACTAACTCATACGTGCTAGATCTCGGATAAAGTAATCCAAAATCTAAAGTGTAACTTAGATAGCGAAAAATACGTTTTACCGCTACTAAGTGAGAATCCTTAGGTTGAGACTGATAACGAGCACATATACATACGGCAAACATAATATCGGGCCTACTTGCGGTAAGATAAAGCAAACTACCTATCACACCTCGATATAGACGAATGTCTACATCCTTACCGCCCGTATCCTTGTCAAGATGCGTAGTCGTGCTCATCGGAGTCTTTTTCCCGGAGGCATTCTCCATTCCAAATCGCTTTAGCAACTCCACCGTGTACTTCGTTTGGTGGATGAAGATTGCATCGTTCATTTGGCGAATTTGGAGACCTAAGAAATATTTGAGTTCGCCCATGTGGCTCATCTCAAATTGTTCCTTCATAACATTAGAAAACTCTTCGCAAAGAGTGAAGTTAGTAGCACCGAAAATGATATCATCAACATAAATTTGAACTAATAAAATATCATTGTTCGCATGCTTAATAAAAAGTGTTGAATCGGCTTCGCCCATTTTAAAATTCAAATCCAAAAGAAAATTCTTTAGGCGATCATACCAAGCTCGAGGAGCTTGTCTCAAACCATAAAGAGCTTTCTTTAGTTTAAAAACGTGATTTGGAAATTTGTCATTTATGAAGCCCGGAGGTTGAGAAACGTAAACTTCCTCAACGACATCTCCGTTTAAAAATGCACTTTTAACATCCATTTGAAATAATTTAAAATTCTTATGGCATGCAAAAGACAAAAGTAATCTAATTGATTCTAATCTAGCTACCGGAGCGAAAGATTCTTCGAAATCGATACCTTCCTCTTGACGATAGCCTTGAGCTACTAACCGAGCTTTGTTCCGGACGACGACTTGGTTTTCGTCGGTCTTGTTCTTGAAGATCCACTTTGTCCCTATGACGGTGTGGTTCTTCGATGGCAATGGAACAAGCTCCCAAACTTCATTCCTCTCGAATTGAATGAGCTCCTCCTCCATGGCTAAGATCCAAGCGCTATCTTCACATGCTTCATTAATATTCTTTGGCTCTATCGATGAGGCAAAGGCACAATTTGCGAAGTGGTGAACTTGCGATCTCGTCTTGACACTATCATAGATATTGCCAATGACTTGCTCATGGGGATGGTCACGAACCGAATGAAGCCGTTTGGGAATACCTTGATCACTTGGAACATTCTCAACAACTTCATTAGTTGGGTTAGTCTCAATAGAATCAATAGAATCATTAGACTTAGAATTTTCAAACGAATCACATAAAACATCCATAGAATCATTATCATTTGAAATTCTAGTTGGAACAAATCCTTCATTAAATGAGACATGAAGCGACTCCTCGATCGTTGAGGTTCGTTTGTTGAATATCCGGTAGGCTTTGCTACGCGTAGAGTATCCAACAAAGATCCCCTCATCGGATCTTGGATCGAATTTGTCCAAACTACCATATGTGTTCTTAATAAAACATTTCGAACCGAAAACACGAAAATGTTTAACTTGAGGCAACCTACCAAACAACAATTCATAACAAGTTTGTTTAGTGCCGGGCCTCAAAAGTATTCTATTAAACACATAGCAAGCGGTGTGTACTGCTTCCGCCCAAAATTGATGGCCAAGTTGGCTATCATCAAGCATAGTGCGAGCACACTCCACTAGCGTCCTATTCTTTCTCTCAACTACACCATTTTGAGGCGGTGCACGAGGGAAAGAGAAGGTGTGAGTAATACCAACTTCATCACAAAATGTCTCAAAAGACTCATTCTCAAATTCACCTCCATGATCACTACGAATAGTGACAATGGTGGTTCCTAAGAGATTTTGTACTTTCTTAACAAAAATTGTGAAGTTTTCAAAAGCTTCATTTTTATTGCACAATGAAAATACCCAAGTAAATCTTGAATAGTCATCTACGATGACAAGTCCATACCTTGCATTTCCTAAGGAAGCTACTCTAGTTGGCCCAAATAAATCTAGATGTAATAGCTCTAGTGGCCTTTTAGTAGAGATGCTTTTCTTAGGTTTAAATGAAGATTTAGGAAGCTTGCCGCGTTGACAACAATCACAAAAACTTTTCTTTTCAAAAACTAGCTTCGGAAAACCTTTAATAGAATTCAATTTTGAAAGCTTATATAGTGTTCCAAAGTTCACATGTCCAAAGCGTCGATGCCATAAGTGTTGTTCACTTGTGTTGGCAACGAGACATTGTTCATATGACTTAGGAAGATCCAAAATATAAATGTCTTTACGACGAGTTCCGGAAAATAATAATTTTTCATTATCCTTTCTTAAAATATGACACAATCCTTTCGCAAAGCTAACTTTGTAACCTTTGTCACAAAGTTGGCTTATTGAAATAAGATTATGATTTAAACCACTAACAAGATAAACATCACTAATTAATGGTTTAGAGGGGTTACCGACTTTACCAACACCTATGATGGTTCCGCTCTCGTTGCCTCCAAATACGACGCGGTTTCCATTCGCAATGGGAACCACTTCGGAGAGCAATCGAGCGTCACCCGTCATGTGTTTTGAACACCCGCTATCGAGTATCCAATTCCCTTTGGAGCTAAATTTAAATTTGTTGCTCCTTTCCTTTTTCTTTTCCTTGAGTACCTAAAGATAGAAACTTTCATATCATGGTACCCAAGGTCATTGGGTCCAAGGGATTAGACCTTTAGAAGCCAAGTCCAAGTGGACTTAGACTTCCCCACATAATTCTTACTATGTACAACATCCGAAAAATAAGCATTCATGTACATTTGTTTTTCGTCCATGCTTGTGTCCGTTGGGCTCCAAATAGTAAATATTTTGGGAGCCATCATCCTATTGGGTGCATGCATACGACGTTGATTTCTACGTGATGCATGTTGTGGATAGGCATATGGGACATGATGGAATGGTGCACGACGAGAATTATTCATATGATGCGGTGGGTGAACATATGCATGTGTGGGAACACGTGCGTGAGGGTGTCTCACATGGTGTGCACGTGCCCGAGAATGTGTTGCATAAAAATCATCATATGTGTGAGATGGTGGAGTAGGACGTGTGTTCCTACGTGGCATGTTATTGGTGTACATGTAGGCATGCCCCTTCTTTGGAGGTCCACCCAAGGTGGGTTTCTTTCCAAAAGAGGGCGTGGACGAGGTGGAAGCACCATTGGTAGATGAACTACCAATAGAGTGTTTGCTACCACTCGTAGAGTCACCGGAAGTTGGCCTAACAAAAGTAGTGGCCGCTTTGGATGGACATCCCGTCGTATACCCCAAACCAATGTGGTGATTGGCCGGAAGTAAGTCACTTAGGATTTTATCCAAATGGTCCTTACCTTTGTTGAATTTGTTAATTCGGCCCAATGTGTTCTCATATTTCTCTTTGAGAGAACGCAAAGAAGTATCCAAAGTGGATATTTGCGAAGTGAGCACATAAACACGAGATTTAAGATTCTCGTTCTCAATACTCAAAGTCGAGTTTTGAGAAGTTAAATCCGCTATCTCATGTTCTTCCGCATCCTCGATGCTAACATGTTCAAGTTTAGATTTGAGATTAACAATCTCATTTCTTAACTCTTCAACAACGGTGTCGTTGTTGGTGATGATAGTCTTAGGCGATGTTTGAATGCTAGCTAGGTCATCTTTTACCTTAGTATATCTATTTACTAACTTAGTGTATTTTGACCAAAGTTGAGAGTTAGCATTTCTAAGATCATCCATCGTTACCTCATCGCTTTCGTCATTACTATCATCGGAAGAGGAGGATCCTTGATCGTTCTCCTCTCTTGCCATGAAGCACATATGTGCTTGCTCCACTTTCTCATCATCCGACTCTCCGCTTGAGGAATCCTCGGAGTCGGTGAATGTTGCTCCGACAAGTCCTTTCTTGTACCCCTTTTTGTATTTCTTGGACTTATCGAATTTTGGCGCCTTCCACTTCTCATTGTGCTTATTGAGGGGACACTCCGCTTTCATGTGTCCCGGCTTATTACACTTGAAACACAAAGGAGAGGAAGAGGCGTTAGTAGAACCAAATTTAGCTTTGTTCTTGAAGTTACCTTTTCGGAAGAAACGGTTGAACTTCTTGGCCATGAGTGCCATGGACTCCAAGTCCAACTCGTTTTCCGAGTCTTCATCATCGGAAGATGTGGATGAAGCCGCCTTGAATGCAATCGCCTTTTTCTTAGGCGCATCTAGGTTCAAATATGACTTCATCTTTTCTTGTAGCTTCACCTTGCTATCTTTGCGTACCTCGTATGACATCAAAGTACCCATTAGTTGAACTACGGTATATTTGTTCATGTCATTACCTTCCTCGATGGCGAAGGTACGTTTTTCCCAAGAAGAGGGAAGTCCTTCAATAAGCTTTAAGCACTTCTCCTTTTGAGTGTAGATCTTGCCGAGGGCCTCTAACTCGTTTATTATGTCAACGAAGCGAGCGTAATATTCTTTCATCTTCTCGCCCTGTTGCATATGAAACATTTCGTAATCTTTGGTTACGACTACGAGTTTAGAGTCTCTTACCCGACTCGTCCCTTCATGTAGTATGAGGAGAGAGTTCCAAATTTGATATGCACTCTTACATGTGCATATCTTATTGAAGTCCTCGGGCTCCAATGCGCATTGCAAGGCGTTCATTGCCTTGGCATTGCTTACCTCCGCGGCGACCTCCGCGGTAGTCCATTTCTCAAAATCTTCTTCTTCGGGCTCGATGTACTCCTTCATTGTAGTCCTCCATAAAGATGCACTCCGGAGGAAAGTCTCCATCCGGCACTTCCAGTACCCGTAGTTGGTACCGTTGAAGAATGGAGGCCTCGTATAGGAATGTCCTTCCATCACCGATGACGCTCCTTCACGGTTCCTGAAGGTGTCATAGTTGGAGGGTGGAGGCACGGTCTTGTTGTCGTTGGCAGACATAACTGTGTATCTGGCTCTGATACCAAATGTAATGCCCTACCAGCTACTGCACAAGTACTAGAGGGGGGGTGAATAGTACTTTAAAATAATAAGGAGTATAATTCCAAATTAAATTGCAATCAACTACCACATCAATTTGCGGAAGCTTAAATTGAACGACGACAACGAAATTGACAATGCTAACAAACGATGTTAATGGGTTCGGATCCACCCAAGTCTCCCCGACTTGTTCCCGGTGATCCTACGTCCCAACCACCCGGATCCCCTCCGGATACTTGAGTTAGAAACCCTAACTCAAGATTTCCACTATGAATATCTTGTGAAAAACCTTCACAAGATCAAATCATACATGCAATGGCAAAGTGAATCCCACAACCCGGGATCACAAACTTCTCTCACAACCGAGAGAACCAATAAGCAATATAAAAGAGTTTATATGAAATAAACAAGCTTACCACAAAATCCTATACCTTGAGTTTTTCTTACCCAATAGGTGGAATGAAGGATTTGAGGAAGATGAAGTTACCAAACCCTAGCACCAAGGAAATGAGCAGCAATGGGTGCCTAGGGATGATTTGGAAACTTGAATCAAGCAATAGCTTGAAGAGCTCACCAAGAACAAGCTTCTCTCTAGATCTAGAAATGAGAGAGAATGGGTTTCTTGTGAGGAAGAGAGCTTTAGATTTGAGGGAGAATAGCTATCTCTTTAGAACTCAATGAATCTCTTAATGGCAGCTCTATTTTAGATAGAAATGACCTAGGTTCGTATTTATAGGGTCCCATAAAAACAAGTTAGGTCATTCACCAACGGATAGAAATCTGTGAGACTTAGTCGGTCAAAGAACAGTCACTGACCGACTAGATCATCAACTAGTCGGTCAGTCACAAAGCATGGACCGACTAAGAGCAGATCTGAGAAGAGATAGAATTTCAGACCTAGAAAACTAGTCGGTCCAAGAAGACTATCTGACCGACTAGTTTCACAACTAGTCGGTCATCCAATGAACGTAGACCGACTAAGAGGCAAAACAACTTAGTCTGAAGGCAAGTTGACTTAGTCGGTCCAAGAACAAAAGTTGACCGACTAGATTGTCAACTAGTCGGTCACCAAACGTTCTTAGACCGACTAACGGTAAACAGTAGCTTAGGAGAAATTTAGAGTGAACAGTAAGTCACAACTAGTCGGTCAAAGAAGCATCACTGACCGACTAGTTCACAAACTAGTCGATCGGTGAGTCAACGTAGACCGACTAACTGTAAACAGTAAAGTCCAAGAAATTAAGGAATCAAACTAGTCGGTCCAAGAACAGTTGCCGACCGACTAGATCACCATCTAGTCGGTCAGTACTTGTTCTTGTACCAACTAACATGCACAACAAAGTCCGAATCGAAGCGCGACGCTTCGAGGAAGATAGAATGAACTTGTGCAAGAATCCTAGAGCTACGAAATGAGCTTAATGAAGATAGAAACGTAAGATATACTCAAGGCTTAACATTCTATCAATCGAAACTAAAAGACTATAAATAAAACCTTAATAAACGGTCTTAGAGAGCTTCGATTGAATCTTCATAACTTCCAAAGCGCTGCAGGAGCTTCAACGAAGCTTTAGGCTTGAATACGAGCTTTTGGAAGTGTTGAGATGTCGCTTTGAATATTCTCGTGAAATTGGCGACGATCTCCAATACTGCGCTCACAAATTGTTAGTTCATGAATTATTTATGTTTGCTCATCATCAAAACCAAATCTGGGGAGTCCAATATTCAACACCAGTCGCTCCTGCACTCTCCAATCATAAGTTTTTTCAAACCCGGTGAGTCAAACTAAAGTAATCATTTTATTAGTTATTGTGTCGTGATGTTCAATATTGATTAAACTACGTAGTCAAAGGAGATCCGAGATCCACTGCAATAGTAATAGTCCACCTCAAATCCTACCATGCATGAAATCAGTAACAGGTCATGATAGTGCACCTCAAATCTTGTCATGCATGCAATAATAACATGTCAAGTCATGATAGTCCACCTCAAATTTACTAGTCAATCAGTACAAGTGACATATCAAATAACAATCAAAGGCTACGCAATTTAACACAATATTAAACTTGCATGGTACTAACAAACTTAAGAGACAACATGAAGATGAAACTAGCATGCCATAAAGTAAAGGTATGGATGTTTCTCATGTCAAGATATCCCAAGGAAACCACACGAGAACCCAAAACACCAAGCGAAGAAACCAGCAGAGCCTAACACAACCCAGGGACCTAAGACAACACGCAAAGAAAGCTACCAAACCTAACAAGCAAAGAGCTCAAACAATAAGTAAATGAGCCAGCCACAACCCACATCCAGCAAGGAGAGCCAGCCACAGTCCAACCACCCAGGAACCCAAAACATCAACAAATAATTCAGCCAAATCCAACAAGCAACAGAAAAGCCAACCACAACTCATCAACCAGTAGGGTGCCCAAAGTCGCAAGCAAGGAAACCAACGAACCCCACAATAGCAAGGAAACCCCAAAACCGCTAGCAATGGAAGTCATCGGACCTCAAAACGACAAGGGGGTTCATACTGCAAGCAGAAGAAGCTACCAACTCCATCATCAAACGAGGAAGCCTAGAATAGCAAGGAAACCCCCAACCCAACAACAAGCAAAAGAGCCCAACCCGCAAGCAAGAAAGACCCAAACCCCAACAACAAGCGAAGGAATCTAAATTGGAGTATATAGGATATAGTCTACCTGAAGTCGAAGCCGAAGAACCAAGATATTTAAGATCTGAAGCCCAATCATCAACATAAAGCTTACGCCGCAACCATCAGCAACAAGAGCCCAAACAAGCAAGCAAGACTTCAGCCGCAACCAGACATTAGCAAGGAGCCTTAACCTGCAAGCAAAGGAACCCAGCGAACCCAACACAATTAAAGAAACCCAAATCAGCAACAACCAACGACCCAAGAACCCAAGACAAGAAGCAAATAAGAGGCCAACCCCTAACAAGCAGCAAGGAAAGCCCAAGCATCGAGCAGCAACAACCCAGAACAACGATAAAAACCCTCAGCCGAACCTAACACGAGCAAGAAATAACAAGCCACAAGAACCACCAGGAAGGAGCCACAGACCGCAACCAAGAGGGGCCGCAGCACCCAGATTTCAGCAAGCAAAGGACAGCCCACAACCAAAAAGCCACCGCACTGCAAGCAAGGAGAGGCACATCACCCCAAATCGACGAGAAAGGGAGAAGCCACGAACCAACTCCAACAACAAAGGGGAGCAACGGAAGATATAAGAGGTCGGAGGAGGCTGTGAGAGGACAAGAGAAAGGGCGAAGGGATAGGGCGCATCGATGTCGCATCGAGCGATAGGACGAAGCGATGGGGTGATGGACGGTCGCAACGAGGTGACAAGGGCGGCAGACGCTCGATCGAGGGCCCTACAAGACGTGCAAGTGACGAGAGGGAGGGACCCGTGGCGAACATGTGAGTGGGAGAGAGGGGGTCGCGAGTCGAAGAGATTAAGCCCTAGCTTGGCTCGTCGCTGCTGCCGCGAGATCGAGTGAGAGAGGGGAGATCGAAGAGAACGAGCCCTCGGGGCTCTGGGCTCTTGCTGCGGGAAGTGATAAAGAGAAAGAGGAAGGGAAAAGAGACAGAAAGCCCTCGAGGCAGGCTTGGGCCTGGAGCGGGCCACGCAAGAACAAAAGAAAGAAAAAAGAAAAGAGAGAGAAAGAGAGAGAGAGAGAAGCGGGGATGGGCCGTTACTTTCTACCCACCTTAGAAAAATTCCGTCCTCGGAATTCTCATTAGATGGATCGATTCAGTCGAGTATCACACTTCCAGCATGCTTTATACTGTTCACGAGGTGATTGCGCGGACCTTCGTGGGGCCACCACCTTGTAATGCCCCACTCCCCATGGGTGCTGCTACAACTGAAACATGAGTGTGCTAGTCCCGCATGTGCCAGTAAAGTCAATGTGGAGCAGTGCAGAAAGTAACGAAGTACTCTAAACAAAGGTTAGAACAGTAAAATAGGTAACACAATACTGAACAGGAAAGAGCTAAGCTACTGCTTAAACGTAAATGAAACTTGTACCTGCCGTTAGGCCAAGACTCAACAGTCCTGAACTGAAAGTTTAACTCCTCGTGCTCAAGCCCCTCTATATGATCCTGTGCGTCGTACCTAGTGACAACAGAAGTCGTACCACGCTTAATAGAGTAGACAATATCAAAACAAGAGACAAGAAAAGTAAAGGTGCATAAAAGGAGACAGAACAGCCATAGATATGATAGCATTGAACAAAGAAGTAACATGGCATGATAATTACTGGCATGATAATTACAAACCCACACACGACAGAAGTAAGGAGGTACAATGACGGTAGGACATCAGTTAAAAAGGTACAGAATAGAAACATGTTATAATAATTAAAATGAGCACAAACTACTATAAAGATGGTACTCACTAAAGTGAACCGATCCTAGACCGTGACTTAAGAGTGAGAGTACAGTAAGCAAATATGAAGTCTCTTGAGACCACAAGGGTGCTATCCTGGGCCGAGTCCTAGACTGAAGAAAGTACAGTACTGTAAGAGCTGTGAAACTGTGACCTGTGGCAGGAGGCTCCAGGACCGATCAAGATGGTCGTCCCTGTCTGCCCCTAGACTCTAGGACCCATCTGAAGTAATGGACCTCCCCTTCCCCAGCCAGGGAGCTGAAGATAGGTCCCAGTCGCTCCTGCACTCTCCAATCATAAGTTTACCCAAACCTGGTGAGTCAAGCTGAAGTAATCATTTTATTAGTTATTGTGTCGTGATGTTCAATATTGATTAGACTACGTAGTCAAGGAAGATCCGAGATCCACTGTAATAGTAATAGTCCACCTCAAATCCTGTCATACATGCAATCAGTAACCGGTCATAATAGTCCACCTCAAATCTTGCCATGCATGCAATAATAACTTGTCATGTCATGATAGTCCACCTCAAATCTACCAGCCAATCAGTATAATTGCCATCTCAAGTAACAACCCAACACTACACAATTTAACTCAATATTAAACTTGCATGGTACTAACAAACTCGAGAGACAACAAGATGATGAAACTGGCATGTCATAAAGTAACGGAATGGATGTTTCTCAAGGAAAGAAATCCCAAGTAAGCCACACAAGAACTTAAAACACCAAACGAGGAAACCATCTAAGCCCAACACAGCTCAGGGATCCAAGACAGCATGCAAAGGAAGCTACCAAACCTAACAATAAACAAAGAGCTTAAACGGTAAGTAAATAAGTCAGCCATAACCCACATCCGGTAAGGAGAGCCAGCCACAATCCAACCACCCAGGAACCCCAAAACAGCAACAAGGGATTCAACCAAACCTAATAAGCAACAGAAAAGCAAACCACAACTCAACAACCAGCAGAGAGCCCAAAATCGCAAGCACGGGAAACCAACAAATCCTACAACAGTAAGGGAAACCAACGAATCCCACAACAGCAAGGAAACCCCAAACCCGCAAATAAGGGAAGTCACCGTACCTCAAAACGGCAAGGGGGCCCAAACCGCAAGCAGAAGAAACCACCAACTCCATCATCAAACGAGGAAGCCCAGAACAGAAAGGAAACCCCTAAACCCAACAACAATAAGCAAGAGAGCCCAACCCGCAAGCAAGAAAGACCCAAACCCCAACAAGCGAAGGAATCTAAATTGGAGTATATGGGATAGAGTCTACCTGAAGTCGAAGCCGAAGATCCAAGATATTTCAGATCCGAAGCCCAATCATCAGCAGAAAGCCCACGCTGCAACCATCAGTAACAAGAGCCCAAAACAGCGAGCAAGACTTCAGCTGCACCCAGACATCAGCAAGGAGCCCTAACCTGCAAGCAAAGGAACTTAGCGAACCCAACACAATTAAAGAAGCCCAAATCAGCAACAACCAATAACTCAAGAACCCAAGACAACAAGCAAAGAAGAGGCCACGCCCTAACAAGCAACAGGGGAAGCCCAAACTTCGACTAGCAACAACCCAGAACAGCGATGAAAAATCCTCAGCCAAACCCAACACGAGCAGGAAACAACAAGCAGCAAGAACCACCAGCAAGGAGCCAATAACCGCAACCAAGAAGGGCCTCAGTACCCAGATTTCAGCAAGCAAAGGATAACCCACAACCAAGGAGCCACTGCACTGCAAGCTAGGAGAGGCACATCACCATATATCAGTAAGCAAGGGGGAAGCCATGAACCAACTCCAGCAACAAATGGGAGCAAGTGGAGATATAGGGTGTCAGAGTAAGCTGTGAGAGGACAAGAGAGAGGGCGAATGGATGAGGGCGCATCGTTGTCACATCAAGGGAGAGGACGAAGCGGTGGGGCCGATGGACGGCCGCAACGAGGTGACGAGGGCGACAGACACTCCATCAAGGGCCCCTACATGACACGCGAGTGAGAGATAGGGAGGGACCCGCGGCAAACATGTGAGTGGGAGAGGGGGGCCGCGAGTCGAAGAGATCGAGCCCTAGCTGGGCTCGTCGCTGCTGCCGCGAGATCGAGCGAGAGAGAGGGTGAGAGGGGCAATCGAAGAGAACGAGCCCTCGGGGCTCTGGGCACTAGTTACGGGAAGTGAGAAAGAGAAAGAGTGAGGGAAAAGAGAAAGAAAGCCACTGGGCTTGGGCGTGGAGCGGGCCACGAAAGAACAAAAGAAAGAAAAAAAGAAAAAGAGAGAGAGAGTGAAACAGGGATGGGCCGTTACATTCTACCCACCTTAGAAAAATTCCGTCTTTGGAATTCTCATAAGATGGATTGAGTCAATCGAGTATCGCACTTCCTGCCTGCTCTACACTGTTCACGTGGCGATTGTGCGGGCCTGTCTGGGCCACCACTTTGTAACGCTTGCTTACGACGGATGCCGCTACAACTGAAAAATGATTGTGCGGGTCCTACATGTGCCAATGAAGTCAATGTGGAGTAGTGCAGAAAGTAAGAAGGTACTCTAAACAAAGCATGTTAGAACAGTAAAACAGGTAATGCAATACTAAACAGGAAAGAGCTAAACTACTGCTGAAACGTAAACGGAACATTGTACTTGCCGCTAGGCCAAGACTCAACAGTCCTGAACAGGAAGTCTAACTCCTCGTGCTCAAGCACCTATGTATAATCATGTGTGTCGTACCAAGTGGCAGCAGAAGTCGCACCACGCTCAATAGAGTAGACAATATCAAAACAAAAGACAAGAAAAGTAAATGTGCACAAAAGGAGAGAGGACAGCCATAATAGATACGATAGCACTGAACAAAGAAGTAACATGACAGGATAATTACAAAAACACATACGACAGATGTAGGGAGGTACAAAAGGCGGTAGGACAGCAGTTAAAAAGGTACAAAAGAGAAACATGTTATAATAATTAAAACGAGCGCAAACAACTGTAAAGATGGTACTCACTAAAGTGCTAGCACTGAACAAAGAAGTAATATGACAGGATAATTACAAAAACACATACGACAGATGTAGGGAGGTACAAAAGGCGGTAGGACAGCAGTTAAAAAGGTACAAAAGAGAAACATGTTATAATAATTAAAATGGGCGCAAACAACTGTAAAGATGGTACTCACTAAAGTGAACCAATCTTAGGCCGTGATTTATGAGGGAGAGTACAGTAACCACGAAGGCCCTCTTGAGACCACAAGTGTGCTACCCTGGGACCGAGTCCTGGACTGAAGAAAGTACCGCGGTGTAAGAGCTGTGAAACCGCAAGAGCTGCGAAACTGTGACCTGTGGCAATGGGCTCCAGGACCTATCACGATGGTCGTCTCGGTCTGCCCCCAAGACTATATGACTCATCTGAAGTGATGGACGTCCCCTCCCCCGGCCAGAGAGCTGAAGAAATGTCTTAGTCGCTCCCGCGCTCACCAATCATAAGTTTCCCCAAACCCGATGAGTCAAGCTGCAGTAATCATTTTATTAGTTATTGTGTTGCGATATTCAATATTGATTAAACCACGTAGTCAAGGGAGATCCGAGATCCACTGCAATAGTAATAGTCTACCTCAAATCCTACGTTGCATGCACTTAGTAGCCGGTCATTATAGTCCACCTCAAATCTTGCCATGCATGCAATAATAACATGGTATATGATAGTCCACCTCAAATCTACCAGCCAATCAGTACAATTGTCATCTCAAGTAACAACCCAAGACTATGCAATTTAACACAATATTAAACTTGCATGGTAGTAACAAACTCAAGAGACAACATGATGATGAAACTGACATGTCATAAAGTAAAGGCATGGATGTTTCTCATGACAAGACATCCCAAGTAAACCACACCAGAACCCAAAACACCAAGCGAGGAAACCAGCCGAACCCAACACAACACAGGGACCCAAAACAGTACGCAAATGAAGCTGCCAAACCTAACAAGCAAAGAGCTCAAAAAGTAAGTAAATAAGTCAGCCACAACCCACATTCGACAAGGAGAGCCAGCCACAATCCAACCACCTAGGAACCCCAAAATAGAAACAAGGGATTCAGCCAAATCCAACAATCAATAGAAAAGACAACCACAACTCAACAACCAGCAATGAGCCCAAAGTCGCAAGCAAAAACAACCAACGAACCACACAACATCAAGGAAACCCCAAACCCGCAAGCAAGGGAAGTCATCGTACCTCAAAATGACAAGAAGGCCCATACCGCAAGCAGAAGAAGCCACCAACTCCATCATCAAGCGAGGAAGCCCAGAGCAGCAAGGAAGCCCCCGAACCCAACAACAAGCAGGAGAGCCCAACCCGCAAGCAAGAAAGACCCAAACCCCAACAATAAGCGAAGGAATCTAAATTGGAGTATAGGGGATAGAGTCTACCTGAAGTCGAAGCCGAAGAAGCAAGATATTTAAGATCCGAGGCACAATCATCTGCAGAAATCCTACGCTGCAACCATCAGTAATAAGAGCCCAAAACGACAAGCAAGACTTTAATCGCACCCAGACATCAGCAAGGAGCCCTAACCTGCAAGCAAAGGAACCCAGCGAACCCAGCACAATTAAAGACGCCCAAATCAGCAACAACCAACTACCCAAGAACCCAAGACAACAAGAAAAGAAGAGGCCAAACCCTAACAAGCAGCATGGGAAGCCCAAGCATCGAGCAGCAACATCCTAGAACAGCGATCAAAAACCCTCAGCCGAACCCATCACGAGCATGAAACATCAAGCCGCAAGAACCACCAAGGAGCCACATATCGCAACCAAGAGGGGCAACAGCACCCAGATTTCAGCAAGCAAAGGACAGCCCACAACCAAGGAGCCACCGCACTGCAAGCAAGGAGAGGCACATCACCCCAAATCGACGAGCAAGGGAGAAGCCACGAACCAACTCCAGCATCAAAGGGGAGCAATGGGAGATATAAGAGGTCGGATGAGGCTGGGAGAGGATAAGAGAAAGGGAAAATGGATGGGGGCACATCGAAGTCGCATCGAGCGATAGGACAAAGCGATGGGGGTGATGGACGGCCGCAGTGAGGTGACGAGGGCAGCAGGCACTCCATCGAGGGCCCTACAAGACGCGCGAGTGTGAGAGAGGGAGGGACATGCGGCGAACGTGTAAGTGGGAGAGAGTGGGCCGCGATTCGAACAGATCGAACCCTCGTTGGGCTCGTCACAGTTGCCGCAAGATCAAGCGAGAGAGAGGGCGAGGGGCGATCGAAGAGAACGAGCCCTCGGGGCTCTGGGCTCTCGTTGCAGGAAGTGAGAAAGAGAAAGAGGGAGCGAAAAGAGAAAGAAAGCCCACGGGGCTTGAGCCTGGAGCGGGCCACGAAAGAACAAAAGAAAGAAAAATAGAAAAGAGAGAGAGAGAAGCAGGGGATGGGCTCTTACATTCTATCCACCTTAGAAAAATTTCGTCCTCGGAATTATCATAAGATGGATTGAGTCAGTCGAGTATCGCACTTCCTGCCTGCTCTACACTGTTCACGATGCGATTGCGTGGACCTACATGGGCCACAACCTTGTAAAGCCCCGCTCCCCGCGGGTGCCGCTGCAACAGAAACATGAGTGTACAGGTCCCGTATGTGCCAGTAAAGTCAATGTGAAGCAGTGCAGAATGTTAAAAGATACTCTAAACAAAGCAGGTTAGAACACTAAAACAGGTAACACAGTACTGAACAGTAAAAAGACAAGTAAAAGCTATATTACTGCTGAAACATAAATGGAACACATACCTGCCGCTAGGCCAAGACTCAACAGTCCTGAACTGGAATTCTAACTCCTCGTGCTCAAGCCCCTCTGTATGATCATGTACGTCGTACATAGTGGCAGCAAAAGTCCCCCCACACTCCATAGAGTAGACAATATCAAAACAAGAGACAAGAAAAGTAAAGGTGCACAAAAGGAGACATGACAGCCACAGATACGATAGCATTGAACAAAGAAGTAACATGGCATGACAATTACAAAACCACACACGACATAAGTAAGGAGGTACAAAAACACACATGGCATGAGATCCACTGCAATAGTAATACTCCACCTTAAATCCTGGCATGCATGCAATCAGTAACCAGTCATGATAGTCCACCTCAAATCTTGCCATGCATGCAATAATAACCTGTCATGTCATGATAGTCCACCTCAAACTTACCAGCCAATCAGTACAAGTGACATCTCAAGTAACAACCCATGACTACGCAATTTAACACAGTATTAAACTTGCATGCTACTAACAAACTTAAGAGACAACGTGATAATGAAACTGGCATATCATAAAGTAACGGCGTAGATGTTTCTCATGACAAGATATCACAAGTAACCACACCCGAACCTAAAACACCAAGCGAGGAAATCAGCCGAGCCCAACACAACCCAGGGACCCAAGACAGCATGCAAAGGAAGCTACCAAAACTAACAAGCAACGAGCTCAAACAGTAAGTAAATAAGCCAACCACAACCCACATCTGGTAAGGAGAGCCAGCCACAATCCAGCCACCCAGGAACCCCAAAACAACAAAGTATTCAGCCAAACCCAACAAGCAACAGAAAAGCCAACCGCAACTTAACAACCAGCATGGAGCCCAAAGTCGCAAGCAAGTGAAACCAACGAACCCTACAACAAGTAGGAAACCCACAAACCCGCAAGCAAGGGAAGTCACTGTACCTCAAAACGGCAAGGTGGCCTATACCGTAAGCAGAAGAAGCCACCAACTCCATCATCAAGCAAGGAAGCCTAGAATAGCAAGGAAACTCCCAAACCCAACAACAAGCAAAAGAGCCCAACCCGCAAGCAAGAAATACCCAAACCCCAACAACAAGCGAAGGAATCTAAATTGGAGTATAGGGGAAAGAGTCTACCTGAAGTCGAAGCCGAAGAACCAAGATATTTAAGATCCGAAGCCCAATCATCAGCAGAAAGCCTACGCCGCAACCATCAGCAACAAGAGCCCAAAAAAGCAAGCAAGACTTCAGTCGCAACCAGACATTAGCAAGGAGCATTAACCTGCCAACAAAGGAACCCAGCGAACCCAACACAATTAAAGAAGCCCAAATCAGCAACAACCAACGGCCCAAGAACCCAAGACAACAAGGAAAGAAGAGGCCAACCCCTAACAAGCAGCAGGGAAAGCCCAAGCATCGAGCAGCAACCCAGAGCAACGATCAGCCAAACCCAACACGAGCAGAAAGCAGCAAGCCGCAAGAACCACCAACAAGGAGCCACAGACCATAACCATGAGGGGCTGCAGCACCCAGATTTCAGCAAGCAAAGGACAGCCCGCAACCAAGGAGTCATCATACTGCAAGCAAGGAGAGGCACATCATCCCATATCGACAAGCAAGGGAGAAGCCACGAACCAATCCCAGCAACAAAGGGGATCAAGGGGATACATAGGGGGTCGGTGAAGGCTGTGAGAGGACAAGAGAGCGGGCAAAGGGATGGGGTGAGTCGCTGTCGCATCGAGTGAGAGGACGAAGCGATGGGGGCGATGTACGGTCTCAGCAAGGTGACGATGGCGGCAAATGCTCCATCGAGGGCCCTAAATGACACGCGATAGAGAGAGAGGGAGGGACCCACGACGAACGTGTGAGTGGGAGAGAGGGTGCCGCGATTCGAAGAGATCGAGCCCTAGCTGGGCTCGTCGCCGCGGTCGCGAGATCGAGCTCGAGAGAGGGCGAGAGGGGAGATCGAAGAGAACGAGCCCTCGGGGCTCGGGGCTCTCGCTGCGAGAAGTGAGAAAGAGAAAGAGGGAGGGAAAAGAGAACGCCCACGGGCTTGGGCTTGGAGCAGGCCACGAAAGTCCAAAAGAAAGAAAAAGAGAGAAAGAGAAAGACAGAGAAGCGGGGGATCGGCCGTTACATTCTACACACCTGAGAAAATTCCGTCCTCGAAATTCTCATAAGATTGATCGAATCAGTCGAGTATCACACTTCCTGCTTGTTCTACATTGTTAACGAGGCGATTGTGCGGACCTACATGGGCCACCACTTTGTAACATCCCACTCCCCGCGAGTGCCGCTACAACTGAAACATGAGTGTGCAAGTCCCGCATGTACTAGTAAAGTCAATGTGGAGCACTGCAGAAAGTAAGAAGATACTCTAAACAAAGCAGGTAAGAACAGTAAAACAGGTAACACAGTCTGAATGGAAAAGAGATAAGTAAAAGCTACACTACTGCTGAAACGTAAATGGAACACGTACCTGCAGCTAGACCAAGGCTCAACAGCACTGAACTGGAAGTCTAACTCCTCGTCCTCTAGCCCCCTCTGTATTATCCTATGCGTCGTATCTAGTGGTAGCAGAAGTCGCACCATGCTCAATATAGTAGACAATATCAAAACAATAGACAAGAAAAGTAAAGGTGCACAAAAGAAGACATGACAGCCACAGATACGATAGCACTAAACAAAGAAGTAACAAGGCACGATGATTACAAAAACACACACGACAAAAGTAAGGAGGTACAAAAGACGGTAAGACAGCAGTTAAAAAGGTACAGAAAAGAAACATGTTATAATAATTAAAATGAGCACAAACTACTATAAAGATGGTACTCACTAAAGTGAACCAATTCTAGGCCGTGACTTATGAGGGAGAGTACAGTAAGCAACACGAAGACCCTCTTGTGACCGCAAGTGTGCTACCCCAGGCCGAGTCCTGGACTGAAGCAAGTACTGTACTGTAAGAGCTGTGAAACTGTGACCTGTGGCAGGGGGCTCCGGAATCCATCAAGATGACCGTCCATGTCTGCCCCCGGTAAGGGAGCTAAAGACAGGTCCCAGCCGCTCCCGCACTCTACAATCATAAGTTTCTCCAAACCCGGTAAGTCAAGCTAAGGTATTAATTTGTTAGTTATTGTATCGTGATGTTCAATATTGATTAAATATGTAGTCAAGGGAGATCCGAGATCCACTGCAATAGTAATAGTCAACCTCAAATCCTGCCATGCATGCAATTAGTAACCGGTCATGATAGTCCACCTCAAATCTTGACATGCATGCAATAATAACCTGTCATGTCCTGATAGTCCACCTCAAATCTACCAGCCAATCAGTACAAGTGCCATCTTAAGTAACAACCCAAGACTACGCAATTTAACACAATATTAAACTTACATGGTACTAACAAACTCAGAGACAACATGATGATGAAACTGGCATGTAATAAAGTAAAGGCATGGATGTTTCTCATGGCAAGATATCCCAAGTAAGCCACATCAGTATCCAAACACCAAGCGAGAAAACCAGCTGAGTCCAACACAACCCAGGGATCCAAGACAGCACGCAAAAGAAGCTACCAAACCTAATAAGCAAGGAGCTCAAACAGTAAGTAAATAAGCCAGCCACAACCCAAATCCGATAAGGAGAGCCAGCCATAATCCAACCATACAGGAACCCCAAAACAGTAATAAGGGATTCAGCCAAACTCAACAAGCAACAAAAAGCCAACCACAACTCAACAACCAGTAGAGTACCCAAAGTCGCAAGTAAGGGAAACCAACGAACCCCACAACAGCAAGGGAACCCCAAAAAAGGGAAGTCACTGTAACTCAAAACGTCAAAGGGGCCCATACCGCAAACAGAAAAAGCAACCAACTACATCAAGCGAGGAAGCCCAAAACAACAAGGAAACCCCCGAACCAAACAACAATAAGATCCCAACCCGCAAGCAAGAATGACTCGAACCCTAACAACAAGCGAAGGAATCTAAATTGAAGTATATGAGATAGAGTCTACCTGAAGTCGAAGCCAAAGAACCAAGATATTTAAGATCCGAAGCCCAATCATCAGCAGAAAGCCTATGCCGCAACCATCAGCAACAAGAAGCCCAAAACAGCGAGCAAGACTTCAAGCCCAAAATAGCCGCACGCAGATATCAGCAAGGAGCCCTAACCTGCAAGCAAAGGAGCCCAACGAACCCAACACAATTAAAGAAGCTCAAATCAACAACGACAAACGACCCAATAACCCAAGACAACAAGCAAAGAAGAGGCCAAACACTAACAAGCAGCAGAGGAAGCCCAAGCATCGAGCAGCAACAACCCAGAACAGCGATAAAACCCCTCAGCCGAACCCAACACAAGCAGGAAACAGCAAGCCGTAAGAACCACCAGCAAGGAGCCACAGACCGCACCAAGAGGGGCCGCAACACCCAGATTTCAGCAAGCAAAGGACAGCCCGTAACCAAGGAAACACCTCACCGCAAGCAAGGAGAGGCACATCATCCCAAATCGACGAGCAAGGGAGAAGCCACAAACCAACTCCAGCAACGAAGGGGAGCAACAGGAGATATATGGGGTTGGAGGAGGCTGTGAGATGACAAGCGAGAGGGCGAAATGATGGGGGCGAGTCGATGTCGCATCAAGGGAGAGGATGAAGCGATGAGGATGATGGACGGCCGCCGCGAGGTGACGAGGGCGGCAGACGCTCCATCGAGGGCCCTAAATGACGCGCGAGTAAGAGAGAGGGAGGGACACGCGACGAACGTGAGTGGGAGGGGGCCGCGAGTCGAAGAGATCGAGCCCTAGCTGGGCTCGTCGCTGCTGCTACGAGATCGAGAGAGAGGGCGAGAGGGACGATCGAAGAGAACCAGCCCTCGGGGCTCTGGGCTCTCGCTGCGAGAAGTGAGAAAGAGAATGAGGGAGGGAAAAGAGAAAGAAAGCCCACGGGGCTTGGGTTTGGAGTGGGCCACGAAAGAACAAAAGAAAGAAAAAAGAAAGAGAGAGAGAGAGAGAAGAGATGGATGGGCCGTTACAAAAGGGCTTCCAATTTCTTCCTTTTCAAACAAGAATTCATTGATCCGGGTTTATCTGTTAAATCTGTACTCTCCATCTTCGATGACATATTTAAAGGAAACTTTGAGGTGCTCTCATAAAATCTCATGGGGTTTGCTTCTTTATTCATAGCAGAATAAGGGACATAGTTGTTTAATTTGCTAGGCTCCGTCAGAATCCATTCAACAGCTATAAAAGTGGTCTCACTTTTCAATGATTAATGCTTAAGCAAAATAAATAAAGATTGAGTGGAGCCGAAAAAATCATACCTTCAAATCATCAATCTACTCCTTCCAACAGGAACAGTCTTGGAGCATCATATAGACGTAGTGCCAGGAACAACGCCATGACCAAGCAGTGAAGTAGCAGTTTTAGTCTGTTTCCGCAAGCAGGAAATGTTAAGTTGGAAGCTGAAGAACTCATGTTCGCATTATCACTTCCATCAAGGTTCATTTGGAAAACATTTATGCACACTGGACTTATTTGATGGCCTTAGCTGAGCAGACATGATATTCGACCATACAAATACAGCAGTCTATCACATGACCATCTATTCAAAATGGTCAGAAGCTTACATTAGATGCTAAAAGAAGAAACAATATGCTAAAAGTAGAAGAAAATAGTTTCAAATAGCGAGCATGAAATGAAAAGTCTCACAATAATCAGAAAATTAGTTGAAAAGGGTACAAATGGCCACAATGAAAATTTTCTGACTGGATTTTAAACCATATAAAGATTTTTTCTAGTAATGATATCCAAAGTTGGCTATTAACTTAAATTGTTTCATTTAATTCATTAGGCTGATTTAGCTATCCAAAAGTTTCCTTACGAGTAAAATCTGTATTCTGGTCCAAAGGACCTTTTGTTACGACAAAAAACAGAAAACTGAAGGAAATTGTTTATATTTCATTTCACCATTAAACAAATCAAAAGAACTCTCAAAATCTCTCAAGAAAAAGCTCTCATAAACCCCACAATAGATCCTCACAATCCCAAAAACGCATTGACACAAATGGAACCAAAGACCATTTGTGTATACTAATCCATAAACTTTTAAACTAAATTGAACTCCTATCCAGAATTGTAGTCTAATTAGAATCCTAAATATATAAGGACTCAAACAAAAAGAAAAACATTAAAAACAAAAGAAGCCAAACACAAGTAGGACTCACATTAGATTTTGAGTCAAATCCTAACAATCTCCACATTGACTCAAAAATCGATCATCTCCATGGACAATCAATGTCTCCAACTCAAATAACCCATTTCGAGACCTTCAATGAACCATTAGCAAGCTCATCTTGAATAGAAACTTCTTCAGTTCTTGATACCGATGAAATCTCCATATTCAATGCATATGTCGTTGCCGCTAAAGCTGGTTAACTCACTGTCATTGTCTCTTATTGAAGCATGTACACGTTTTTTATTCTTCTTTTACCTTTGAGGACGATACAATTACTTTTTTAAACATTGAGAACTCTACCTTCAGCTGAATATTCATGCTATTAGACTCCAAAAGCACCAGATAATGTTCCTCCTTAAATTAGATACATAACGTACACCTGATAATGTTCCTATGATTCCATTGATCATCTTAATTTTATTGCCCCCAACATTGATAACCTTATAAGACTCATTTTTCACAGTAAACACTGAATCTACATGAATCGAATCATGTCACAAATAACTTTCTATTGGGATGATATAATATGAAGAACCTAAATATAAATCTAATAAAAGAATTAGTGGCCAGAATAAGACTTCATCTGCATCTTCAACTGATATCCTATCTTCACAAATGTGATGACCCAAACCCGTAAATATATATATTATGTTACAAATAAAAGTAAAATAATTTTATTAGAATTCATGTATGATTTTTAAATATTTTGTATGATTTTTAACTATTTGTATAAAAAAATTTAATATTAAAACATCTTAAAACCTACAAACGCATAACCCAAAACCTGATAACGGTTTTTACCTCAATAATCTATTTTGGGATCCAAAAAATTTCCCAAAATCATTTTCATTAATTTTTCAATTTTTTAAAGACTTTTAGTTATTTTGGATATCGATCCGATATTTAGAACACTCCCAATATATGACCAAAAACAATAAAACAAAGTTAAGTAGCAATACGTCAGACAAAGCTAAGTCCATCTCTCCCTTAAATCTTAATCTTTCTTTATATGGTCAAATTCAAAAAGATCATTCATGTAAATGTATAGCTCCTCATCCTCGGATGATTCGGATAAGGACTAGAAATCTTCTTATTCTTTCATTTTGGGTCCTTTCTTTGATGATAATAATACACTTCTCTGTTATGTGGTAAGTTTTTGTCCTTGCACTCTTAAGTATAACTCACATAGCTTTCACCACTTGCATCCAAGTTAATTGCTCGCAGTGAAAGAATTCAACATTACTATAATGCAGTGCACATTTGGTGTTAGAGGCAGAAATCACTGCGTGACCATTTATTCACCGCCATAAACTGCAAATGATCAATCTTTGATTGGAAGTTTGTCCTTAAGTTCAGTAATAAATTTGACAAAGACGAAGTCCTCGAGCATCTTATTCTTAATCTATTTCTCTTTTTTGTATAAATATAAAAAAATTTGACATTCAACTGTAATACATTAAAATGATTATGTTCTTTTAAAATTTAAAATATTTACAACTTATATTATCATCTCAAAACTGATCTAATATTATTTCACACCTAGAAGAGCTAGTTGTCAGATTCAAAACCTTTAATGACATTTGCTTAAATATGCCATTTGCTTAAATCTGAGAGCATTTGTACCATAAATTTCACCATATAGCATGTCCATCATCAAATATATTACTTATTACATTATCTATATCAAAACTGGGAAATTGATAATAGTGTGCACTCTTATAGAACTAAAAAAATTATACATTGATCAAGATTGGGATTTTGGCCCCCAGAATCTGCAGATTTCCACCTAAAAGTGCCCCTTTACTTTTGACACAAAGACTTATGTAACGACTCCAAATTTTGTGTACGTGTAATGGTACATTTCTAGGCGTATAAATGTACGTATAAATTTTGGGATGCTTCATATATTTTTCTGTAATTTTCGTGATATTAAAATTGTTTTTAATGAATTTTATAACATTTTTTAGAATTATTAAATGAGAAATACAAAGATGAATACTAGTATGTTGGAAAATACTAGTATATGGGGATGAAATCAGTTTATGGATGAGTATACAGATGTTTTTTATAAAAAAAAATAAAACCCAAAATTTTCCCACTAAGACACCTCACCCAATGAGGTGTCTTAACCCTGTAAACCCCCACATAACCACACCAGGTGGCAATCAAAGAGTAAATTAGGGGGATGATGAGGATAATGGGAGAGAATAAAATTTTTCAGGGGAAAAGAAAAGGACAAAGGAAAGAAAAAGAGAAGGAGACATAAATATCAGTTCCTCCCCTGTCACACTCAACCTTGCTGCCAAAATTATCTTCGAAATCCCAAGAACCCTAACCCTTTGATCTTGAAGGAGGAAGAGATTAGCTTTCAGAAGGTCTTCCAGGACTAAGAAGGGCCCCAGATTTTAGTTGTGGACTGTGGAAGGTAGAATTCTAACTTGTTAGATAGGGTTCAGTTTAATAGCGTAAGGTTTTCCAAATTCGTCGTCGTCGGAATCGACAATACACTAAATCCCCTCTCACAGCCGTATGGCAGCTCCATACGACCGTGTGTCCTAAGAACTCTTAGACCCTAGAACCACACCGCCGTATGGATTAACATCATACGGCCGTGTGAATCATCTTTCCCGCGGTCGTAGAACCAACCAAATCCACACGGCCGTATGGAATTTTCCATACGGCCGTGTGAGTTTTTAACGTTGAGTTATTTGAACCAACCAAATCCACACTCCCTAGACTTTCCTGTGTTAGACTAGGGAGTCTGTTGTACGTGTGTGGACACTTTTTGGGGTTTCTTGAGGGTGGGTTTCCCTTTTTGTTCTACTCCTTTTGTTGTACTTTTGGTACCTTTGGTACTTGTACAAAGATGTATAATGTATCGTGTTTAATGATATTCAGTACAGTTTACTTTTCAGTGCTTATGGTTTTAATTTCTGTTGGAGCATTATAATTCTTACTCTTTGTACTTTTTCGGTATATCACAATGGCCTGCTTAGATAATTTTATTCTAACAACTATTAGAGCATAGTAGTATTTGGACGTTAGGGGCTCGAAGCCCAGTGTCTGAATACTACGACGGCCTAGTCCACCACGTATCTCCCGTATTTGGGAGAGCGGAACGTGACAACTTCAAATTGCCACGGTTAGCAATGATTCATGGGCTCTTCGAATAAAGCGTGTGAATGCATTCATTAAGCAATCAAAGATGCTGATCACTTTTTCAATGCATCCATATTTAGAGATAAAAACATGACTAACGATCTTCCAATATGGAAGAAATTTACATATACCCGGGCACCATTTGATCTCGTAATCTTATCAGTCTAATAATGATGCCATTGAAAAGGCTGACATCTTCGATGACTTCGAGAGTGCATTCACAGGCTTGATCTCATGATCCTCTAAACTAATAGCTAACATTGGCAAGCACGCACTTGTGTCAAAACCATTTATGTAGGTAGTAGATCTGCAATAGTTAGGGCCAAAAATGTAAACTTTAGCACCAACATAATTTTTACCTTTAAATGCACAAAATTAGTATTTACTAGCTTTGATATATGGAATGCACTAAGTAGTATATTTATGAATTTACTAGCGACATGGTGGAGTTTTTATGGTACAGATGCTCCCACACTAAAGTAAATGATAATAAGGATTTTGAATTGGATATCTAGATATTTTGGGTGAGAAAAAAATTAGAGCACATTTGAGATGATAATATAATGTGTAAATATTTTAAATTCAAAAAAATATATAATTCCTTTTCATGTATTACAGTCAAATGGTTCTCTTTATATATTCAAATAAGGAAGAGAAATGTTGGGATTTGATCTTTCGTCGAATTCAATGTTAAACTTAGTAGCATACTTACAATCAAAGGTAGAGACCATTATGTAATGCCCTACAAGCTACTGCACAAGTACTAGAGGGGGGTGAATAGTACTTTAAAAATAACGAGGAGTATAATTCCTAATTATCGTGCAAACAACTACCAAATCAATTTGCGGAAGCTTAAATTGAAAGACAACAACAAAATTAACAACGCTAACAATAGATGTTACTGGGTTCGGATCCACCCAAGTCTCTCCGACTTGTTCCCGGTGATCCTACGTCCCAACCACCCGGATCCCCTCCGGATACTTAGGTTAGAAACCCTAACCCAAGATTTCCACTATGAATATCTTGTGAAAAACCTTCACAAGATCAAATCATACATGCAATGGCAATAGTGAATCCCACAACCCGGGATCACAACCTTCTCTCACAACCGAGAGAATCAATAAGCAATATAAACAAGTTTATAATGAAATAAACAATCTTACCACAAAATCCTATACCTTGAGTTTTCTTACCAAATAGGTGCAAGGAGGGATTTGAGGAAGATGAAGTCACCAAGACCTAGCACCAAAGAAATGACCAGCAATGGGTGCCTAGGAGTGATTTGGAGACTTGAATCAAGCTAGAGCTTGAAGGGCTCACCAAGAACAAATTTCTCTCAAGATGGATTCTAGATCTAGAAAGTGAGAGAATGGATTTCTTGTGAGGAAGAGAGCTTTAGAAATGAGTGAGAATAGCTATCTCTTTCAATCTCAATGAATCTCTTAATGGCAGCTCTAACCTAGAGAGAAATGACCTAGGTTCGTATTTATAGGGTCCCATAAAAACAAGTTAGGTCAAGTCCCAACGGATAGAAATCTGAGGCAACTAGTCGGTCAAAGAACAACCACTGACCGACTAGTTCATCAACTAGTCGGTCAGTCAAACAACATGGACCGACTAAGTGAAGAACTGAGAAGACATAGAAATTCAGACCTAGATATCTAGTCGGTCCAAGAAGACTTTCTGACCGACTAGTTTCACAACTAGTCGGTCAGTCAGTGAACGTAGACCGACTAAGAGGCAAAAGCAAATAGTCTGAATATAAATTGACTTAGTCGGTCCAAGAACAAATGTTGACCGACTAGATTATCAACTAGTCGGTCACCAAACGTTCTTAGACCGACTAATCGATAAACAGTAGCTTAGGAGAAATTTGGCATGTACAGTAAATCACAACTAGTCGGTCAAAGAAGCATCACTGACCGACTAGTTCACAAACTAGTCGGTCGGTGAGTCAACATAGACCGACTAACTGTAAACTGTACAGAACAGGAAAAGATTAACACAAACTAGTCGGTCCAAGAAGCTTTGCTGACCGACTAGATCACCATCTAGTCGGTCAGTACTTCTTCTTGTACCAACTAACATGCACAAACAAGTCCGAATCGAAGCGCGATGCTTCGAGGAAGTTAGAATGAACTTGTACTAAGATCCTAGAGCTACGATATGAGCGTTATGAAGATAGAATCGTAAGATATACTCAAGGCTTAACATTCTATAGATCGAAGCTAAAAGACTATACATAAAACCTTAAGGGACGGTCTTCGAGAGCTTCGATTAATTCTTCATGACTTCCAAAACGGTCCAAGAGCTTCAACGAAGCTTTAGGCAATGAATACGAGTTTTGAGAAGTCTTGAGATGTCGCTTTGATTGTTCTCGTGAATTTGGCGACGATCTCCAATACTGCGCTCACAAATTGTTAGTTCATGAATTATTTATGTTTGCTCATCATCCAAAACCAAATCCGGGGAGTCCAATATTCAACATTCTCCCCCTTTTTGGTGATGACAAACCAACATAAATAATAATCAAAAATAATGATTCAAATGTAAAATACTTACTCCCACTGCATTGATGACACGTTAATTCCAAAATGAATATATATAAATTGCATCAATCAGACGAGTAAGATATATAACGAGAATCAATTTTTGAAATATCGGATTTTGAAAATCCTTATATATATCTTAACTCCCCCTGAATCTAACACATCAAATTAGATTCTTGGAAATTGAGTTAAATTTTCATTTGACCTATTTATTATCATTATCTCTCCCCCTTTGGCATTATCCCAAAAATGGGGGGCATACAACGACAACAACTAGGAAATGGAGAATCCCACATCGGGAGTCGTAGACAATGACGATGGACCTAATTGACACCAAGGGAAAAGTGTTGCAATCAAATCAAGGTGTGCCAAATTGTCCATTATCAAAAAGCGATAATTAAAATCATAAAAAATACCAAATATTTATTCATTTATTGAATAATGAAACATACTCTCCAATATTCAATATTCTTGGTTAAATGTGTGCATGGAAAACAATTCTATACAATTATAGAAGGACAATTTTTGCATTTAGGCCTATTTTTTAAACTAATTTAGAAAAGCGACCATGTTGAAAACTAATTACCAAAACCGACTAAGTTCTGGGCGCGCGCGTGCGGGGGCATTTTGGGCTTTGGACGCGGTTTGAAACCGCGTCCAATTTGAAAGTTGGACGCGGTTTCAAACCACGTCCAATGTTAAAGTTGGACGCGGTTTGAAACCGCGTCCAAAATGACCCTATACTACGGCCAGCGACGGTTCAATGCCTTCTTCTTCGTTTATTTCTTCGTTTCTTCCGTCCGAGCCAAAAACCCTAAAACCCACGTATTGTCCTTCTCCGATCAGGGATTGAAATCTAGCTCTCATCAAGTATTGACAACATTCATTAGGTATGATTTTTGTAATTTTTTGTCATGATGCTCTTGAGTTCTCCCAAATGTAAATGTATGCTAAAAATTTAAGCTAAAATTAGGTATGGGGTTTAGTGATGATAAAATTTATTGTAAATAGGTATGGGGTTTAGTGTTTAAGATAAAAAAATTTTGTCATTAGGTATGGGGTTGAGTGTTGATGAAGTAGATTTTGTATGCTAAAAATTTAAGCTAAAATTTTAGATTAATACCATGTATTTAGTGTTGAATACCATGTATTTTTTGGAATACCATGTATTTAGTGACGAAACACAAATCACAATCCTTTATATGCTAAATTTTTTTCTACCCAATTGACATGTATAAATTGAAATAAATTTTAAATGAAACCCCAATTCATATTAGTTGATTGTAACATTCATCATTAACTTCAACAACCAATTTTTTTCTCGCAGATATGGACCCAGGACCTGTTTCAGATGCGGTCTTGAATGAACAGGCACGACATCGTTCAGCAAATATACAGCCTGGACAGGTATGAACAAAACTAGTGAATTAATATTTTACGCAATGTATATTTCTACGTAATTTTGCATGAAGTACAATAACAGTACATATATTGTGGTTGCAGGCGGATATTATATTGGTAGTGGACCACACGAGAAAACATACCTCATGGGTTTTAGATGAGAGGGCAGCACACTTTATGGAAAATGCCAAGCTTGATGTATGTGCGAGGTTGAAGTGGATACGGTTGGATTGGGCGTTACTTTCTGCATTGGTGGATAGATGGAGGCCTGAGACCAATACATTCCATCTACGTCAAGGCGAGATGACGATCACATTACAGGACGTGTCAGTCATCACGGGCCTTCCTGTTGAGGGCATTCCTATATGGAGAATGCCAACCCGTCCCAATTGGGGGGATTTGATGGAGCGGCTCCTTGGACAGGTAGCCACAGAAAACCAAGGAGCTAAGGTAAAACTGAGCTGGTTGCGAGAGACGTTTATGGAGTTGCCTGCCCAAGCCACCATTGAGGAGATTCGGCAATATACGCGGGCATATATTTTGCATATGATAGGCACATTATTGGTGCCAGATCCAAGTAAAGGGTCGGTGCATCTCAGATGGTTGACAAAGATGGAGCATGTAGAAGCCATTAGAGATTATTCCTGGGGCAGTGCTGTTCTTGCGCACCTGTACGCAGAGCTAAGTAAGGTGGCAAGAAGGGAAACAACTGGGTTATATGCATGCTCCACCTTGTTGCAGGTATACAATTTGAAACTTAAAGTTCATTGTAATAATTTTTTATATAGTAACAGTCACTGACAAATTCATATTCACAGGTATGGTCATGGGAGAGATTGCATATAGGCAGGCCGACTTGCTCCCAAGACATATTGGATGGCACCCTCCCTTTAGGGTGCAGGTGGAATGTGTCATTATCATTCAGAGAAAACCCTCAGCGGCAGCTGGATTTTTATAGAAACGAGCTTGACATGTTAGAGCCTACGCAGGTAAGAAGTTGTAAATTTTATATGTTGATGTGATGAACGATGGATTAATATTATGCATTTTGACGAGTTATTCATAATTTTCATTTTCTGTAGGTGATCTGGGAGCCATATCTTCAGAGATATCAGAATCTGCCTGATTTATGTGTATTAGAAAATCAGAGCTGGCGTGCGCGTGTACCGCTAATTTGCTTTGATGTATTGGTGATGCATGTCCCAGATCGTGTTATGCGCCAATTTGGTATCCTGCAGCATATTCCAGAAGCGGTTCCAATCATGCCGGTGAAGACCGGCATGAACCCTAGAGCATGGAATGAAGCAACTGTGCAGCCCCTCATGAAGTGGTACAACAGGGCTGAACATATTGTTGAGCTGGGGGATGCTGTTAGTTTAGATGTATATATGGAGTGGTATTGGAGGATAACACGGCGGTGGATATATAGTAGGCAAGAACCCCCGTATGGTTACATGCCACGTGGTCCAATCGAGCGGGAAATGGTAAATAGTAGTTCAACATTAAAATGTTTGTTTATTTTATTCATAGGTTTCTAATATATATTTTATCCATTTGTTTTACAGACCGACGCACTCAGAATTTTAGAGGACATGTGTACACGTGCTTACGAAGCACGTGACCCAGAGCAGATCCTTCAAATTAGGGATAAGATCGGACAGGTTCTCCGCGGGACACGGCATAGAAGTGAGGATGCAGGACAGCAAGAGCCTGCCGGGGATGCAGCAGGCCCTTCTCACCAGTATCAGGCAGCTGGGGATGAAGGAGGCACCTTTCAGCAGTATCAGGCATTTACCGGTGATGAGGCCGGCACTTCTCAGCAGCTGCAGCCATATACCGGTTATGATGTCGGTATGTATCAGCAGTATCAGGCGTATACGGGGTATGAAGGCGACCCATCGCAGCATTATCAGTCACATACAGCGTATGAAGCCAGCACGTCTCAGCCTATTCCGCCATATACCTTAGTCCCTGAAGATGACCCATGTCAGCAGTATCTGGAAGACGAGCCACGACAAACTATGGGAGACGAGCCACATCAGACTCTGGCAGACGATCTACAGCAGACTCATGTGCATGAAGCTGACACTTCGCTGACACAACACACCCAACCAGAAATGGAAGGGGACACATCAACTCAGCAAGGTCGGTTTCTCACATACAGGCGTCGTCGGTCTCTTATGAGCAGGATTTTACATAGGGAGAAATGAATGTAATAAAGCTATTTTCATTGTGTTTAAATTTGTCGAAATGTTATTTAAGTTTGGAATGAAATCTGAAATTTTATTTTCAATGTGTTGAAATATGGGTTGCGTGGAATGAGACGTATATGTCATGGAAAATGTGATGGATGTGTGAAAGTGATCGATGTGTGAATGTGATGGGATGTAGGAGCAGCAACAGCAGCTTACAGGAGCAGCTTGGGGCTGGCAGGAGCAGCAGCAGCTGCTGATTGCACAAATTCAGTGCAATCAGCAAGCTGCCAGGATGCTTACAGGTAAGGGCATTTTTGGCCGCGGTTTCAAACCGCGGCCAAAAATGCTCCCAGATGTAGCACATTTTGGCCGCGGTTTCAAACCGCGGCCAAAATGTGCTACATCTGGGAGCATTTTTGGCCGCGGTTTGAAACCGCGGCCAAAAATGCCCTTACCTGTAAGCATCCTGGCAGCTTGCTGATTGCACTGAATTTGTGCAATCAGCAGCTGCTGCTGCTCCTGCCAGCCCCAAGCTGCTCCTGTAAGCTGCTGTTGCTGCTCCTACATCCCATCACATTCACACATCGATCACATTTCACAATTCCCATGACATATCAAGAAAGTTGAACTTCATTCGAAAAGTAAATAAGATACATGAATCACATATATCCGATTTCATTCCAAAATTATATAAGAGTTTACATATATCACATATCCATTACATATATGTTATACATTCCCCTTCACATAATATTACTTCAGGCACGTGCACATGGAATTTCTTCAGTCGGCTGCAGTATATTACTTCAGGCACGTGAACCGCCTCATCGATGCGATGTAGCCCTATAACATTGGCTGAAGTTAGTACACAAGAATTTTCATAAATACTAAACATGAAATGTGAAAAAGAACATACGATGCTGTGCGTAGAGGATTTCGGCAACGTGATTTCTTATGACCAAGCTGATGACAATTGGTGCATCTATTCTGACTGCTTCCTTCACGTGGACGATCCATTTCTCCCCGAATCCGTGTCGATCTTGGCCGACCGGGTTGTCTTCTTTTTTCTGGAGGAAGTAAACTGGGTCCATCCCACTCCTTCCAGTACCTTTCATCAGGTATGGGGTGAAATTCTGTGATATATGACCGTTGATATTTACTCACACTATACCATGGTGAACAAAATGGCCAATATGATATGTTGGCACCATATTGCTGTCTTGACGTTGCGGCGATAACATGAACACATGGCATATGCTGAAGCATAGGAATGTTGCACGAACATGTGCAACGGTCACCTTCTATCGTCACGGTATATGCTTGTGCATCTGTATCCACCACCTGCCACTCAAAGTCACCAAATCTTGTGATGTAGCAACACCGGGCTGCTTGCACACGTGCACCAATAATGTTCTCAGTTTGTGGGCTGAAAGTAGTCGTCCAACGGAGTCCATCTATCCGCCGATGATAGAAATACTTGTTTAATCTATAAAAGGTTCTTGCAATCAACGATTGTATCGGAAGCGCTCTAGCTCCTTTAAGAACCCCATTGAAGCTCTCCGAACAATTGGTTGTCATTAAACAATAGCGTCTACCGCCATCTTCGTGTTTCGCCCACCTCTTTGTATCTGCCCCCAAGTTTGAAGTAATCCAATCATCAGCTGCAACAGACTCTTTTCTAATCTTTTCACGAAAAAAATTATATTTAAACAAGTCTGATGCATTGCCAGCTTCCCATAGGTTATTTTCCAATGTAGCTGTTCGGAACCCTTTCGCCATGTAATTTGCAATAACGTGGCGCAGACAATACCTATGGTGTCTAGAACCTGGCCATCCCTCTCGTAGTGCTCTCGGAATACCTTTCATTCTATCGGAAATGAAGGTAATCGTTCGGTTTCTACGAGCACTCGGTATCAACTCATAGATGCAGCAGAAAAACCACTTCCAATTTTCAACATTCTCAGCTGATACTACTGCAAATGCTAACGGAAATAGGCCCCCATTTGCATCCACACCTGTAGCCACCAGTAAGCACCCTGCATATTTCCCATACAAATGTGTGCCATCGATACTTAGGACCGGCCTGCAGTGTTTGAACCCTTCAATTGATGGTCCAAAAGACCAAAACACTCCTGTAAACAATGCCATTCTTGGCCCGATAGTTTCATATGTAATTTTATACACTGTTCCAGGATTGCTTTCCTTGATGGCTTCTAAGTACTGTGGGAGCCTCTTGTATGAATCCTCCCAATCCCCAAATATCCTCGCTAAAGCTTTCGATCTAGCCATCCATGCTTTGTGATATGATATTCTGATGTGTAACATGGCATGAATGACATCTTGTATTTCTGCAGGTGTCATATCAAGCTTGGTCTTCACCTGGGGCATAATTTTGTAACTAATGAAAGATGATGTGGCTTGACTATGATCAGTATTTAGAGTAGGATTGTTGCATGTGTGTTCATCACCTACTTTTGTTATCTTGAACCTCCCAGCTGTTCTTTTTCCCACTGCTGCATAAACCCTCCAAGGACAATTCCTACTCCCCTCATCTTGAGTATGCGGATTCACTTCATGATTCAAGCCACATATCACGGAATAGCAAGTTTTGTTTGTCTTGATTGGTCTAAATGAGACATTGTGCTCGATACTCCATTCAGTTATTGCTTTTATCAAGTCGATCTTTGTATCATACATATCACCGACGTTGAAAACTCCGGAACTGCTGGGAAGCCTAGGCTCTATCAGCTGCCTTTCTTGGGTATTCCTCATAATTGTAGTGTTCACCCATTGTTCCTCATCCTCTCCATCTGGCAACGGCTCTTCAAACTGCACATTTGTATTTTCTGCAACCGATTGATGTATCCATTCTGTATCATCTGCATTTAGATCATCAGCAACCTGCATGCTATCCTCCCTCACATTAGGATGTTCATCATTATCCGTGCCATCACTTTCTTCATCCTCCTGTCTCGATATAGACGTCGATGCTCCAATATTTGTGGGTCTGTCAATATCTTCAGGAATCACATTTGCATGCGTGTGCATCGTCTCTGGTACAGATGGACCTTGAATATAAGTGGAGTAAGTTGCATTTGCATCATCTCCTTGTCCCGCAACATTCCAACTACAAATGTCATATGAATAATTGAAATGTTTAGCATATGGAATTCACTTCATACAAATATAACATAAACATATTTAGTACTTCAAAACTTTATATACTTACGTATCCTCTTGTTGGTTATACGAACATCCTTCTCCCGCCATATTCTCTATAGGCATAAAGTCAGCCGAATCATTACCAATATCAAGCATACGAGTAAATGTGCCATGTGGTTCGCTCACTCTGGTGTTGATTACTGCTTCTTTTTCCACATATATTTCAACTGATCTTTGAACTTCACCCAAGCTAAACAGAATCTCCATATCCCCGTCATCTGATATCTTCACCGCGGTAAACCTTTGATCAGTTATTGGCCATTTGCACACCAGATTCAATCCAAACTCCTCCCGGTTTATCCGTGTGCCTATGTATATCCGATCTACTAGCTCAGCATATGTTGACGGTCTTCGCACAATAATTGGTCTCACAGTACCTCCGACATACTTTGGTTCGTGATTTTCATCAATCATTAAATCTCCATCAACATAGCATGTAACAAACATCCTATCACTTGCCATTATTTTAAACCTACACATAATTGACATTCATTAATTTCTCTACAACCATCAAAATTTGAATTATTTCAAGAACATTATCTTATTATGAAGTAGATTTCTCACCTCAAAATCACCTAGAAGACGCACACCAAATCGCCAAAACCTCCGTGAGATGTTTTGAATTTTACTTCGACGATGGAGTAAAAATCGCTTCTGGTCGAGGAAGAAACAAATGAACACAATATACTCCAGGGCAGCAGCTGGGGGCTGTAAAGGGGTGTTAATCTGGACGCGGTTTCAAACCGCGTCCAAATTTCAATCTGGACGCGGTTTGAAACCGCGTCCAAACCCCAAACAGCCCCCCGCACGCGCGAGCCCAGAAGTTAGTCGGTTTTGCTAAATAGTTTATGAGTTGGTCGATTTTGTAAATAAGTTTTAAAAAATAGCCTAAATGCAAAAATTGTCCATTATAGAAATATAATCTATTTAACCTAGTTATCAAGCGTCGAGCGATGATTTCACATATCATATGCATTGAACGAAAATTAAATGTGCACGACGAAGTAAGACAAAAGAAAACATCGATGTATATATATATATATATATGTGAATACCAAGAGTACATCCAAAACTCACATCGAGTACATCATATCAAGTGCAACATATCATCTATATAAACATCAAAATACAACATCATCATCAACACATCAACATCAACACCAAAAAAATATCAAAATACAACACCGACATCCATATAACCAAAATACATCAAAACAACCCCAACACTCCATCCTAACCCAAAGTACTCTCAATAAGATGTATCATCCAATAAGCAGTGGAGAGTCCTCGAAACAGACGATCACGAGGAAGTGGCTGGATCTGCAGTCTCCGTGGGTCCAGTCGACGGAGTGGACTCAGGCTCTGCAGGGAGGAGAGGCGTGTCAACAGACGGGATCGTCGGGGCAGGTGTGGAGACATCGACGGTAGGCTCAACGGCAGGGGTCTTAACAGGTACAACAGCAGGCAAAACAGGAGCAGGCTCGTCAGCAGGAGCAGTAGCAGCCTCAGAAGTCTGAACTACTGTTGCAGAAGTCTCTGGAGCACCGGAAGTGGTGCCATCTCCAGGAGCAGATGTGGTAGCAACAGCAGCAGCAGTGGCCTCATCGCCACGAGCCAAGGAGGTGACAAGATCATCAATATCCTCATCGTCCATCTCCTCATCCTCAGAGACAGGAGGAGGAAGCTGGACGCCCATCAAGCTAGCTATACGGCAGACGACCTCCTCGGTACGAGCCAAACGCGACTCGTGCCGACGAAGTAACCGAACGACATCATCAAGTGTGGTGGTATGAGGAGGGACTGAAGCAGCTGAAGGAGGAGGGACAGAAGCAGCTGAGGGAGTGGCCTGAGATGCAGAAGGTGTCGACCGCTACACGTGACGGAGTGCCGCAAGAGATTTCTTTACGGCCGTCGCGTTCAGAGGAGGACCAAGGGGACGCTCATCATCAGGGGGCAAGGGGACACCGAATCGACGGAATACCAAGGTCAGGAGACACGGATATGGGATATGCGCAGATTTAGTGGTCTTGCGTATACACTCGAAAGAGTCCATCTTATCAAGTATAATGCGAGCCCAATTAATCTCGCTACCCATACACAGAGCGTAAATCAATTTCAGAAACGGCTGAGATGGAAGTGAAGAAGATCCATACTTGGGAAGAAGGCATGATTTTAAGATCAGGTTAATCACCCAAGCATTCGGCTTGAATGATTTCGAAGGGACGCCAATGAACGCGGGGGATAACCTGGAAGATTTCACCTAGGGTAGGCTGATCGAGGGTGGAGATGTCGTCAACAGAAATGTCAGACGGGAGGAGGCCACACGACGAGCAACCTATCAGCTCCCCCAAGATCTCTGCCGTGAGGACTATAGAAGTCCCCAGAACAGAAGTCTCGATGGAGTGAGACTCATCGTACTGGCCCCGGACACGATTGGCATAGAATAATTTGACCAGGCGAGGATAGGGTCTAGGGTTCGCCTTAGGGTCGTAGCGAAGGTAGTCCAATAGGCCACTATACGATAAAAGATCGGCAAGGCCAAGAAAATCAGAAAACTGAACGTAATGCTCCAACAGCAGTGGGCAGTGCTCTATACGGTTGTACGCTGCGAGACACTGAGGGTCGTCGCGGCACAACGATATATCCACACCACCGACTGGCATAGGAGCTTTACCCTTAGCCTTACGGGTCTTAGGAGGAGGTGGAGTAGGGGGTGGAGTAGGTGCCTTCTCGGGATGTTCAGGAGTGTATTCTTCCTCGGAATCATCCTCGGAATCACTGTCTGAACTCGCACCGGGAGGAGTAGGTGCACGGAACTTTTTGGGTTTAGGTTTAGGCTTGGAAGATTGGCCGGTAGGTTTAGGCTTGGACGTCCTCTTCCTCTGCAACGGTGGTGAAGACGAAGAGGGTGGACGAGTGGTCTTGGCCCTACGTGTTGAATATTGGACTCCCCGGATTTGGTTTTGGATGATGAGCAAACATAAATAATTCATGAACTAACAATCTGTGAGCGCAGTATTGGAGATTGTCGCCAATTTCACGAGAATATTCAAAGCGACATCTCAACACTTCCAAAAGCTCGTATTCAAGCCTAAAGCTTCGTTGAAGCTCTTACAACGCTTTGGAAGTAATGAAGATTCAATCGAAGCTCTCAAAGACCGTTTATTAAGGTTTTATTTATAGTCTTTTAGTTTCGATTGATAGAATGTTAAGCCTTGAGTATATCTTACGTTTCTATCTTCATTTCGCTCATTTCGTAGCTCTAGGATTCTTGCACAAGTTCACTCTAACTTCCTCGAAGCGTCGCGCTTCGATTCGGCCTTTGTTGTGCATGTTAGTTGGTACAAGAACAAGTACTGACCGACTAGATGGAGATCTAGTCGGTCGGCCACTGTTCTTGGACCGACTAGTTTCTGTCAGTTAAATCTTTGTTCTTTACTGTTTACAGTTAGTCGGTCTACGTTGACTCACCGACCGACTAGTTTGTGAACTAGTCGGTCAGTGATGCTTCTTTGACCGACTAGTTATGATTTTCTGTTCATGCCAAATTTCTCCTAAGCTACTGTTTACCGTTAGTCGGTCTAAGAACGTTTGATGACCGACTAGTTGACAATCTAGTCGGTCAACTTTTGTTCTTGGACCGACTAAGTCAACTTGCCTTCAGACTATGTTGTTTTGCCTCTTAGTCGGTCTACGTTCATTGGATGACCGACTAGTTGTGAAACTAGTCGGTCAGACAGTGTTCTTGGACCGACTAGTTTTCTAGGTCTGAAATTCTATCTCTTCTCAGATCTGCTCTTAGTCGGTCCATGCTTTGTGACTGACCGACTAGTTGATGAACTAGTCGGTCAGTGTATGTTCTTTGACCGACTAATTCACACAGATTTCTTTCCGTTGGAGATTGACCTAACTTATGTTTTTGGGTTCCTATAAATACGAACCTAGGTCATTTCTATCTTCAACAGAGCTGCCATTAAGAGATTCATTGAGTTCTAAAGAGATAGCTATTCTCCCTCAAATCTAAAGCTCTCTTCCTCACAAGAAACCCATTCTCTCTCATTTCTAGATCTAGAGAGAAGCTTGTTCTTGGTGAGCTCTTCAAGCTATTGCTTGATCCAAGTCTCCAACTCTTCCCTAGGCACCCATTGCTGCTCATTTCCTTGGTGCTAGGGCTTGGTGACTTCATCTTCCTCAAATCCTTCATTCCATCTATTGGGTAAGAAAAACTCAAGGTATAGGATTTTGTGGTAAGATTATTTATTTCATATAAACTCTTTATATTGCTTATTGGCTCTCTCGGTTGTGAGAGAAGTTTGTGATCCCGGGTTGTGGGATTCACTTTGCCATTGCTTGTATGATTTGATCTTGTGAAGGTTTTTCACAAGATATTCATAGTGGAAATCTTGAGTTAGGGTTTCTAACTCAAGTATCCGGAGGGGATCCGGGTGGTTGGGACGTAGGATCACCGGGAACAAGTCGGGGAGACTTGGGTGGATCCGAACCCATTAACTTCGTTTGTTAGCATTGTTAATTTCATTGTTGTCATTCAATTTAAGCTTCCGCAAATTGATTTGGTAGTTGTGTGCAATTTAATTTGGAATTATACGCCTTATTATTTTAAAGTACTATTCACCCCCCCTCTAGTACTTGTGCAGTAGCTGGTAGGGCATTACACTACGCTTAGGAGGGGTCGAAGCGGTCGGAGCATCAACGGTCATGGGGGATGCCCCAGAAGATGTAATCGAGATTCTCGTTCGTGCCATGATCGCGGCACAACGAGTACAATCAAGCGACCGGATAGGATCGAACACCCTAAGCTTAAACCCTAGAATCAAACAATCCTAAGCACACAGCCCTAAGATAGAAAAACCGAAACCCTAAAACCCTAGAAGTTGAAATGAAGCCTAGAACAAACCCTAGAGATGCAAAAATGAGATCTAGGAAGGAGGGTTATACCTAGGGGAGTGGTCGACGGCGACCGGCGGCGGAGATGGCCGGAAAGTTGGCCGGAAAAACGACGGGAAGACGAGGGGTCTCGAGTGGGTTTAAGGGGTTTTCGAGCTGGAGGTTTGAAGAAGACCGACTAAAAAGCAAAACAACCTGATAGATTGGATATAAGTCGGTCGGGAATGCGAAAAGACGCGATTGCCCTAACCCACTTAGTCGGTCACAGTTCAAGCACTGACCGACTAGATTACGATCTAGTCGGTCGGCCAATGAGCTTAAACCGACTAAGTCGAAACAGAGGCAAACAGAAATTTCTAGGGCTAGAGTTAGTCGGTCACAGTATAATCACTGACCGACTAGTTTTCAATCTAGTCGGTCGGTAAGAGTACCATGACCGACTAAAAGAAGTAAATGACAATAGAGAGTTTAAAGCTTGAACTAGTCGGTCTGAGTTCACTAGCTGACCGACTAGATGAGCATCTAGTCGGTTGACTAATGAACTGAAACCGACTAGAAGAGTCCAAAAGTTGATAAATGAGTTCTCTTCATAAACCACTTGGATGAAACATCTTAACCCTCTCATTAGACATCTAAACTACCACATAAAACGTCGAAAACTTAAATACGATAAGAATTCGAGCAAAAATTCAAACATATCACATAAAATTCCCAAAAATTCAATAAATCTATCATGAACGAAATATCGCGAAATATAATAGCATGCAAGATAATTGAATGAAATATGAATCCTATATCTCGGATTCACCCATAATCCCCAATTCTCGACGCAACCGCACAAAGGAGTCCTCTTTTAGGGGTTTCGTGAAAATATCGGCGATTTGCTTTTGGGTTTCAACGTACACTAATATGATGTCCTTTTTAGCAACATGATCATCTAAGAAATGGTGTCGGACATCTATGTGTTTAGATCGGGAATGGTGCACCGGATTCTTTGAAAGACAAATAGCACTTTGGTTATCCACCATGATAGGGCTAGTATCACAATGAATATCAAAATCCTTCAGTGTGTGTCTCATCCAAAGAACCTGGGCACAAGCGGCACCGGCGGCAATGTATTCCGTCTCGGTGGTTGAAAGTGATACCGAATTTTGCTTTTTGGAAACCAAGAGACAAGGGAATTTCCTAGAAAATGGCAAGTGCCACTAGTACTCTTCCTGTCGGATTTGCATCCCGCATAATCAGCGTCACTATATGAGACTAACTCATATGTGCTAGATTTCGGATAAAGTAATCCAAAATCTAAAGTGTAACTTAGATAGCGAAAAATACGTTTAACCGCTACTAAGTGAGAATCCTTAGGTTGAGACTGATAACGAGCACAAATACAAACGGCAAACATAATATCGGGCCTACTTGCGGTAAGATAAAGTAAACTACCTATCATACCTCGATATAAACGAATGTCTACATCTTTTCCGCCCGTATCTTTATCAAGATGCGTTGTAGTGCTCATAGGAGTCTTTTTCCCGGAGGCATTCTCCATTCCAAATCGCTTTAGCAACTCCACCGTGTACTTCGTTTGGTGGATGAAGATTGCATCGTTCAATTGGCGAATTTGGAGACCTAAGAAATATTTGAGTTCGCCCATGTGGCTCATCTCAAATTGTTCCTTCATAACATTAGAAAACTCTTCGCAAAGAGTGAAGTTAGTATCACCGAAAATGATATCATCAACATAAATTTGAACTAATAAAATATCATTATTCGCATGCTTAACAAAAAGTGTAGAATCGGCTTCGCCCATTTTAAAATTCAAATCCAAAAGAAAATTCTTTAGGCGATCATACCAAGCTCGAGGAGCTTGTCTCAAACCATAAAGAGCTTTCTTTAGTTTAAAAATATGATTTGGAAATTTTTCATTTATGAAGCCCGGAGGTTGAGAAACGTAAACTTCCTCAACGACATCTCCGTTTAAAAATGCACTTTTAACATCCATTTGAAATAATTTAAAATTTTTATGGCATGCAAAAGACAATAGTAGTCTAATTGATTCTAATCTAGCTACCGGAGCGAAGGACTCTTCGAAATCGATACCTTCCTCTTGTCGATAGCCTTGAGCTACTAACCGAGCTTTGTTCCGGACGACGACTTGGTTTTCGTCGGTTTTGTTCTTGAAGATCCACTTGTCCCTATGACGGTGTGGTTCTTCGATGGCAAAGGAACAAGGTCCCATACCTCATTCCTCTCGAATTGAATGAGTTCCTCCTCCATGGCAAGGATCCAAGCACTATCTTCGCACGCTTCAACTATATTCTTTGGCTCTATCGATGATGCAAAGGCACAATTGGCGAAGTGGTGGACTTGCGATCTCGTCTTGACTCTATCTTGAATATAGCCAATGACTTGCTCATGGGGATGGTCGCGAACGGTATGAAGCCGCTTGGGAATACCTTGATCACTAGGAACATTCTCAACAACTTCATTAGTCGGGTTAGTATCAATAGAATCAATTGAATCAATAGACTTAGAATTTTCAAACGAATCACATAAAACATTCATAGAGTCATCATCATTTGAAATTCTAGGAGTAGTAAAATTCTCATTAAAAGAGACATGAAGTGATTCCTCGATCGTAGAGGATCTTTTGTTGTATATTCGGTAGGCTTTGCTACGTGAGGAATACCCAACAAATATCCCCTCATCCGATCTCGGATCAAACTTGTCCAAATTATCATATGTGTTTTTAATAAAACATTTTGCGCCGAAAACACGAAAATGTTTAACTTGCGGCAATCTACCAAACAACAATTCATAGCAAGTTTGTTTGGTGCCGGGCCTCAAAAGTATTCTATTAAACACATAACAAGCGGTGTGTACCGCTTCCGCCCAAAATTGATAACCAAGTTGACTATCTTCGAGCATAGTGCGAGCACACTCCACAAGCGTTCTATTCTTCCTCTCAACAACACCATTTTGAGGAGGTGCGCGAGGGAAAGAAAACGTGTGAGTAATTCCAAGATCATCACAAAAATTTGAGAAAGACGCATTCTCAAATTCACCCCCATGATCACTACGAATAGTGACAATGGTGGTTCCGATGAGATTTTGTACTTTCTTCACAAATATTGTGAGGTTTTCAAAAGCTTCATTTTTATTACATAAGAAAAATACACATGTAAATCTAGAATAATCATCGACGATGACAAGTCCATATCTTGCATTTCCTAAGGAAGCAACTCTAGTTGGCCCAAATAAATCTAGATGTAATAGCTCTAGTGGCCGTTTAGTAGAAATGCTTTTCTTAGGTTTAAATGAAGATTTAGGAAGCTTGCCACGTTGACAAGAATCACAAAGACTTTTCTTTTCAAAAACGAGCTTCGGAAAACCTTTAATGGAATTTAATTTTGAAAGCTTATAAAGTGTTCCAAAGTTCACATGTCCAAAGCGTCGATGCCATAAGTGTTGTTCACTTGTGTTGGCAACGAGACATTGTTCATATGACTTAGGAAGATCCAAAATATAAATATCTTTATGGCGTGTGCCGGAAAATAATAACTTATTATTATCATTTGAAATATGACACAATCCTTTCGCAAAGCTTACTTTGTAACCTTTGTCACAAAGTTGGCTTATTGAAATAAGATTATGATTTAAACCATTAACTAGATAAACATCACTAATTAAGGGTTTAGATAGGTTACCCACTTTACCAACACCGACGATGGTTCCGCTCTCGTTGCCTCCAAATACGACGCGATTTCCATTTGCAATGGGAACCACTCCGGAGAGCAATTGAGCGTCACCCGTCATGTGTTTGGAGCACCCGCTATCGAGTATCCAATTCCCTTTGGAGCTAAATTTAAATTTGTTGCTCCTTTTCTTTTTCTTTTCCTTGAGTACCTAAAGATAGAAAATTTCATATCATGGTACCCAAGGTCATTGGGTCCTCAAAGGTTAGACCTTTGGAAGCCAAGTCCAATTGGACTTAGACTTCCCCACATAATTTCTACTATGCACAACATCCGAAAAATAAGCATTCATATATACTTGTTTTTCATCCATGCTTGTGTCCTTTGGGCTCCAAATAGTGAAAATCTTGGGAGCCCTCATCCTATTGGGTGCATGCATGCGACGTTGATTTCTACGTGATGCATGTTGTGGATAGGCATACGGAACATGATGGAATGGTGCACGACGAGAATTATTCATATGATGAGGTGGGTGAACATATGCATGTGTGGGAACACGTGCGTGAGGGTGTCTCACATGGTGTGCACGTGCCCGAGAATTTGTTGCATAAAAATCATCATATGTGTGAGACGGTGGAGTAGGACGTGTGTTCCTACGTGGCATGGTATTGGTGTACATATAAGCATGCCCCTTCTTTGGAGGTCCACCCAAAGTGGGTTTCTTTCCGAAAGAGGGTGTGGACGATGTGGAAGCACCATTGGTAGATGAACTACCAATAGAGTGTTTGCTACCACTCGTAGAGTCACCGGAAGTTGGCCTAACAAAAGTAGTGGCCGCTTTGGATGGACATCCCATCGTATACCCCAAACCAATGTGGTGATTGGCCGAAAGTAAGTCACTTAGGATTTTATCCAAATGGTCCTTACCCTTATTGAATTTATTAATTCGGCCTAATGTGTTCTCATAATTCTCTTTGAGAGAACGCATAGAAGTATCCAAGTTTGATACTTGCGATGTGAGCACATAAACACGAGATTTAAGATTCTCATTCTCAATACTCAAAGTCGAGTTTTGAGAAGTCAAATCCGCTATCCTATGTTCTTCCGGATCTTCAATGCTAACATGTTCAAGTTTAGATTTGAGATTGACAATCTCATTTCTTAACTCTTCAACAACGGTGTCGTTGTTGGTGATGATAGTCTTAGGCGAGGTTTGAATGCTAGCTAGGTCATCTTTTACTTTAGTATATCTATTTACTAATTTAGTGTATTTGGACCATAGTTGAGAGTTAGCATTCATAAGATCATCCATAGTTACCTCATCGCCTTCGTTGTCGCTATCATCGGAGGAGGAAGATCCTTGATCATGCTCCTCTCTTGCCATGAAGCACATGTGCGCTTGCTCCACTTTCTCATCGTCCGACTCTCCGCTTGAGGAATCCTCGGAGTCGGTGAATGTTGCTCCGACAAGCCCCCTTTTGTATCCCTTTTTGTACTTCTTGGACTTGTCGAACTTCGGCGCCTTCCACTTCTCCTTTTGCTTGTTTTGAGGACAATCCGCTTTGATGTGTCCTGGCTTATTGCATTTAAAGCACAAAGGTGGAGAGGCGTTAGTAGAAGTAAATTTAGATTTTTGTTTGAAGTTACCCTTTCGGAAGAAGCGATTGAACTTCTTTGCCATGAGTGCAATGGATTTCATGTCCATTTCTTCTTCCGAGTCCTCATCATCGGTAGAGGTGGATGAAGCCGCCTTGAATGCAATCGCCTTTTTCTTAGGCACGTCTTGGTTCAAATAGGACTTCATCTTTTCTTGTAACTTCACATTGCTATCTTTGCGTACCTCGTATGACATCAAAGTACCCATCAATTGAACTACGGTATACTTATTCATGTCATTACCTTCCTCGATGGCGAAGGTACGTTTCTCCCAAGAAGAAGGAAGTCCTTCGAAAAGCTTCGAACACTTCTCCTTTTGGGTGTAAGTTTTGCCGAGAGCTTCCAACTCGTTCATTATGTCGACGAAGCGAGCATAATACTCCTTCATCTTTTCTCCTTGTTCCATATGAAACAATTCGTATTCTCTATTGACTACTACGAGTTTAGAATCTCTTACCCGACTCGTTCCTTCATGCAAAATGAGGAGCGAATTCCAAATTTGATATGCACTCTTACATGTGCATATCTTATTAAAATCTTCGGGTTCCAATGCGCATTGTAAATCATTCATAGCTTTGGCATTTGCAATCTCCGCGGCGACCTCCGCTGTAGTCCACTTGTCGAAATCTTCTTCGGTAGGCACATTGTACTCCGACATGGTAATTCTCCACAAGGAGGCGCTCCGGAGGAACGTTTCCATCCGGCATTTCCAATATCCATAATTGACGCCGTTGAAGAATGGAGGCCTAGTCGAGGAATGTCCTTCCATGACCGAAGACGCTCCTTCACGGTTCCTGAAGGTGCCATAGTCGGAAGGTGGACGCACGGTTTTATTGTCGTTGGCAGACATAGCTAAGTATCTGGCTCTGATACCAAAGGTAATGCCCTACAAGCTACTGCACAAGTACTAGAGGGGGGGTGAATAGTACTTTAAAAATAACGAGGAGTATAATTCCTAATTATCGTGCAAACAACTACCAAATCAATTTGCGGAAGCTTAAATTGAAAGACAACAACAAAATTAACAACGCTAACAATAGATGTTACTGGGTTCGGATCCACCCAAGTCTCTCCGACTTGTTCCCGGTGATCCTACGTCCCAACCACCCGGATCCCCTCCGGATACTTAGGTTAGAAACCCTAACCCAAGATTTCCACTATGAATATCTTGTGAAAAACCTTCACAAGATCAAATCATACATGCAATGGCAATAGTGAATCCCACAACCCGGGATCACAACCTTCTCTCACAACCGAGAGAATCAATAAGCAATATAAACAAGTTTATAATGAAATAAACAATCTTACCACAAAATCCTATACCTTGAGTTTTCTTACCAAATAGGTGCAAGGAGGGATTTGAGGAAGATGAAGTCACCAAGACCTAGCACCAAAGAAATGACCAGCAATGGGTGCCTAGGAGTGATTTGGAGACTTGAATCAAGCTAGAGCTTGAAGGGCTCACCAAGAACAAACTTCTCTCAAGATGGATTCTAGATCTAGAAAGTGAGAGAATGGATTTCTTGTGAGGAAGAGAGCTTTAGAAATGAGTGAGAATAGCTATCTTTTTCAATCTCAATGAATCTCTTAATGGCAGCTCTAACCTAGAGAGAAATGACCTAGGTTCGTATTTATAGGGTCCCATAAAAACAAGTTAGGTCAAGTCCCAACGGATAGAAATCTGAGGCAACTAGTCGGTCAAAGAACAACCACTGACCGACTAGTTCATCAACTAGTCGGTCAGTCAAACAACATGGACCGACTAAGTGAAGAACTGAGAAGACATAGAAATTCAGACCTAGATATCTAGTCGGTCCAAGAAGACTTTCTGACCGACTAGTTTCACAACTAGTCGGTCAGTCAGTGAACGTAGACCGACTAAGAGGCAAAAGCAAATAGTCTGAATATAAATTGACTTAGTCGGTCCAAGAACAAATGTTGACCGACTAGATTATCAACTAGTCGGTCACCAAACGTTCTTAGACCGACTAATCGATAAACAGTAGCTTAGGAGAAATTTGGCATGTACAGTAAATCACAACTAGTCGGTCAAAGAAGCATCACTGACCGACTAGTTCACAAACTAGTCGGTCGGTGAGTCAACATAGACCGACTAACTGTAAACTGTACAGAACAGGAAAAGATTAACACAAACTAGTCGGTCCAAGAAGCTTTGCTGACCGACTAGATCACCATCTAGTCGGTCAGTACTTCTTCTTGTACCAACTAACATGCACAAACAAGTCCGAATCGAAGCGCGATGCTTCGAGGAAGTTAGAATGAACTTGTACTAAGATCCTAGAGCTACGATATGAGCGTTATGAAGATAGAATCGTAAGATATACTCAAGGCTTAACATTCTATAGATCGAAGAAGCTAAAAGACTATAAATAAAACCTTAAGGGACGGTCTTCGAGAGCTTCGATTAATTCTTCATGACTTCCAAAACGGTCCAAGAGCTTCAACGAAGCTTTAGGCAATGAATACGAGTTTTGAGAAGTCTTGAGATGTCGCTTTGATTGTTCTCGTGAATTTAGCGACGATCTCCAATACTGCGCTCACAAATTGTTAGTTCATGAATTATTTATGTTTGCTCATCATCCAAAACCAAATCCGGGGAGTCCAATATTCAACACATTAGGCTACTTGTAATGATGAAAAAAGGTTCAATGAGTAATTGGTGTCTTTGAAGCGAAACATGCATGGTATTCAGAGAGTAATGATAGCAATTGACGTGGAGGCAAGTTTTAAAAACTATGGGAACTACTCATGTATAAGCAAAGTTTTGTTTTAAAAGGAGCCGGCACAACCTCTATTTCTCTCTTTTTCATTTTTTTCTTCTTTTTCTTTTAATCGCATGGCCCAGCCCGGCCCAGCCCGCAGCCTCCCCCAATTAACCATTGACATGTGCAAAGCAGGTGTCCCTCTCTCCCCTTTCTCTTTCTCGTTCGCTTTCTCTAGACCGCTTTCAATCGCGTGAGACGGCGACAAATGAACGATCTCTCTCCCCCATCTCCTCCGTTCCTTCTGTAAGAAGGAAGGAAAAACAGAGCAACCCGATGTCCATCTTCTGTCTCCACCTCACGAGACACGCGTCCTCTCCTCACGAACTCTCCACGCCCTAAATCTCAAATGTTTCGACACGATCTTGCCACGATAAGAGGTCGATCGACTTCGAGGCTGATCTGCAGCCTCCCCTGCCCTTTTCCGGTGCCACATGTCTCTCTCTTCCTCTATAAAAGCTCGATTGAGCTCTAGGGTTTCGATTTTCAAACGGAAAATTTATTTTCAAAATATTTTTATGGATTTTTTCTCTTGATCTGAGTTTGGATCATACTCTGGAGCTGTGTTTTCTCTTCGAATTCCTCCGGCGATCATCTATGATTGGTAAATCACTTTCTTTAATTTTTGGTTTTAAATTTGTGATTTTGGTTACATGCTTGCGATGATGTTTTTGAGCAAGCCTCTGGTGTTGTCGGGGCTTGGCGGCAACCCCCGCCACTGTCCCTAGCTGTGGTGTGGTTGTCCCTTGGTTTTTAGTTTTCGCTTTGGTTGTCTGAGGCTTCCTCGCCCCTGTCCATGATCTGTTTGAGCTATTACCCCATTGTCGAGACTATTGAGCTTACTCACTCCTCTGCCAGGACCTGTGGGCCCCAAGCCCTCCCTTGTCCCTGTCGTGACTGTCCTAGGCTTTATAGCCCCTCACCGTGACCTATGGGCTCCCCTAGCATCGCAATGTCTCCCCTTGACCTGGACGTGACTGATCTTGGGCACCACGCCTTAGGCCATAACTGACCAATGGGGTTTTCTACTGTCGTAACTGTTTTTGGGGATTTTCGATTCTGATTTCCTTGGACGGTGACTATAAATATTGATTTGATGATGTTTTGGTTAGTATCAAGACTTGGTGGTGGCCGTGGATTGGTATGGGAACCACAGTGCCTTGCCCTACATGTCGGGATTGGCTTAGGTTATCCTATGATATGTCAGAGTTGGCTGTAAATAAATGACGGTATGGAGAAGCTAAAAGTAGTCATGCACCAAATTTCAGTTTACATTTATGCTAACAATATTCTGGTAGTTATATCAAACCTAAGACGTGACTCATAATGGAGAGTACAATATGTAACCAAGTCCACCTTGTATAATAGGCAAGCTCACACATGCCGAGCCCAAAACTAAAAACGAAAAATTGGCTCAGGATCCATTGATATAATGGGACACGGTCATGAACGATCGGGAATAGAATCATAATGGGCCACGATCGTGAACGACCGAGAATGGAATCCTCCCAGACATGGGCCAAAGACATGGCTCTACTCAATATCACATTTTATAATATGAGTTACCCCAAAACCCGGTGAGGTTGCATATCAAGAGGTGTACAGTTTTCAGTGTCAAAGTGATGTGATTCAGGAGATATTACTAATGCCAATTTGTTATGTGTTTCCAAAGTTCTCATGTCAATAATTGTTTAAATCATGCAATATCTAGCTTTAGATGACTATAGAGGCATGCATCATAAGAATGGAGCAAATGAGATAAAGTTTCTAAACATGTGCAAACATGTCCATGGTCACATCATAATTAGTCAATATAGATGGTGTGATATGCGGTCCATTCCAAGTTCATGTTTTCAACAGTTTCAAGAGTCATCATATTAACATGTCCAGTTTCATCATTATATAAAGTGATACCAATGTCTAACAATTCTATTAAGCCAAGAATAAGAAATGTACGGAAACAATTTTAGCTCATATCAAGATCGTATCCCAAACATAGCACAATCATCCACATATCCTAATTTTGATGTCAGACGTCATTACCTAGTCATTTGCATGCAACAAGAGATTCTGCAATAATTAAATGGGTGAGTGACAACTGATTTAATCTCAAAGAAATCTCATCATCAATCGTATAAGGGTTTATTCCGTTTTTTTTTCATGTTTTCCCAATTTCTAGCCATTGATAACATCAATAATGATTTTTCTTTTAAGTTGCTCGTTTTCATTATTGCTCTGTTCAATTTCTCTTGTAGTGATGGCCTAATTACATGGCATGTCATTTTCGTTCATCAAGCAGAGAAACTTATATTAAGAAAATCTCCTCTCCACCCATGAGCAATGTAAATACAGGTAGTGCATACCAGTACCCGCCTGCCTGTTTTGCCATCCATAAGGGTATGTGTCAGTAAGCTAATGTGCAATTAACTTTCCATATGCCTGTAAGCTAAATGTTCCCAATAATCTTCATCAAGGCAGTAAGAATCAAATACTAACATACGCATCATAGACATCCAAGTATGCAGTAAACTATCATAATTACGACTTTTTAAGCATAGCCAGAATGCGATTGTTATATCAGAATATTACCGTATTCATTAAAAAGTTACAACAACGGCCGGTCTCTGAATAACAGCCATGACAATAACAATGTGGTGGCGGCCAGTGAAGATAACAACTCCAACAATGATCGTGTTTACCTCATAAGAGCCATGGAAGATGCCCATAATTGGATCACCGTGCCTCACTAGTTGCAATTCCCTCACCATTTTGGATATTAATAAATCAAGAAGATGCAATTTCTACATCAGATTTTCAGTAACAGGTAACATTCAGACCGGAGAACTTAACACACATCTACCACTGTTTTTTCAGATTTCTGAGAAACTTACAAACGGTTCCCTGCATGTGAGGCAATTCATTCATACAATGAAGATTTCACTATGGATATCATTAACCCTAAATGATATAGAAGCCGAAATGTGAAATTACCGCACACAGACAGATCCCATGGCGCGCTTTAATGGTTTCACGTTTTCTGAACTAACTGTAGATTTCTGAAACATGATACAT